>WBNH01009235.1:0-98250 GCA_013401255.1 Urocolius indicus | reverse complement strand
GTGGTCCTGGGCTGGACTCTCTCCAGAAGTTCCCTGTCTCTCTTGAGCTGGGGAGCCCAGAACTGCACACAGGACTCCAGATGAGGCCTCACCAGGGCAGAATAGAGGGGTAGAAGAACCTCCCTCAACCTGCTGCCTCCAATCTTGATGATGACTAAAGCAATAGATTGTAAATTGCTGGTTTTCTGTTGATCTACTTTAATATAGCTCTTCCTGTAGCAGATATCATGACACCCATACTTTATTTTGTTCTGTATATACAATGTTTTCAATATTAAGTTTTAAATTAAAAAATGAATAGACTCAAACCCACTAATCCTCTAGTTATCAAGTTAGTGAAGTTAGTTCAGTTTTCTGTCTCTCTAATGTCTCTAACTAAAGTATTAGGCAAGACAGCTTTCATACCTCTGTATCAGCTGACTAGCTAAACTTACTGTGTAGGAGGTGTGTTACAGACTTTTGTCATTCAAAAGCCTTTCATATCTACAGCACTATCATTTGCATTAGCGAATGGCAAAAGGTTGCTGTTAATTTCTGTCTTTACAAACAGCGTGAAGCTTGTCTACCATAGAAACCAGCTAACCCATGTGAATGAGAAGAGTTTGAAACAGTGTATAAATCATCTTCTGTCTTGCAGCATGCCTAGAGATTTTGGAAGTAGCCTCTTGCCTCCCTTCTACTCACAGGAGTGGATAAGGATCTTCCAGGGCAGAGTGAAACATTTTGTCTCTGTGGACAACTGAGAAAAGTATATTTTCTTGCTGGCTATTTGCTTTAGATCGTAGTTGCTGTAGTTTAGGGCAGGGCCTTCGTATAGCCACATAGCTTATTAAATTAATACACTGGACATGATCTGTGTTTAGTCTTGTAGATATGAATAGTTGGGCATTTCCCATCATGATGTGTCTGTAACTTCTGAACTCAGAAAAATGATTGTTAAATGCTGTCGTGGTTTAGGCCCATCAGGGAACAAAAGACTACGATTAGCCTCAAGTACCAAAGACTTGAGGATTGCTAAAGGGCAGGAAGAGCTTATTTGCCGCTTAAGGTCCAGGACAAAACAGACCAGGCTACTCAGCTTGGGGAAGAAAACAGAAAATAATTTAATACCAACTAAAGCATAAAACCCCAAAAACATAACCAAAACGAAACAACACAGAATGGTACAGAGATGAAGAGTCNTCTGCGGCGCACAGGCTCTCCAGCATGTCCTGTGCCATGGCCGCCCCCCCCCACACACAGTCTCTAGCCCGTCCAGGCGCACTCATATGCAGCTGCTGTTGCTGCTGGCTCTCAGTTCTGCTGTTGCTATCCATAGGTTGCAGGGGTACCGCCTGCATTCTCACCACGGCTTGCAGAGGGGTCTCTGGTCTGGTGCTCCTCCTTCCTTCCTCCTTCTCCGACTGTGGGGTCCGCATGGTCTCCTCCATCTTGTACCACCCTTACACCTCCTGCAAGCACTTCAAATTCCCATCCCTAGTGATCGCAGAGGCACCAGACTGGCCCAGCCGGGCCAGGGGGTGGGTCTGAACACAGGAGCCGGGGGAGAGTCTAAAAACTTTCACTGGGTCTTCACTGCAACCCGCTCCCCCTGTTACCAAGCAAAAGCAACTCCTTGCTAAACCATGACAAATGCCAAATCAAAAGTCAGTTTTTCAGCTAACAAAATGGATAATTCTTGCCTGTTGCTGTACAGTTCTGTCTTTTCAGTGTGGCTGCTGGTTAAAGTTTTCCCTCAAGGAGTTACCAAAGATGTAACAATTTATGGTTTAAAACTGTGTTACCTAATGCAGTAAAGTTTTTTTTTTTTTTTATTCCCCTTGGAATACATACAGTTAAGCTGCATTCAGTCACTGTTCTCCTGCTTGCTGGTATAATAAACTTATTTGCCAGTCTGCCAAGATTTAGAGTAGTCACACATTGTTGGCACAAGCAGCTTTTTTTAAGCACAGGTCTCAGAACAAGGTGCAAGGTAAGCCTGTGTTATTGGTAGTTCAGTTCCTGAAGCCCAGAGTAAATCTTTTTTAATACCAGGAAAGAAAGTCAATGTTCCAACTCATAATCAGTAGGATGTTACAGTGATACAATTTATTCAAAGTCTTCATTTTATCTTTTAGCTAAAAAATTTATTGCATTGGATGACTTTGTTGAAATTACCAAGAAGTATGCAAAGGGGATCATCCCATCTAACCTGATCATGCATGAAGAGGAAGATGATGAATTGGCAGGGAAGACTCCTGAAGAGTTACCCCTGCGACTGAAGGTACGAAGGCAGTACTGAACAGGTTATATTGAAGGGCTTTTAAGCATTTTATACAAGACAGAGGTGACTTGCACTTGACTCTCAAAACTGATGTTCAGTCTGTATAGGTCAGTACAACAATTGGTGCTATAAGTTCTTTTTGGACTTGACTTCATATATATGTTTACAGTTTCATATATATGAGTCATATATTTCAGTGAAAGAGATAATGGTCTTCCTCGGAAAAGGGCAATCTACCTTCATTACTTCTCACTGAGGATTTAAATGTCCCTGTCATAGCTGCCATATTTTTGTTACAGATGTTATTATATGCTTCATATCTTTCTTGTTTAAACAGGAGCAAGCAGGTATGAAAAACTGACTCTAGCCTGGAGGTGTGAAAAATTTCTTTTATGAAGGAATTAAAGAATGGTGGAACTTGCTGTTAGTGGTTTTCTATAATGATACTTCTCTGGTTAGTGAAAGGAGAAAATTGAGGTGCATTCAATCCAGGTATAAATTTCAAGGAGGTAGGAGGGTTTCTAGCTTCTTGTGTCAGAGTTTTTGTTCTAATTGCCATTTTGTTGTCTATTATTACATGGTAGGGGTTCAAATTAGAAGGGAAGGACGAGATAACATTCTGAAAGAGATGTCTTGACAAAGAACAGGGATACTTTTGCTAATAAGCTAAAATAAGTCATTGCTTGTGTTGCTCCAGTTCATCACAATGCATAGATATTTGGGGCATTCTTAGCCTTTCCCTTGAACTAATTAATATTAAAGCATAAGTTCTGAGAAAACATAAAAGCTTACTATCTATGAGGGAAGGAGGATTATTTGCAGCACATAATGTGCAATATTTGAATATATCTTTGAAGAAATCCAGTACTTTTTCATTGATCCTATGTAAGATGTGTGGCTGGTCATAGGAAGGGGATTCCATCCCGTAATTCATTCCAGGATTCTGTTGGATATATTAGGAGAAGAGAGACAGGGATAAAACCCAAGGGAAGAAAAAAAGCCAAGTGATGCCCAATGCAGTTGCTCACCACCTCCTTGACCAATGCCCAAGTAGCCATCTGTCCCCCTGCCCCATGAACTCCCCACACTTTATATACTGGATGTGATGTTCTACGGTATGGAATAACCCTATGGCTAGCTGGGGTCAGCTGTCCTACCTGTACTCCCTCACAGTTTCTTGTGCCCCCCAGCCCACTCTCTGGCAGGGGAGGGGGAGAGGCAGAACAGGCTGTGATGCTGTGTAAGCATTGCTGGCAATAACTGAAACATGCCTGTGTTCTCAGCACTGTTTTCAGCACAAATCCAAAACACAGCCCTGAACCAGCTACTAGGAAGAAAATTAACTCTGTCTCAGCCAAAACCAGGACAGAAAGATAGAATGTTAAGATCCTTGATGTGTACAGTTGTGAGGTTAAAAGAATCCCTAAACTTGTAGTAATTCTATCTGCTGTAATTATTTCTGCTTTTTGCAAACCAGATTTTGACAGCTACATCCCTAGATGCTTGGGAAGAATTGATAAGCCACAGTTATAAAGATTTCCTGTGATTGCATGTGAATCACATGCACTGCTTCCTGTGGTGTATATGCTATCAGAATGTATAACAGAACTCTGCTGCTGTTCTGTGAGGATTAAGTGCTTTAAAGCTACAGTACTTACAGCTCAAGCAATGACTTAAGCTAGTGCAGGACTGCAGCCGTGTAGTTTATCTTGAGTATGAAGTTAGCGGAGCAGAATATTTGACTGGAAAGCCATTTAATTATATGTGTCAAAAGTAGTGAAATACGTCATTCCTGAAATCAAAATCACCTCTGAGCTTCATCTGACTGAATTAATCAAAATGGAGCCAATAATCTCAGACAAAGTAATCTCATTTTATTGGCAACATTTGTCAGAAATAGCAATTTCTTCACGTCAGCTTAGATGTTAGGCAACTGACTGCTACTGCCTCAGATATTCTTAGAATATCACTGATGTAAAGATACCAAACTGCTCATAAATAAAATGTCTGTTTCTCTCTTTCCAGGTTGTAAAATATCCTCTTCATGCCATTATGGAAATTAAAGAATACCTTATAGATATTGCATCAAAGGCAGGAATGCACTGGCTGTCTACTATTGTTCCAACACACCATATCAATGCTCTCATCTTTTTCTTCATCATCAGTAATCTGACCATTGATTTTTTTGCCTTCATTATTCCGTTAGTCATATTCTATTTGTCCTTCATTTCGATGGTGATTTGCACACTGAAGGTTTTTCAGGACAGTAAGGCTTGGGAAAACTTCCGTGCTTTGACTGACTTATTGCTCCGCTTCGAACCAAACCTCGACGTGGAACAAGCCGAGGTCAACTTCGGATGGAATCACTTGGAGCCATATGTATATTTTTTACTCTCGGTGTTCTTTGTCATTTTTTCTTTCCCTATAGCAAGCAAAGACTGCATTCCTTGCTCAGAGTTAGCCACCATCTCAGTGTTCTTCACAGTGACAAGTTACATGAGTTTGAGCACGTGTGCAGAACCTTACACACGGAGAGCGTTAATGACTGAGATAGCGGCAGGTTGCTTATCCCTGTTGCAGGTGTTACCTGGGAACCTTGGCTACTTGAAATTCTTAGGCAAAACCTTCTTTACTGTTCCTGTCGGCCATTTCCTTGTGATGAACGTAAGCATCCCATGCCTTCTGTTTTTGTACTTGTTCTATCTTTTCTTCAGAATGGCACAGCTGCGGAATTTTAAAGGCACCTACTGCTACCTGGTCCCGTATCTGGTGTGTTTTATGTGGTGCGAGCTCTCCGTGGTCATTCTGCGGGAGTCCTCGGGCATTGGGCTCGTTCGAGCCTCCATCGGTTACTTTCTGTTCCTCTTTGCCCTGCCGGTGCTGGGTGTGGGCATTGCCCTGATGTGTCTCATCCATTTCATTAAGTGGTTTGTGTCTCTGGAGCTCATGAAAATTGTGGTGACTCTGGTTCTGTGTGCCGTGCCTCTGCTCTTCCGGTGGTGGACGAAAGTTAACTTCTCTGTAGTTGAAATGGTGAAATCTCTGACCCGCAGCTCGATTGTGAAACTCATCCTGGTGTGGATCACGGCTGTGGTGCTGTTCTGTTGGTTCTACGTATATCGCTCGGAGGGGATGAAAGTTTACAACTCCACCCTGACGTGGAATCAATATGCCTTCCTCTGTGGGCCCCGGGCCTGGAAGGACACTAACATGGCCCGGACTCAGATTCTCTGCAGCCACCTGGAAGGCCACAGGGTGACCTGGACCGGGAGGTTCAAATACGTGCGTGTGACAGAAATCGACAACAGCGCTGAATCTGCAATAAATATGCTTCCGCTTTTTGTTGGCGATTGGATGAGGTGTTTATACGGTGAAACCTACCCTCTTTGTGACCCCAAAAATGTTACGCTGGAGGAGGAGGAGTTGTGTCGACTCAAATATTTGACCAAGCATAACTGCCACATGAAAATGTTTGACCGGTACAAGTTTGAAATAACGGTGGGCATGCCTTTCAGTAGCAAGAATGGAAGCAAGCCCATAGAGGAGGATGATATAACCAAAGATATTGTGCTGAAGGCAAGCAATGAGTTCAAAAAAGTGTTGTTGAACTTGAGGCAAGGAAGTATTATTGAATTCAGCACAATTCTGGAGGGTCGTCTTGGCAGTAAGTGGCCTGTCTTTGAACTGAAAGCAATCACTTGCTTGAATTGCATGTCTAAACTCTTACCTGCAGGGAGGCACGTGAAAATAGAGCATGACTGGAGGAGCACAGTGCATAAAGCCATTAAATTCGCTTTTGATTTTTTCTTCTTCCCATTCCTGTCAGCTGCATAATGAGCTCTCGTATTGGTTCGGTGGTATTTTCAGTGTACGCTGCATTTACACTACCAAAGGCTTGGCTTTTTAAAAGGAAAATCCCCCCAACAAACCACCTTGTTGTAGCAGTGCTCCACATGTGTGCTAGTGTAGAGCCTTGGTTGAATTTTCAAAGTGTACACACTGTATCCTGACTTAAAACCCTGTATGACTGAAGTAATGTATACTAGTTTAATATTATTAATGGGTGCAGGGGGTTGCTGCTGACTAATTGCATGGAGAGTACTTTGTCCAAAACAGAGATGTATTTGCCTGTGGTACAACACTAGATGCATTCACTTGATTGATGTTGAAAGCACTTTACTCTTTAAGTATTCACAACGTGCCCATTTGTATTTTCACAGGTATGATTTAGAATAGGTAGGTGACAACAGCTTCTGTTGCATATATTGCTTGTATTTATTTGGTGTTTTCTAGGAAAAAATGATCTTATGGTCAGTACCTGGTAGTGATATCTTTGTACAGAACTCATTGTTTCACCGTTTAGCCAGAAGACAGTGACTTCAATGGGTTGTTTTGAAAGGACACACACCATTTCACACCCCAGCAAGGTTGTAAAAAGTCCTCAAGCTTCCATTTTGCTTTAAATATTCTGTACAAAATACAGTCTTTGTTCTGATTGGTTATGATAGCTACATCTATGACACTACGGTATAATCCATGCTGCTGTGTGAAGGACAAACCCCAGAGAGAGAGACTGGTATAGAGGTACTGCTGGTAATGGACAAGCCAAAGCAACTGAAAATAGTACCTAAAAGTCTGCAGTGGAAACTGAAACAGATGTTTGTTGAGTTATTTGTACTGTGCAAATAAACATGAGATACAAACTTGAATTAAATGGGTACAACATTTGTTCATTGCGGCTTGGGTGAGCAGTGGTTCATGTTGCACTCATAGAATCGTAGAATGGTAGGGTTGGAAGGGACCTCTAGAGATCATCGAGTTCACTCCCCCTGCAAAAGCAGGTTCACCTAGATCAGGTGGCATAGGAACATGTCCAGGCGGGTCTTGAAGACCTGTAAGGAAGGAGACTCCACAACCCCTCTGGGCAGCCTGTTCCACTGAAAAATACAATTTGGAATGTTTAACATGTTCTAGTGTGAGAATTACCCTCACACTGAAGAAGTTTTCCCTTGTGTTTCTTGGGAACCTCTTATGTTCCAGCTTGTACCCATTGCCCCTTGTCCTATCACTGGACATGACTGAGAAGAGCCTGGCTCCATCCTCCTGACACCCACCCTTTATGTATTTGTAAACATTAATGAGATCACTCCTCAGTCTCCTTGAAACTGAAGAGCCCCAGCTCCATCAGCCTTTCATCCTCTTAATCATCTCCCTTAATCATTGTGGCCCTGTATGTTCCTTCTTGATGCTTGTGTATTTTCATGGCAAAAAAGGATAGGTGAATGGTAATGTGATGGATAGATATTCTGTTTTCCTGTCTGTCTGGTGTTCAGTGTTCCGAAGCCTTTGACAAATAAATCTTTTCTTTCTAAATTGTATCTTAGCTGACAAGCACAAAATCACTGATATTTAATAAGCAATTGCAATTCCAGGCAAGATGTTTTTGTCTCTTTCACATCTCGCAAGCAAACTGAGCACAAAATAACTTTGTTCCACTCATGTGTGCTACAGCTTTGTATTCCAAACCAGTCCATCATCTAGACTGGAAAGAGACAGAATGTGGCAGCTGCTGTTAATTATTCAATTAATCCTACATTTATGATTTTCTGACTCAATTTTCAGATATGATGAATTATAACCAGTTCCAAAGATAGGTGCCCTTTCTTTAGGCTTATAATTCAATCTTTTGAGTTAGTATTAATTAACTGAAGAGGAGGAGAGGCTATTACACGGCTATTGACACATCCAAATTAGGTTCAGCTGTTCTGAATGCTCAGCTTCAACATTTAGAATGTACAGAATTTAGAGTAAATATTCATTATTTGAATTTCATCTTCAAAGTCACATGAAGAAGTACTGCATGTTCTCCAAACTGGTACAGCCTTCCACAAGCACAGAAAAACAACACAACACATATATAGAAATTCTGAATAATTTAAGAGCCCACTCTGAAAATGACTAAAAGCCTCTTCCTATAGGCAAGAATGCAGAGTCTATACTTTGTGTTTTGCCCTTCCAGAGAAGGCAATCAGTGCATGTGTAGGAATTACATGTGGTTTTACTTCCTAGAACTAATCTTAAGTGCCATAAAGAGCTATTATTGATTGTAAACTTGCCATTTTTTGTAGCTCAGGGTAATAAGAATGTGAGCCTTTGGCATAAAATAATATGCCACCTTCCAGAGCACACCCATGTCTGTCTGCCTTCTGACTTCTCTGTTTCCCCTGAAAAAGGCAAAAGAAGTTCAAGACTGTGAATACTTTCTTGATATTTTGGAATCTATTGCAGGCTGCCCGGGTAAGAGTTGGTTTAACAGAGGAGGTTAACGGAGGCAGTGTTCTTCACACTTGCAATTTTTTGGACTGCAGAGAGATTTGAGGGGAAAGCAGCTACTCAACCAGTACAATAGAAAAATATTAATCCATGCAGCAAAAATCAGGTGGAACTTGCCAGCTTGCAAAGAGACATCTACCTGCTGTAGCAACTTCCTCCATACTTGTAAATATTACTGAAATGTAAATAAGATGCCTAGAAACCAAACAACCAAATCACGTTGTTGTTTAGATGCATTAATTCAGATGTTTCCTTTGTTTTCATATTAGTACTCAAAAGATTTGATTAACTTTTATTGCAGGGAAAAAAAAATCATTAGCATCCAACAACTTCCTCTAACCTGATGTGGGAAAGATGAGTCACCTTCTCATTAAGGAAGAATGTTCAGCAGTGAGAAAACAGCCATTCTCATCACTTGTAATAAACTTGAACTTCAGGTTCTGAAGCAGAACAGGAACGTAGATGCACTGTCTGTAACCTTCCTTTACAAAATACATGAGTAGAGAAGGAAAGGTCTAAGACATTTATTTTCTCACTGCCAGCTACAGGAAGATACATAAGATTTCAGCTTCAGAATATTCATTTCAGCATTTTCACATGACAAAAATTTTCACTGAAATCGGTGCAGTGAGTGATGTGTTTTACTGCACCATCTGATTTGGGTATTGAGTTACTTGAGGTGTTTCCTCTGAGGGGCTGCAACTGCTGCTGCTCAAACTGGAGTTCTTTGCAATCCGATTGAAAAATGTCTATATATACACAGTCATACTTCCCAAAATACTGTGAACACAAAAGAGCAGGAGGTTGGTGGTAATCAACTTTTAGGCCAAGCAGCAGTTGCATGTGTGATGTGGGGAACATCTGTGTGTTTTAGCACCAGAGCCACCTGACACTAGTTTGTCCACATCCAAGTAACTGTGCTCCCAGAGCTCTTCTGCCAAAACAGCATGTCCTCAGGTCTAGATGTTAGCTGTCCCACCCTGACCTTTGCCAGCCCTAACTGGCCTCTTCTTGTCTCCCAGATGAACTGTGGGTTAAGATGTGAGTTCCTCTCACTTTGCAACACGAGGCAATAAAATTCTGGTGTCTTCCAGTGCATTCCCACTGCTCCTGAAGAATATGCAAAGTTTCCTCCAGTTGTCTCCAGATAATAGGCCATGTCTCTAAACTCACAAAAAAATGAAGATCTGCTCCCAGGGCAGTGACAATACTAATAATTCAAGAATGTCTTGTCAGCTCAGACACTCAATAGCTTGACTGAGGTGGATAGATACAGTCCTGGAGACTGGTAGCACTGCCTGCTCAAAGGTGGTTCACTTCACACAAGCTGGAGCAGAAACAATGCACCCCGTAGTAGATCTGGCTGGATCATCTCCCTCAACACAGTCTGCTGCATCCTCCTCCCTCCTGCATTTCCCCATTACAAAGAGAGATGGCTCTACCCAAAGGTTCGTGACTGTTCCAGTGTCATGGATGATGGATTTATGAAAGGACACTGTGCTCGATTAATATTGAACTCCCCCCTACCCCTTCTACCAGTAATACAACCTGTGCCCGGTGATCTACACCAGTGCCATGGTGTGCTGATGTCTGCTATCTGGGTCCAGGGCCCACAGGAGCTCTCTGCTGGGAGATGCCATGGCTTCTGATGCACTGCAGGGGTGGGATTGGTGCTGTGGAAATCAAGTCTCGGTGCTGGAAAGGCACCTTGTCCAGCACAGGTTGGTGACAGCAGCCTCTGCCATGGACAGCAAAGTGCTGGGTTGTTCAGGCGGATCCGCAGCTCCCAGAGAAGGTTCTCAGTTGTATTGCACCACCTGGAGACCTTTGATGTCAGCCAGGGGCCCTGTTGCCCCTGTATGCTTGTTTGCACGAGCCATTCCTGATCCCAGGCAGTTCAGAGGCCATGTTCCTGGCACCTTTTTTTCTGTCACACCTGTTGTTCTAGTTCCACTGTCTTTTTTAAGGTGCAGGTGTCTTCCTGTTACTCTTTAAATGAGGTGCAGAGGTGTTATTTTTCAAGGGCTGTCTGTAGAGGAAACTGTCAGGTGGCTTAAATTGCCCCAACACAGCCTGTCTTGTTCTATAGGCTATATGGACTCAATTTGAGTCTGTTCTGCAGTGCCTGAAATTAGTTCTCTTGGTACTTACCTTTATTGTTTGAGTAGTGTGAATGTAGTGGATTTGTGACAAAGAAGCACCACAACTCCAAAACTGCTTTAGTCCATGCACAACACAAGTTTGGGAGCTAGAAAGAGTGTGTCCAAAACACAAATAAACAAACACTTTGCAATAAAAGAAATGTACTCTAAAAGTAGAGAGAATGATGTCGGTTGCTCTTGGGAAGCTCATATTTCTCAGTGATGTGTAACACTAATGTCATGTAACATTTTGTAGATTTTAGAATCACAGAATGGTTGGGTTTGGAAGGGACCTCTAAAGATCATCCAATTCAGCCCCTTGCTAAAGTAGGCTCACCTCCATCAGGTCACATAGGAATGCATCCTCCAGAGAAGGAGACTCCACAGCCTCCTTGGGCAGCCTGTGCCTGTGCTCCATCACCCTCATAAGAAAGATTTTCCTCATGTTTAAGTGGAACTTCCTGTGTTCCAGCTTATATCCATTACCCCTAGTCCTGTCACTGGACACTACAGAAATAAGTGTCAGCCCATCCTCCTCACATCCACCATTTAGGTACTTACAAGTGGTGATGAGGTTCCCCTTCGGTCTTCTCGGGGCTAAACAGCCCCAGATCTCCCAGCCTTTCCTCACAAGAAACATGTTCCAGTCTCCTGGTTATCTTGTACCCTGTATGGTACTCTCTCTAGAAGTAGTTCCCTGTCCCTCTTGAGCTGGGAAGCCCAGAACTGGACACAGGACTCCAGATGAGGCATCACCAGGGCAGAGAAGAAGGATAGGAGAACCCTCACATTTCTGCTCATGCTCTTCTTAATACACCCATTGTAGGTGCATCTTCTGCTCATGAGGTCAGACTGAAAAGTCCATTTGTACAGGAGGGGAATTAAAAAGATTACACTTGGAGAATAATTTGAAGTAGACTGGCACATAGTTAGTTGTGCGAGTATATGGTAGTCAAAATGATTCCATCTTAAAATCTAGTATCCTGCATCTTAATGTAAGTGGGAAGTGAAGTTGTTAATCTTTGTGATGATATAATTAACCTATTTCTAGAATGTCTATTTCAGCATGAGATTGCCCATCTGTTGATGTTCCCTGAGTTACTCTGAAGCAGCCTCTCCCTCCAGGCCAGTGCCATCCCAGACTGTGTGCCAGTCGTGGCACCAAAGCCAGGGAGCAATGCTTTTGGTGTAAGGACCAGCAATTTGCCCCAGGTGGAAATGAGTCACACTGAGCTCTTGCCGGGCAGACTCTGTGGTCCCTTCTCCTGCCACAAAACACTTCCCTTGGACCCCCTGTAGCTGTGGATGAGGCACAGAGCAGCTGCTCCACAGCTTGTGCCGCAGTGGCTGCATTTCCAGTTGAGCTCCTCTGGCATTGCCAGTGCATCTGATTTTACTCTTGTGACAGGTGATATTTCTCTTAACCCTGTTCTCAGATCTTTACCTGTCAGTGTACATTTTAGAAAAACAAGCTAGGTTTTAAGAGAATGTGCTCCTTATGGGCTAAAAACTAAACTTGGCTTTAAAATCTCTTCATTTTATAGCCATGTTTGTACTTCATTTTGGTTGACATTTCATCTGTCATGGAGCTCGATTCGTCAGTGTTAGTGACATCTGCACTGGCTTTATGGAGACTCAGTGGATGACGTACAAAGGTAATTAACAACTCATATTTCTGATCTTAATTATTTGCAGAGATTTAGTTGTCAGTGGCAATTTGATGTAGAGTGCCAAAAAGCATTATAGTACAAGTCAGCACCCAACTGTTGATGAGTTGTTACACTTAGGTGTGTTTAACTGTAGTCATGAGAAGACCAACTAATGTCCTCACTTGGGGGAACTGCTCAGCAATTATACACAGTCCTTTACCCTCCAGAGAGAGCAGACGTGTGTCTGGAGCCTCGGTGGACTTATTTGCTTTATGTCTTCGATTCTTCTTGCAGGAAACAGTACTTTCCCGTGTGGCAGAGGGACGTGTGCTGTCTGGCTCTGTCCTCAGCGTGCTTTGCCTCCAGTGCCATCAGATGGCACTCCAGGCTCACGCTGCACTGGCTGCTCCTGGCTCCGGACTGGAGAGGCGAGGAACAAAAGAATCGGGTTCCAGGTTTACTTACTTCATTTCGGAGAGGAAATGCAGACAGACAGAAAAATCTCTAACGAAAAATAGACCACCACATGTTGGCCGAATTCCCCGCTGGTTACAAACAGCGTTACACAAAGCATTAGCAAAGTCATCATTGCAGAGTGGCTCTGCAATCCCAGGCTTGGGAAAAGAAGACAAATAATCTGCTTTTCCTTGGGGTGAAATACTGTGTCATGATAAACCAACAGTTTATGAAACCGTGCATGAGAAACTGGTGACACGTGCAGTCTGGCTGCCTGGCAGCTCATCAGCTTTTGGAGATGGTTCCTGCCTCTTAACACAAATCTGGCAGTGTCGATCTGCATTGTTTGCTTCTGTTGTTAACGTGAGTAGCGACAGCCTGGAGACCTGATGTCCCTTCTGGTAGAAACTCTTGTTTTCTCCCGTGTCTTCATGGGCTAGGTGGGAGAAAAAAAAATGGAAAACAAGGAAATCACATCTTATTAGAGATTAAACCTTTTTATTAACTTTCTGTTACCCTAACGAGAAGAGAGAAAATCTGTGGCAGTTTAATTAAAACTTAGGTAAATGATGTGCTGCTTTTAAGGGAAATTACATCTGTAACTTTTGCTTGACATCTCCAGGCACTATAAATTAAAGCTTAGATTTGGGGAAAGCAGAAATGTTTTTGTCAAGATCAGGCACCAATTAAAGATCGATAGAAGAAATTCTGAGAGACTGAATTTTCATCTTTTACACATCAATTAGAGAGATGGCAGTAGGTTGTTAGAGCATTTTTGTTCTGTTTTTGAAGATGGTGGTATTTTTCCACAATAATGGCAAGTTTGGCATAATAAAGGGCCTTGCAAATGTCGCTGTATAACCATGTGAGATGGCAGTGCTTTGACAGCAGAAACTGTGTCACACTGAATTAGTAAGGGCTGGAGCCAAGCCCACGGACCCCCTAATATCTCAGAAATTGATGTGTGCTTTTCTCTTTATGCCTATCTTTATCTGAAATAATTTCTTCGCTTTAAAGAATGAAGCGTTTCAACAAAACACCTCTTCTGTAGTTCACCCTCCTGTTCCTCCATCCCTATTCTCCGCTGGTGACAGCAAAGATGTTTCCACGACAACAAGCCATACTGTTGCCTCAGGTGACAAACTATAACTTCAATAATCACTGAAAATAGCTTCAAACAATTAATTAGGTAATGGAAATGTTATTTTAATAGGGCTTAGATACTTTGGAAGTAGCCTTCAGTCTGATCAAGAATCTGTCTACCATCAAAGCTGAAGCTGCCATCCAAAGGTCAGGGTGGATATATATCTCTGCCTGAATGTTTTTTAAAACTTCAGGTTCCAAACATATTCAATCAAAAGTATGCAGTGAAATGCAAGTTTATTTTCTTTTGCTGCTAGATTTTGTTCAAAGCACTTACTGATAGGAAATATGTTCAAGGAATTTAGCAGCTTCATCACCTAATGCAGTCCCTGACCAGCGCAGCTTGTGTGTGTGCCTCTGCACCGGCGTGAGAGGCAGATGATGAGCCCAGCAAATTGTTTTACAATAAATAGATTTTTCAGTCTTCTCTTTAGAGAAGACGCTTTCCTAGAGTTATAAATTGATGATTCATAAATCTCTCCTAATGCTGCTTCTAGTAACAGTTCAATTGATCTTTAATCGTTGTTTAAAAAGTGAATCTCCATGGGAGTGTTTCCATCAATCCTGTAGCCTGAAGTTTCTCTAGCCCAGGGCAGCCCTTCTGTCTGGCAGCTTATAGAAGTAACATATAGAGCCTTTTAGCACAGCTTAATACACTGAGAACATGCACATGCCTTATATCACAGTTCTCATGTACCATGGGTACTCTTTGGGAATGGTAGTTGTCTTTTTTCACTTTATGATATTGTTTCTCCAAAACAGTGCATCTATGAAGCAAGGGCAAGGAAGATAACGGTTGCCATCTTTCTTCACTCCATTAAGGCCATGTGTTACACAAACACCTGCTTTTGCAACACCAGACCTGCTCCTTCACCCTTCAGAGTCTGTCTACACCTGATGTTTATAGTTTAAGACCTACCCTTCTGTGAAAAAAAGCTTTGACCTGTGGATGAGGGACTCTGCATAGCTCCTGCTGAATTTCCTTCTGAAGCAGTTCCATTTTGAGGGATTATTCATAGCCCTTTAATTTAAAAAACTAAAGGTGCCTCAATAGTTCCCTTTACCGTTCACTGGGGGCATCCTGCTGTTGCAGAGTGTCACCGCATAACATAGATCAGGGAGTTGAGAATAATAGGCGGGTGAGACTTCCTTTACTGAATCGTTTTGGGGCAGAAAATGGGGATTTGTCTAAACTAACTGTTGCAGAAGCCCTATAGTTTTTGTTGTAACTTTGTCAGGGGAAGGATGACTTTCAGGTTTGCTGCAGGCACAGTAAGGAAACCTCACACAGCTGCTGTGGGGAGTGTTCTTGTACAGCAGAGAGAGGCCTGGCTCTGATCCATCATCTGCCCCAAATCTTTGGAAGAAGAAGGGAAGGTGTCTCTGAAGAGTGATAATCGAGGTGTTACCCTGGAGGGGAAAAGATTGCATTTCTAATCTGTACTAATTGGAGAATAGATATCGCATCACATCAGCTCACGTAGGGCGATCCCAGCCCTGTGTCTATTTCACTCTGGATTTTGACTGTGGAACTTCTTTATTTCCCCTTGGAAACTATTGAAGATCTTGTTTGGGCTCCTAGAGGGATAAGACTAATGTGCAAAACCTCAGGGTTTATCTGAAAAAAAAAAAAAAAAAAAAAAAAAAGCCTTTTCTCCATTTCCTGCAAGAGAGCAGACAATGCTGGTGTGGGCCAGAACAACACTCAGCTCGTGTGCATTGGGAAGGGGACAGATTCATGTGGGGTCACTTTGGCAGGTGGATGTGCAGAAGGTGGTTGTGTCATTCTTGGAGGATCACTTGAAGGGCTTTTGTCTCCTATATGACAGTTGCCTCTTTGTGGTGGATTTTTTAATTGAAGGTTTAAACAGTCAAACTGCTTTCTTAATGCATTGGTGGTTGCTAAGATACAAGCTCTCTGATTCTGTAAATCTTCCACATAGTATATTGGCAAATAGAGCTTTCCTCGCTCACAGTTTGGGAGAGAGAAGAGTTACAGAGCACTTCCCATTATGCTGGCAAGAAACTACTGCAGAGGTTGCTGTGTTTGGCTGAGTGGTGAGAGACAATGGGATTCTATTGGCTTCTGGCCACTGGATGTGGCCCAAGGAGGAAGAAGGTAATAGGAGAATGTGGGGAGACCTAGGATGAGATGAAAGAAAGGCAACATGGAGAGAATGGGCAGGCAGCACAACAGACTGGGGGGAGTGTGTGATAGCACTGGGGACAGACTGTGTAGAGAGAACAAGGAAAATCTTACTGTCCCCCACTTTGGAGAGTTTAATGCCAGCATTGTCCTTCCTGGGCAAGAAGTGTCTTCTTTACACTTTTATAATGCAGGGTGGATCTCAGGATAGTCTGGGTTTGCAACTGGTTTGACAGGACCTTGAGAAGAAACTGTGCAAGGAGAGATTTCTTGCAGCTCTATAAAGTGATTAGGAGGCATAAGATTGAAAAGTAGAACTGGATTCCCGGACATTCATTAGCAATACTACTATAGCAGCTCAACATTTGGCTCAAAATATCCAGACATTTTAAAATGAAGACAAGCAAAGCCCTACTTGTTCACAAAATACATGGAAGAAGGTGGTATAAAGTAGTGCAGCTTGTCTTTCATTTCATTCTAAGGTAAATCTTCATCTGCTAAGGCTGCAGAGATTATTTTGAACATGTTGACAGAGAACAATTGATGCAGCAATATCTATCTGGGTTTGCAGATCAATAGCTGTGAGAAGTGGAGACTGCAGCTGTTCATCTCAGGTGTTAGCAGAGATGTCAGAGGATGATAATTAAACCAGCAACATTCTCCTCCTCACTTCTTCCACAAGACAATCTGAGCCACACAGAAATTTACTGTGGGCATCATCTCCTGTATAGCAAACAGATCACAAGGCCAATATCACAGAGTCACAGAATGGTAGGGGTTGCTTAGTGGCTTAGAAACCATATCAGCCAGCTCCCTCAGCCCTATTGGATGCATCCCATCTGGTCCCATTGACTTATGACTGTTAAGCTTGCCCAAAAAAATCTTTATCCTCTTCCTCATGAACCAAGGGAAGGTCTTCTGTTGTCCAGACTACTATCCTTGCAGGACTGGACTTCCCGAGGCTTGGCTGTAAAGACCGAAGCGTCTTACCTATCTCAGGGGAAGCCCTGCTTCCACAAAAGTGAGAAGAAGCTTCGTCCAGGACAAAGAGCCAAACTGTTGGGGATGTTCAAGTCATGACAAGGAGAAATTAAAGTGAGCATCTGCTGAGGCTGGGGTGTTGGCACAAGTGATTGAGTCCCACCCAGGTGTCCTGCTTGGGCAGCATTTATTTAATTTATAGGCAGAACATGGAAGAATAACAACTTCTTTGCTCCCCATCTGATAATCTAATTCCAGTTTCAATTATTTATTATTTATAATTGACAAACTTTTTTTTCCCCAGAGTTATTCCTCTCATTGCAGAAATTATGAAGCCACAGAAGGTAGTGTGTCTGGAATTCTCTGTGCTAAGCACTCTTCTCACTAGAGCATAGTTGAAGAATTTAGTACTGTACTTAAACTGCTTGAGAATCTGTTGAGGTATCTTGGATCAGGCTGCTGCATGAGACATGTCCCTGCAAACAGCATAATTAGTACTAGTTTTAAACAAGGAGTGGCAGTCCAGGAAAATAAGCTGCAACCTTGGACAGAGTTGCTATTTTAGGTTTTATCGGTTTTAGTGGCCACATTATAAAAAGAATATATAGCATCACCAGGATAATTAAAATAATTGTTCAAGGGAATTGTTGGTTTAAGAATCTCGTCCTACTCATTGACTGTCTCCACTTGGCAAATAGCAAGACAAGTAATTATCTGTACCTTGCCTGGCTGATCTGTATTCATGGCAGCTTTTATAGCTTAGGGAACTGAGCGGTTTGCTCAGTCAGGTGCTTCACCTGAAATGCTTTGCATCGTGGCCCAGATTTAGACTCTCTAACTGATCTCTAACAATTGGGCTCACTTTCATGAGAATAAAAGTTTGATCCTCATCCATCTTCAGAGAGAATGGAGAAAAAATTCACTTCAAAGAAAAGCTTTGTTATGGTGTATTCTGAAAGAAAACTTCTTTAGTGCACGTGGCAAAATGTCCTGTACAAAATATCCAGACCATTTCACAGCTTCACAGAACCAAAGAATCGTACTCTATCTTATAAAATTAGGCCCAAGTTTTTGAATCTCACCCACTCCAGTAATCCTGTTGCCTTTTGAGTTTCTACCACTTGAGTAAGATAAGTGAATTCATGCTCTAATTTTAGACATAATGCAATTTGCTGAGAAGACTGCAAATGGAAAAGGATTACTATTGGGAGTGGGAGTAAATTGATGATAATAATGTTACTGAAAATTGGACATAGAAGGCAAACAATCCTTATACTTGCCCTCTCATCAGGGATTAATATCATCAACCTTGGAAGGCTCCAAAGGACTTAACTCTGCCTGAAAGCAAGACGACTGGCTGTCTGCAAACAGGAAAAGCAGATGGCTCTTGCCAATATCCCCCCATCCCGAACTACAAAGGGTTAAATTGCTGTATTCAGCTACTAAGTATGCATGTGAAAATTTCAAAAGCATGAGTTAGCCATCTGGCTCCTGCTCCTGCTGGGTATTTAGGGATGAAAAGGGAAACTGGAAAGGTAAATAGTGTATTGCTTGATGTGTTGATTTTCAGCTGAGATTTCTGTCTTCGGTGCCTAGTCATATTTGTCCATCTAAATGAGTGGGATTGACTGTGTCTTCCCAAAAAGGGGGAAAGAAAAATTAGCATGTAAGCTCTGGGAGAGCTATGCAAAGCAACACATTGCCTAATCTAACATCTGAGGCAAATTTATTCTGGTCTGCATCCAGAAAAAGGATTTAGCCTTTAAGTGTCGGGCTCGGGTATGCTGATGGCCAGGCGGCTCCTCACAGCCGGGGGCTCTGTGTAGAACATGAAGGCAGGGTTAGCTGCCTCAGGCTGAGATTCAACAGAGCCCGAGATCTGGAACAAGCATTATGAAGTCCAGGAAAGGTCAGGATTAGTTTGGACTAGGAAGTGAATGCTTTCACAGCTTTAAGTGTGTATGCCATCCACCTTTGCTTTTTCCTTCTTTTTTTTGTTCCTGTTTTTTACTGGGTTAGAGGTAGAAAAACAGCAGTGTGGGACAAGAGGGATGCTGCACTGCTGGTAGCCCTCTGGTTTGTCACCTGGGCCAATGTCTGTCTCATTTGGGAGGTCAGATCTAGACATGCCCTCATGCTCCACTGTGCTGGAAGGCCTCCAACCTGGCCAGTGAAGACACTTTTAACGTTGCAGTTGTGACTGCTCCCTTCACATTGCATATCCCTCTTACTCCATCTGTAGGAGACTGAGACTCAAATCTCCTAAAGTCTATCTTGGGCTAATGAGAAGCGGAAAGAGCTGGACCAAGGTGTAAATAAAAAAAAAATGCAGCTCCAGCTCTGCTATAACGTCTGAGCACACTCCTCATCATGCTGACCTTCAGGCCAGGCCCATCCATGGCACTCTGTGAGCAGTGTGCCCAGGTGGCCAAGAAAGCCAGTGACATCCTGGCTTGTATCAGTAACAGTGTGGCCAGCAGGACCAAGGAAGGGATTGTTCCCCTGTACTCAGCACTGGTGAGGCTGCATTTTGAACACTGTGTTCAGTTTTCAGCCCACTCACTACAAGAAGGACACTGAGGCATTGGAGTGTGTCCAGACATGGGCAATAAAACTGGTGAATGGTGTAGATAACAAGCCTGATGAGGAGCAGATGAGGAACTGGAGGTGTTTAGTCTGGAGGAATGGAGGCTGGGGGGAGACATGATTGCTCTCTACAGCACTCTACATTCTACCTGACAGCAGATTATAGAGAGGTGTTGGATTTCTACTCCTGAGAAACAAGTTATAGATAGGACAAGAGGGAATGGCCTGAACTTGCGCCAGGGGAGGTTTGCATTGGATATTAAGAAGAACTTTTTCACTGAGAGGGTTGTTAAGCATTGGAAAAAGCTGCCTAGGGAAGTGGTGGCATCATCATGCCTGGAGATATTTAAAAGCCATGCAGATGAGGTGCCGAGGGAAATGGTTTAGTGGTGGGCTTCGCAGTGTGACTCTGTGATCTTCAAGGTCTTTTCCAACTGAAACAATTCGATGATCCTACTTGCCACAACACTCTGGGTTCACAGAGTAGCTTGCCCTGCGAGTCCTGACCCTGGACTATTCCTCCTTCATGAAAGAAGCTAAACAGCTCTTTCATTGCAAGCTTAAAAATAAGCTGTGTTTTGAAGTCATCTACTTATGCCTTTTTGGTTGTAGTTTTATTGAAAAAGCTGGTATTAACATATTTATATTTTTATTCAACAACAGTTAACTAATTTGTGCAACACAAAGAATGCAGCCATGAACAACAGCTTTCAAAACAATCAGATTTACCAACTTTACCATCACTTACTCTACAGCACTGAAAGCTCAAACTAAAAAGAGAAAGAAAGTTGGAAACGTTCACAATGACGATGTTAGGTCTCCATACATTCAAGAAACCAGGAAACTGATCTGGAGCCATGATGTGAAAGAGAGGAACACTATACTGGTCTTTGAAAGGTTTCTGTTGATTTCCTCTATAATCACTTCATGGTATTTTGGGTGGGTATTCCATTCGTTTTATAAAGCTCCAGACATATTTCTTTCTTTAATTTTGACGTGTTCTTTTTGGTACCCAAAGCTGTAATAGAGTAAAGTATTTCAAATTAAAAAGAAGAAGAAGAAGAAGAAGAAGAAGAAGAAACTTGTATTAGGATCTGCTTTATAATAAGTTACCTATAGAATCTTACATGAGAATCTTAAAAGCTAAATATATGTGTTACGGTGCTTCTAGCTGTAAATGCCAATATGAGCTGATAGCTTTTTTTTCATTTGTTTTTTTAGCTGCAACGATTAATGGAGAAGGTCAAAAGTCAAAGAAATTTCATGACACTCTTGAAGCATTAGTTTGGCATTAACAAGTTTTCTATACAATTTACCACATTCTTAAACCTTTTTACAAGGAGGAAGGTGGGGGGAGGGAAAGGAAAAGCAATTTTGTTAAATCTCATTAGGATAAATATGTACATATACTGTCCATGCCTGCTACAGCATACAGTATTTTATAAACAAACATTCCTCATTCCCTTGTAAATTAACCTACATATTTCATACTGTATGTGTTTAATGTGGCTGGAAACTGATGCACATGCGTTTGTGCTTCTGACACACAAAATATACAGCGTTCATCTAGAAAACCTGGAACATACAGATTTCATGGTTTGTGTGAAGACATCATATAAAAGCTGTAGACTTGGTTTTGGTTTTTTTTAGTTCTTGTAAGCAGATTTTTCACCCACCCTTTCCCCGAAATTGAAATATAAAAGCATGCAGATCCCTTCAACAGTACATTCTCCACTTACCAAGAAATCAGTGCATAATGGCTTAGAGACTTTTTTTTTTTTCTGAGGAGTTTTACTACAGGCAGATTAACAGGCCATCTGAGTTGTGCTCTTCTATTCATGGTTTGAGAAGAAATCCTTTGGGATACTAATGTTTCTGCCAGCGATATTAGGGATGCAGCAGAATTTTCTTTTCCTCGACTAAGAGGACTCCCTGCCCACTGCATTGTTCCCTACAATCACTGCATGCACTACACCCATTGCCTGACACAGACTGCCTGCACTTTCCCATTTACATCACTGTTCATTTTAAGCCCAAGATAGATCTCATATTTATGTAGGTTTTATTTAGTTTGGAGTTTTGGATTTTTCTCCAGGAATAATTTTTATCTCCCAGCAATGGACTCATTTAAAAGCCTCAAAATTCACTGAGAGGTGCTGCACCTCTCAGTACCATTCTTTACCACTACAGATACAGATACCCTGGTGTTGCCTGCATTTCACAAAGGCCAGGATTGAGATAACCACGCTGCAACCAACAAACAAGTGGCTTTCTGAAGTGTCTCAGCAGTGATGCAACTTTGTTCCCCCTGAAGTCAATCGTTGCCTTCAAGGACAGCGTTTCTAGCCAAGCTTTCCAGAATTTGAACCCCCAAATGGCAGGACAGGTTTGGCTGGTAATTGCCAGGCTGTGTCTGACCAGCCAGTACCTCTGGAGTGGCAACGCCAAGTTTTTTATTAGTCCTCCATGTGATGAAGATACTAGTTATTGTTTTAAACAGAGCAAAGAGATCTATGGAGAATGAATTTCTTAAAACAAGCTGGCTGAGTAACTGTGCCAGTCTGCCACTTATTCACTTGGGATGTTGAAGCACAAAGTAATGTGACTAAATAAATACGAGGGTGTTGTAAAGAAGGGAAGAGATGGGATGAGACCAAGCAGCTTTTCACCAGCTTTTCACTCTGCTTCCTGTGACAACTGTCAGGAGGCCTCTCCAACATGCCACGTGCTCTAAAGGGATGTGGCTATTCACTCACTCGAACAGGCTGGGCTTAGTTGAAAGACAGGAAAATGTTACTGGAAAGTAAAATTTATAATAATCAAGAGATCAAGGCAAAAAGCTCTAACAATGTGGTAAATGCTGTGGACTGCAAAAGCAGGCAGGGCACCACAACAGCATGGTCCTGTCAACCACTGAGACCCTCGACAGGACTGACGGGAGGAGGCTCACCCCTCCTCAGGAATGCTCCCAAAGTGAATAGACATCCCTGTTTGCTTAAAGGAACCAATACAGACCACAGTACTGGATTTGCAGTCGTGCCTTTTACTCATACAGTTGCAGTGATGGAAAATAGTTGGCTTGCCACCAATAATGATACAGGCTGAGGGATGAAAGGATGCAACCTACAAACCCCACCACAGAAGCCACAATTTTTTTGTGAGGATCACATCCTTCTACAACTCTCAAGAGGCTGGTTTGGAAATATAGAGGGATATTGACAAATCTAGTGCATTTCTGAGTTCACTTTATCCTGAAATATGTACAGATTGTTTGTCGCTGCTATAGCAATGATGTTCTCAGTTGGGTGCCACGCTGTGTGCAAGATCTTCTTAGTAAAGTCCAAACTGTCAACACTGATGTCATCTTTTCTCCGTTTGCCTCCGACACAGACTCTCCTGGGCTTCAGAATAGCTCGTGGTTTACTGCTCTCGCGGGATGCCTCCAAGGTCACATCCCGCTTGGTGTTTCGGTCAAACATTCGAAAGAAGTTGTTATATGCACCTGTCATTATCACACTGTGGAGAGAAAGAAAGGGAGAAAAAACAAAGACCGTTAAACAGCAGCTTGTGGCAAGTCTAGTGACATGACTGGATGAAGACAGCTGAGCTTTAACCTCAGGATGTCTTCTGGTTTCAGCTGGGGAAAAATATCATCCAGGAATTTTCCCAGTACTCCCCAGAGTGAATTGTTTTCTTCTACCAATGTCTCCCCTTTCCCTGTGAGAGTGTTCAATGGCAGTTACCCAAGAACCTGCATTCTGAAGCATCCACAAAATGTCAGGAACCCTGACACGATGAGATTGACTTCACATGACAATAAAATATATTTTCAATAACTTGTTTTTAAATACCCTCCAGCTTCCTCTTAGTAGCGTGTAAGTATCACATATTTCAGGCTGCTTTCTTTCTCCAGAGCTTTACCTTTCCTGACAGATGTGCTTTAATACAATTCCAGAAACAGGCTTTAAAAAAATTTTCCAAGTATTCCAAACCTTTTGATACAATAGTAAGATTTAGTACATAATCAGGGGGCTTGAACTAGATGATCTCTAAAGGTCCCTTCCAACCCCTACCATTCTATGATTCTATGATTTTAACAAGTATTTTGAGGAGATGTGTTTTGAAAGGTTCTGAAGAATCACACTGAGTTTGCTTATGTAAATTATTTCCAGAACAAACCCTTTTACCTTCTGAAGCCACAGATTTTGCAAGTCTAGACATTTAAAATTTGTACCTACAATACTTTTTAGAAAGAAAAATACTGATAAACAGGATTCTGTCACCTCTTGTATGAAGTCCAAATGAAGCTTCAAGTCAGGATCTGTTTCTGGGTCTGGGAGAAAGGGACCAAAAACATACCTTGATCTGAGTAGAAATTACCCTATTAATCTGCTTGTAGTTTGAAATAATTGATTGCTAGTTGCTTCATTCCCCCAATCCCTAGAGAAGAGTATTTTGTCACTAACTTTAATGAATTCAGGAATTCATCCATAGCCCTCAGGTTATTGGATTAGCATAATCATGAGTTTCAGAGCCTTGTTGGAAAGCTCATCCCCTGTGAACTTTTTCCCATATGTGAAGCCAGGGCCACACTCTACTCTTCTGTCTCAGTCTCAAATGGTGTGTTTGTTCTGAATTTCCATTCTGCAAGGCGAATCCACCCCGAATGGTCAGGTCTCCACAGAAAAAGCTGTACAGTTCTAAGACTCAGGCAACCAGGAACTATTTGCCTTTCTGGTACAGCTCACACAGCACATTTCACATGGTTTGCATTTAATAAACTAACCTTCACCTCAAATGAAAGTTGCTTTAGCACTTGGATGTTGTCTCACATTTAAAGGAAGCTACGTTGAGCACCATGTTGTCCAGGAACCCATGGCACATGCACCCATGACAAAATTCAAAGGCACAAACTGCCCTCTCCAGTGGACCAGCTGATTAGATTAGATACTCTTGGATTTCAGAGCTGTCTTACACTGTGCACAGTCTCTTGTCAGTGCTGTCTTGATCTCATCTGGGGCCATTAGGAGCTACTGTAATACAAATGAATGATATACTGAAAAACACACCAAAGGGAGCTGTGAAGTTGATGGCTTTTTCACTGCAGCTACTGACTGACAGCAGCTCTGCTTGCTTCAGAGACACTGTAGGAGAACTAAAGGGGGTGAGCTGGATTTGCACACTGTGAATCACTAGCAGGACTGCCAGCTCCATCCTGCTTCCATGTTTGCTGATAGCATACTGGAGTCTCATGACAGCTGATGCTACACTGAGTTTTTTGCAGCTTCTGAAGTGTTAAAGGAAACTTCTGCAAATCAGACGGAAGTAACACAGAGACACAGCATGCAGTGCCCACCCTCAGCGACAGCTCACCTCTAGCCTTCACCCTGTCAGAGGCTGCTTTCCTGGGCTCTGCTCCTCAGCTTGGAGGTGGGCAACAGAAGCACTTGTAGGTGCACAGCTACAGCCAGCCCTGGCAAGGACCTGTCACATTGCTTTTCAGGTGCAGCACCAGCCCCTGCACTCTCTGCAATCAGGTTTCCCTTTCCTGACTGGGAAGGCCTGGTGTGATCCTGCTTAGTAAGGCATAGAATCACAAAATGGTTGGGGTTCGAAGGGACCTCTAGAGATCATCCAGTCCAACCTTCTGCTAAAGTAGGTTCACCTAGATCAGGTCACACAGGAACACATCCAGGTGGCTTTGAAAACCTGCAGAGAAGGAGACTCCACACCCTCCCTGGGCAGCCTGTGCCAGGGCTCCCTCACCCTCACAGGAAAGAAGTTTTGTCTTGTCACTGGGCAGTAGAAAAAGACTCACCCCCATCCTGTCAACTCTCGCTCTTTAGGTATTTTAAGTGTTGTTGAGGTCCCCCCTCAGTCTTATCCAGGCTAAACAACCTCAGGTCTCTGCCTTTCCTTGTAAGAGAGATGCTCCAGTCCCCTGATCACCTTGATAATCGTCCTCTGGACTTTTACTAAAAATAACAACCTCACAAGCGAAAACACCCCAACAGTCAAGTGTGATAGCTTGATAAAACGTATCCCAGGAGCTGCAGAAAGTTTATTGATCAAGATTAGTTGGCCATTTCAGAAATTGGATCAACAGCAGTAAATCTAATGTTTTGCTCCTCCCAAATCACCGCATCTCATCTGTACAGCTCCTGCTGAAATGGCTATTCACAAGATGAAAAGTCAAGGTTATTTCATATCTCAGCACTAACATACACAATTTGTGATGCAAACAGCCCAGCACAGTACTGTGGGGATTTTTTTTTTGCCCCAGGCAAGATTTGGAACAGGTTCATAACACTGGGGGAGCTGTGCTTCCCATGGGAACAAGGAACATCCCTCCTGATGAAGGCAAGAACTGTCAGGGGAGCAGTTTCCATGCAGGCACAGTACCAGTGCACCAAATGCATAGAGCTGCTTGTCAAGAATCTTATTTTAGGAGGTTTTGCTTGCAGCAAAACTGCCTTTCCAGTCCATTTGCTTTTTAATTTCTTTAACCCTTGTACATTTTTAAAAGTCTGCCTTCTTCGCTTGGATTTACTGCAGTTATTTTTTTTAACATATGTAGATGACTACTTTTCATGTTGGCCCTGGTTTTCTGCAGTTTAATGGCTCAGTAAAAAATAGCATTATGTAAATGAGAAAGTGCCCATTCTTGTTCAAGGTCACAAACACTGATGGATTATAACCTTACCTGCTGCTTAAAATAGCAATAAAAGAGAGTAAGAATTGGATGTAAGGCTGCGATTTATTCCCCCTCAGGAAAATATCACATACAATAACGGAATGTATGTGCTAAGGAGATTTTAATATATATATTAGAATAAAAATAGTAGCTGGGTATAGGAAGAGCCTGTTCTGTATTTCCAGACTCTGCTCTGCACAGCAGTGTCATGATGAGTGTTTGCACAAAACCTTTGCAAGTGAAGCTGGTTCAGAAACTAAATAAAGCTCCTCAACCAAAACCCCTACTCGAATTCAGAGTAGCTCCAAAAAGCTCTGTCTAAGCACGTTGAGTACTCAGTGCTCCCTCCTTCAGAGGCCTGAAGGTTCCTGCAGTCCTTCAGGTATCCCTGTTTGGAGTAACAATACAAAATGCTACCAATCCCTCTGGTTTATGCAGGCAGTGGAGCACTCCTGCTTATTGATGACGCAATCTGAGGCATCTCACTTCCAATTCTCAGCCTTCAGGTGAGGTTGTTATCCCCTAAAATCTTATTCTCCTTTTTTAATTTATTTCTTTACAAACAGGACAAATGTGTTCCTACAGAAGGTAAAAGGGGAAGGGGAAACTCCCATGCAGACCAATCCTACTTTTTATTAATTGACTTTTCCTCTTACTCCCTCCCTAGTTGCTATTCTGTCTTTTCTTTCCTCTTTCTTCCACTCTAGTTCTGATTCTGGTCTTTACCACACCAGCCAGGTTTTCCTTTCTCCACCCCCATCCCCTTTGGCCTTTTCTTCTCCTCTCCCATTTTTCTATTTCACTTTATCCTGCTCTACAATTTTTAAAAACCTTACCTGCTTCTCTCTCTCCTGGCAGTGAAGTATCCTCCTGAGCTTCATCCTCTGTTCCCTGCTCTGTCCTGTCTCTTTTGCTTCACTTTGTCATTTCCCTGCCTTTCTTCCTTTTTTTCCCACTCGTCTCACCTCTTTATTTTACTTTTGGCGGTCTCACTGCTCACCCTTTCTTTGTGATCTCCCACTACCTCCAGTCTTGCTTACTCTCGCAGACGACTTGCTCAACTCTCAAGTGTTTTGTGCTTCCATTCTTGCCTTCTCCTTTGGACTGAAGGCTGGAGCTGGTGGTTGGGTTCCCCCTCTCATCACATGCAGTAAATTAGTCTTCCCAGATGGGCACATACTAGGCTTATGGTTGATACTACAACTAAACCAGCCCACCTAACCTGCCCCTCACTGCAAATGTGGCAGCAGAACATTATTCCCTGAGGCAAGAGTGGCAAGACATTGAATCCAAGCAAGTGTGAGGAGAGAAGATGCAGAGCAGTTTGCACCAAAGCATGCCTCCAGACCTGCCAGTCTCTGCAAAGGAGTCCATCAAGGCACTCAGTATGAAAAGGAACCATTTCTTTGACCTGAATCTGCCTTCCCAATTCTATTTTGAGCCCCTAACTTTGCAAACTTTCACTACCACGTGTACCAGTGCAGGACAGCACATCTGCATCAGATCTGGCTTTACGATGAGCTGACCTCATGAGAAGAAAGGATTGCTCCCAGGAAAACTCTTCAAAAACATTTTCACAGAATGAAAAGATTTATCACAGCAAAGGGAAAGGAGAAAGCACTGATGCAAGCAGTGAGGGCCTGCTGGAATATTGAGGAATTTTCCTTCACTCTGCACTGTGTGAAGAAATTGACTCCCCATGACAAAGGAACTTCTTTAAGCGTCTTGTAGAGTATATTGATAGAAAAGCTTGAGATACTGGATTCAGGGTTGTGACACTCCCATTCAGCTGGCTGGGATAAGACTGGGAATAAGAACAGGGGATCTTCAACTCCTTCCAAACCAATATTTGATATGCTGAGCCTTGAGAACAAAATTATGTTCTCTAGCTCTTAAGCATGGCAGGAATAGACTGCTAACTTCTCATCCACTGGGACCTGCCAATTCCACCTGATTAGAGTGAAGGCTGATGGATAGTCAGTGGGATGAGTGACAGTTTAGTAGGAAAGGACTGACTGAGCAGTTGTGTGTGACTTCACTCATCTGCGTACAGCACAACAGTTATCATGATGGTACTTCAGAAGTCTCCCTGGAAGGGTTCCCATGCATCCATTCATTTGAAATCTTAAAAAAAGAGAATAGTAATTATTCACTTCCTACCAGGTAGAATTACTAATTTACTTTATTTTCATTTAATGGCTTCCTTAACTCACAAACAGCTGTAAAAGTGCTAAGTTTTGAGGTAAAACTGAAATGAAAAAAATGAGTTTGATTGACAGTGGGAACAAAAAATGTGTCTTGTGGGTCACAACTAAATGACTTTATAAGTGAATGGAAGAATAAATTAAAGGCTGTATAAGCAGAGCTCACATATTCTGCATAGTCATGTAATGATGTATATACAATAAAGATGGCATGATTTTAGTGTACTATACTCAGCTGCAGATAGTATGTGCTCATCTGGTTGAATTAGTATAAGACCCCTGCTTGACTCCCTCCCCTGACCACTGTTGTTGCCAAAGTACACAGTGATTAATGTGCCCCTCAGCAAATGAGATCTGCTCTGTCTGATTGTATTAGTTCCTGTTCATTGGAGTAACCGAGCATCAATCACGTTCTAATCAGAGCTCACGTATATTGATTTCTTTTGTAAACAGCTTCACCATCAGGTTCTATAATAGCCCAGATGAACTCCTTAGTAATGATAGAAAATAAAAGTACTTTCACCTAAACAATAAACACACTTTCATTTTTAACTGAACAATTCTATCACTTTAAATTGTCATTGTAGCTTTAAAGTGTGCAAAAGATAAGAACATCATATTTATAACGGCAGTTATTACTGGTGTGTATATGTACTGATAATATAAATACTGTACTGCTGCATCTCTTAAGGGTGACACTGTTAATAGGCATTGCTTACTGATAGTCCTTTTAAAAAAATGGCTGCCAAGAAGACCAGATTAAGTGACCTCACTACTCAGATGAACTGCTCTTTAAGAGCTACCGGTACTCAAATCTAATTCCAATTATGATCCACTAAAAAAACCCCAAACCATAATCCCTGTAGTGTGTAGCAAAACAAATATTGTTGGACACAGAAGCAAGAAGCTTGGAAGAGCGAGTGTTCATCAGAAGATGAACATCAGTGTTGATAACACTGGACTCTTAAAGAACTCAATTAAAGAGAACCCTTATCTTCTGTCAAATGTTGCCAGCTACTCTACTCAGCAGTTTCTTACTATCAAGAGCAGTGTACTGTGCAATGCCTCAGTGTCTGGGCTGTACAGTAAATTAAGCCCTCACAATTTCATGTTTCTACTTATTACTCACTGTATTGATCTTTCTGATCTGTCAAGTAGGAATCAAAATATTACACTCACTTTAAATCCTGATATTGAATACTGTTTCTATTATTACTAAGCAACTATTCAGATAGTGGTCTTACCCACTAATGAGGATGACAGCACTTCATTACACTACAGCAGACAGACTCTGGGCCTGGGAGCAAGTGCCTGCTCATCCTGTACAATGCACTTGGAAAGGACTAGGAAAACCCTGAATCTTTGTCAAGGCTTTACAATATCTAAATGTGCTGTCCTTTTGTGCCAGATTCAGGCAGGAGTCAGCACTGTCCAAGAAATGCTTTAATTTTTGTATTTCTAGTAGGAATAAATTCAGGCAGTAGCCAGCATGCTAAAACATCCATTCATGAATTGGATTTAAGAGGTTTAGCGAAAAGCCCCAAAACCTGAATCTTTCCCTAAAATTCCTATGGGTGCTTTCCATTTTCTGAACACATCAAAACAATCTCCACAACAGCTGGTGCCCAAGTTACAATCATAACAACTTGGGAAGTATTTTGCCCAATGTAGTCCACCTATTTCATTGCCAATGGCCAGCAGTTTGTATCACAGGGGATACCCAAAGCTGAGCTAACCTTTGCCAGAAAACACAATACCCTGGCATTCAGACAACAGACACAGTGGAAGCATATAACTTCATTTGAATAATAAACAATAGAAGTTAAAAGCTTTATTTATTAATAAATATCAAATTTGTTGATTGGGCAGGTATGGGAACAGAGCAAAGGAAAGTAGTCCAAAGAGGAGATGCTCCTCGCACATCCTATGGCATTACACTTACCTGCCGTTGTAAGAGACAGGACTTGCAGAGACCTTGTTCTGCACTTCCAAGTTCAGACATTTGTCACTTTAACCAATGTCTCATGTAACTGCTTTCACAAATTTCATGTGCATGATCATCATCATGTGCTTTTTGTATCTCCATACTCAGGATGGGAAACTGCTCCACACTGTCACCATCTGAGTAGGTAGGATTACTAACTCTAATCTCCAGGCTATCAGTACCTGTTGTCACTCAACACCTATTTGCAGCTGTATCATTATCATTCACATGTATCTCAGCTAGATCTTCTTCCTCCCTATGTGTATCTCCTTCATATACTTACTGGAATCAAGTATAATATTGAATTCTCTTTTGCTAAGTAAGTTGATCAAAACCAAACTCCTGCCCTCTTCTCTCTTTAGAACAGCTATCTATTTGCCTGATTCGTTCATTCACCTTGGACATGAGGGACAAGAAATGTCTAACTGCAGACCAAAGGTCTTGACTAAGCCACAAACATACTGTGACTGCTACTCCTTTCTCTGCTGAATATCCCAGTCTTACCCATTCAAGGATCATATTTGCTTTGTCACAGCTGCTCCACACTGTTTCACAGTCCTTGGCCTAGTCAGGGGGGCAAGTCTGCTTCAGTACAATGAGACAAACCATTTTCTCTTTCCCAAATGAGAGGCTACATGAGCTGAAGGCACAGTTCCAGGCTCTCAGCATGTGCCAAACTTTTGCCTCTCGACTCCTAGCTCTGCTGAGCCAGGAGTCACTGTGTGCCATTCAGAAATTGGCTTCTGTGATCTCTTTCACATGCATTTTGTAGACTGCTAATCCCTTCCACAGTCACCTAGTATATGAATGTCCCTGTGAGTTGTTTCCAGCTGATAAGATGAAGATTTGTGTTTTCTTTCAACTAAAATCTTCATTTTGCATTATACTCTTGTATTTCAGCCATGTTTATCATCCCAGTCCTCTCAACTGCTCAAGTTCCTTCTGTACAATATTCCTACTCCCCAAAACACTGCCACCATTTGCTAAGATGATAGCATCAGCACATTGTACCCTCATTCACACTCTCTGACACGCTGGGACAATATTTCTCATTAAAATATTCAACAAGATACTATATCCAAGATAAAAACAAGAACCTCTCCTTCAGTGCATAAGGAAAGTGGCTGCTCTGATGGAGGGAAGAATCAGTGCCTGTTACTGTCTTTCCTCTCCCATAATTTCTAAGGTAGTCAGAGACATGGCTGAACGAATATCCAAACACTTTTTATCAGCCTGAACACTCGTGTGTGAAGATGTAAATTGATGTGGAAAATAACCACGTGTAACACTTTACTTTCTGATTGTTCCCAATCATAGCGGAGCTCTCTTGTTAAAAGAAGACAGGGATGGAGACAAGGAAGGATTACCTGTCTGATCCATTCCATGCACATTCAAATTTGTCAAAGATGCAGTCATTTTCGTAGAGGGAACACAGCTTGCTCCTAAGGTAATCATGGACCTGTTTCAAAGAAAATAACTTGTTATTTTTTAAATAAAGTGTAAAACTCCACAACCAGCCCCCCACCAGCTCTTCCAGGTTCACTTTCAAAATACGCTGCACAGATTGGTAGCTGTGCAAAAGATGCTGTGTTTAAGCTCTGAAGAAGCTATCTGTACTATTCCATAGCCCAGTCAGCCAGGTGCTACAGAATAACTGTTGCAGGAAGCCATGAAGCATATACCTCACCCAGCAGGCTGCAGACCACCCCTCTTCAACACATTTGTTTCCTGCTTGGATGGGTTTTTTCAGTGCTAGCCTAATTCCCAAAGACATTTCACCAGCTGATACCCTTGATGCTCTAATTAATGTGCAAGAAATCTAATTTAAAGAGTAACAAAAATGTCATACTGCAATATAAGTGGACTCTCACTTGTAGCAGAAAGAACTTGGCTCTATTAAAAGAGCCTGTGGTGTACGGCATTACATATATTTGGTTCAGCTATTTCGGATGCCAAACACAGTACAAGGTTGCAGTTGTGCAGGCAGCAAATTAGAACACTAATTTAGCCCAATAATCTCTCCTATTTGGCTGAGAATTACAAATATTATAAATTGTCATTCACACTTGAAAAGTGGGACTAGCCAGCAGAAGACCTCACCTCTGGGCCACACATCTCTGCTAAACAAGGGTTATCATAGAGAGATAGATCTCATGCAACCTGTTCCAATCTTTTACTGAATTTGGTTAGTTTTCCTTCTAGATGAGTGGTTTCATTCTGCAAGGAAATAATGAGCTAGAAAACCCCTGCCTAGATGAATTTGCTAATGTACTCTCACTGATGTTTTCTTCCAGCTGTTCTAGAAACTGTAAAACAAAGATGTGTAGACAGTCTCTGGTGCACACAGACCAATCCAATAGCCGAGGGGCATAATTTAGCTCTGGTGTACAGAGGTACTGGTTCTTGCAAGTCCAGTGAGATCATTCCTGCTCATGGATGCTCAGCATCCTCCTCTGGCCTGAGGGCATAAACATTTCTTCTAGGAAGATAACTTACATCAAGACCGGACAAGGGAAAATGACATTTCACTTGTATTTTCTTTAACCTCTTTTTCAACAGCAAAACTACACAGTATTCCTAAGAATACTTGTAATGTAAGGTTATTAAGGACTACAAATTTTAATCATGGATCAATTTGCATTAATAAATGAGTGAACACTGAGCTGTGCATCAACAGATAATGTCTTATACAGCAAATAGTAGGCAAATGGTAGATGCAGATAAAACATTTCACAATTAAGTTCATTTATCCTCACAGTGAGTAATAGGTCAGAACACTTCCAGTACTGATGCAGTTTCTTGCACCCTCTGTACATAAATCTTTTGATTTTTTTTTTCTTTACTTAAAGTCTTTTTACTTTAACAGTGCAATTTGTTACAGAATTGGAGCTCTTTACCATCTTTGTGAGCTCCTAACTCTTAGAAGAAATACAAAGGGTAAGGCAGGGGAAGAAAGCAGATCGCATTTGCCTCATTACTGTCATTTCTAGGTGTTCATATTGTTACCATTTCCAGCAGCCATCTGTCATGACCACTGTCACATATACACCCTTTGCAAAGTGTGTTCAATTCCACAGCTTGGAGCTGTGTCTTTCTATCAGCTCTGTCAAAAAGCATTTTGCAGTTCCTCTCTCAGATTTCTTGCTGGTCTCTTCAAGGTCTCTGCTCCCGATTTTTGACCGACTGTCTGCAGGCTTGCATTACTGCCTTGGACAACCAGCTTGCCCTTCATGTGGACCCTTTGATTACCACATCTAACCACATTTGAACCCTCAGAATGGCTATGAAAGACTGAAAAACTCACTTAAATTTTTACCTTGTCTGCATGTTGATCTGCCACTACCAACTGAAGGTAAACTCAGATTTACCTTGTTTGTTACACATTGTTCCTTTTCACATACGAATAGTATTTGAATCCAAATCAAATTCTTTTCTAACTAATTACAAAAGGCATTCTCCTGTTTTAGGTCAGACTTTAATGGAATTATCTAGTAATTCTATGTTTCAGACTAACACAGCAACACAATTACATGGGGAGCTATTTCACTGGCACTGAACTGTCACAATCAGGAATTGCACTGGTAAGTGAAACAGTACTTCAAAACTCTGTAGAACAGAACAACAGTGGATCAAGCTATCATCAGCTATGAATGTATTCACTTGTGGCTGCTGTTGATGTGGTCCTGCTTGGGTAATTCACCTGGCAGCCACAGAAGAGTATTGTGTTAGGAAGGGCTGCCTTGCAACATTCCAGCACTGGCCTTTTCCTGTACTGCACTTTTAGTGCTGCCCAGTGCACTAAACTTTGCCCTTTTGTTTTTTATGTAAAGCATAAACAGGACAAAATCATGTTGAATCACTGTCAGCAGATAATGTGTTTCAGCAGGGCTGAAAGCAGTTATAGACTTGGCTCGTTTTTGCAACCCTGAGGGGAAATTCCTGTTGTGACTCTTCCCGAGTCTCATAGCTAGACAGTATTTAAGTAGCTACCATGCAGCAGATGAAATCATAAACTCATTTTTTTAAATGAATATCTTTTAACCTTTTGATGACAAACATGTCATCATAATAATGTGGATACTTAACTGCAAATGTTAGGTTTATTTGTTGCCTTTAGGTGATCCACCACAGAAAACTTTTTGAGAGACTTTTACATTTATATATGAGATTTATCTACGTAAGAGAGATACTCCTAAGACAAATCAGTAAAAGAGTAATTTAAACCACTTTTTCTTAAGAACAGAATTCTCTGCTCTGCAACTAAAAGATGTGAAAGGTTGCCAGGAAAAGTTGGACCATGTGAATCCTATGCTATGCTATCCTATCCTATGAGTCCTGTGCTACTGACTTCCCAAGGTCCCTGAGAGCCATATTCTTCTTTAGTCATCTGCAATGCTCAGCAATGCACATTCCTTGCAAAACACTGAGTAAGTGCTTGAAAATGAAAGGCATAGGTTAAAGTAAGGCAGCAAGAACACTGCTATATTTGCAGCGGTTGCATTGTCGTGGGTCTCTCTTTTTTCTATAAGCTTCTGATTGCTATAATCAGTACTGAAAATTCTACATTACACTTATTTTTCCCATCTTAGCATGGAAAAATATAACTTTTTAAATGGCCCCACTGTGAGATGTCAGACTGATTTAAAGGTGGCCAGCAGTTGCCTACATGAGGGAATAAAAGCAGATGTCAAAGTCAAGACAAACACGTTGGCTGGATTAGCTATTCCTCTCCAGGGACAAGGTTGCCTGCTCCATTACCATAAGTATAAAATAATGTATTACCCAAGTTCCCAAAATCTGAGATAGGATTCTGTTATATAAAACACAGTCTCGCCCTTACCCTCCCACTCCATTTTCACAGCATATCAACATTTCCAACACATTTAGCATTACAAGTACTGCCATTTTCAGAGCAAAACCAAGTCTGCACTTTTAAAGGTATACAGGCTCAGACTTCCCAATACTAACAGGAGATGCACTGAAGAAGTATCCACCAAAATGTAATGGGTGCATGGGAAAACACTGGGGCCCACCTTGTCTACTGAAAACTAGCTAATAAAAACCTCCAACATTATTAATGTACAGTTTTGGTTGTTCTGACATGACACACTACCAAAGTCTCACTAGAAGTTATTTTCAAACCTATCTTAATTATAGATATTGTGAACTACTGTACCCTACTTGACATTATACAGAGACAGAAAACAAATGATTGTTTCAGTACTGCTGCAAGATTGTCTCTAAGTAAGCTCTACAAGCCAGAAGAATGACATTCTTCCTAGATTGCATAGTCTATGTAGTTTCATAGCATTTTCTCATTGCATTTTCATAACAAGCAGTTTCTGTGTCACAGACGTACTCTTCTTCTTCAAGGCAGAGTCAAAAAATGTAAGCATAGCTCTCTATTGCCAAACAGAACAGATGTCAGAGTACAAACTCAGTGCTGGCTGGAGCCACTGGCATTTTGTCTGGATAATATTGCAATGATTTCAGGCAACCAGATGTGTCTGTCTGGCATTCACGAACTGCTGTGTCAGTGGTGATGTCAGGGTTTAACACTGATTGCTTCTAAAACTAGGCACAAGGGAGAAAGGCATAGATTAAGTTTTTAAAAAGAGTTCTGAAATGACAAAGGTGTAAACTCTCAGCAGTCTCGGTGGGAGCAGAACACTAAGCAACACACAACACCCTTTCCTCAGTTTCTTTTAAATATTTATATGGAAAAATATCACTTAAAAACAGATGTCAAAGTGAAGAGATTATTTCGCTTGTTATAAAGAAGCATTGTTTCTTTCAAGAGATGAATCTACACTGAGGGTTACCCTGACTCCCCAGGCCTTTCATTTCTTTATTAATGGTGAAATTGCCCTTTTCCAGCTCCAAGGATGTCACCGTGAGGATTTTAACCCCCTTGATTAGCAGCTCTCTTAGCTAGCTGTTTCTCAGACAAAGCAATGAGAAATTTAGGAAAACATCCAGGTTTTGAACAGTGAGATGCTTTTACATCACTGCATTTCAAGATATAGGACAGACCTACCTGGTATGTTTCTACAGGCTTTGTCTCCATGTTCAGATCCCAAACCTTGACAGTGAGGTAATCTCTTGTTAGCATGTATCTACCACTGTGACTGAACTTGACATCTGACACTGAAGAGATAATTTCTGAGAAAAATGATCTGTTACTGGGGTCTTCTGGTTCTTCATAAACTGTTCAAAGAAAAAGAATCAAGAAAGAAGTTAGAATTCTAGGAGAAAAAAATGGTCTGTTTTACAATCTAAACTGTGTATTTCTAGTGAAACATGTAATTTGATATACCAAGGAACATAAAATAGAATTGATTATATGCTCAGCATTTAATTTATTCCTTTATCTTCATATATAAAAATACAAACTGTAAGTTTTAAATATTACAATAATTAACCTTATAGTTATGGGCCCAAAACATCACTTCAGGAAACTCTGTAAATGCAGCAGTTAGTTGACTTCAGCTACCTAGAACAAGGCAGTTCATTTATGGCCATCCTTTCTAGGATGACCAGAATGGATGGCCATCCTATTTTCTGACATGACCACAATTCAGGTGTCCCTGTCACATGAAAGGTATACATGTGCTCTCACAACAGTCTTGGCATTCCCAGGAAAGGTGGTTACTCAATGCCTGCTCTGGTTGCTGGAACCAGGTGGCCAGTTTGCAAGGCATCTGGTCATGTCTGAAGGCATCTGAGACTAAGCATGAGTCTTACCTTCCATTACCTCTTCCTGCGAGGTGAGCAGAAAATAGATGGATTTACCATGTGAATGCATGAACTACTTAGTTGATGTGCAATTGCTGACAGTTCTGGAAAGTATGAAATTCACTCTATGTGCTAGTTAGCTGTTCTGTGTACTGCACAATCATCCAGCAAAGCAGGTGAGCATGAGATATTGCTTACAGTACCTCCACACAGGGAGGTTGTAAAAGACCAAACCAACACTGCTAAGCCCAGCACTAAATCACACACTTCAGGATCTCATCCATGTGGCTTTTAAATATCTTCAGGGATGGTGACTCCAGCATCTCCCTGAGCAGCCTGTGCCAGTGTCTAACAACCCTCTCAGTGAAAAAAATTCTTCCTAATCTCCAATCTGAACCTCTCCTGGAGCAACTCAAATCCAACTCTTGTGGCCTGTAAATTGGTCATCCCTGTTTAACTGTACATAATGATGATGCTGGATGACTCAAAGATCTTTTCCAACTGAAATGATTCTATGACTCACACAACTACAGGAACTTGAAACAACTCATGTTAGTGAAGCTCTGCTTCATCTGTTATCAGTCCACTAATCATCNAAGAAAAAGAATCAAGAAAGAAGTTAGAATTCTAGGAGAAAAAAATGGTCTGTTTTACAATCTAAACTGTGTATTTCTAGTGAAACATGTAATTTGATATACCAAGGAACATAAAATAGAATTGATTATATGCTCAGCATTTAATTTATTCCTTTATCTTCATATATAAAAATACAAACTGTAAGTTTTAAATATTACAATAATTAACCTTATAGTTATGGGCCCAAAACATCACTTCAGGAAACTCTGTAAATGCAGCAGTTAGTTGACTTCAGCTACCTAGAACAAGGCAGTTCATTTATGGCCATCCTTTCTAGGATGACCAGAATGGATGGCCATCCTATTTTCTGACATGACCACAATTCAGGTGTCCCTGTCACATGAAAGGTATACATGTGCTCTCACAACAGTCTTGGCATTCCCAGGAAAGGTGGGTCATTGAAAGGTCTCTTCATCCTCGCGCAGAAAGCTTGCGCTAACTCTAGCCCTGCTTACCAGGTGCCTAGAGCAACCCTGTTGCCTTTCTGCAGGTATCTGTCGCACTGTGATCAAAATGACCTCATATAGTGAACTTCAGTAGAAAGTCAGGCTTTGGGTTTGTCAGCAAAATCAGTGGATTTGGCACATATGTCTAGAATATTCTTTGAAAATTGGCAATTTGGTGCCACTTTCAAGTTTCAAAAGCAAGTGAAGAAACGCCACATGATGAGACATGAAAGTGTGCTGAAAGCAGAAAAACTTTTACTGTCAGTCAAAACAGAGGTTTTTGTGTAGTCCACTGGAACATTTCTCTCTCAATTAATTTATCTATGACTATGATTCAGACTGTTAAAAGCAACAAGGTTACAGTTTCCATCAGGTGAAATAATGTTCCACTGAAAGTTAAGGGTGAGTACGTGGGTGAAGTATGTGGGGTAATGCCAAAAATTACGGGCAATTTTCTTTGGGGGTGGGCAGTGGAACGCAGCCAGGCGTGCACATGAGAATAAGGTCTATATTTGAACATGTATCACACATCTAAATGGTAATTAACTACTTCAAAAAGGGAGAACAAACTTTTCTTTTCAGACAGATTGTAAACGAACAACTTTAAATAGCTCTTTAAAAATTTGCCTAGACATTCTGCAAAGCAGGTATTTTGTAATTATCCTGTCAGATTTTCAATAGAAGTCTGACAAGCACAAAGCAATTATCATTTCTCATACCTCTTCCCTTTAATCTGTCCAAACTATGTACTTGGCTGGCAGGAATTTCATCCTTCTAATTGTGATATAAAGTTGCTATTAAAACCAGGAAAGAAAAAAAAAACCTCAAATCCACACTAACTGAACTACACCTTCATTTATAGCTGAGATAGACTTTCTTAGCTCTATGATGAGATTCAAGTCCCAATGATTAGGAGTGGTATTGGTACCTGGATACTCTGAAGTTAATTAATGTGAATAAACCATTTAATCCTTTATCTGCATTGTTTATTGCTTTTCTATCCTTACTACAGTAAGTATTAGAAAGCCTTAGATTAATTAACTGCAGAAACTAATGCAGACATGAAAGCCTCCTGTCGCTACTGAAAGAAAGATAGTGGTAGAAATTTTAGTAGCAGCAATTCTTTGCAGATAGTTCCTATAGTCAGCTTAACCAGGTCAAGAAAATTGTTACAAGAAACTAAGCAGTAGCTCCCAGTGTCACAGAGCAGCATATGCCTGAACAATTAGAACAAGGTATTGGCCTCAGGAAATGAAGGTGAGATACAGTGTTTTGAGGGGTGAGCTGTTTCTGATTTAGCCTCAACATAAGGTTATGCATACACTGCAAAAAAAAATGCAGAGTCTCCATTCAGATTGGCTAATACAAGTTGAGTAATTGGACTCAGAACAGCAGTGACAGCTGTGTGACTTAGACCTCAGTTCAGGCAAGCAATTCAAATTCAGCCCTTGTCTCTTCAAGCTGATAGGGGAAAGCACAGTTCTAGCCTGCTGTCTGTAAAACCAGGATTGCCAATCTGCACTGGAAACCCATTTGCTGTTTATTAGAGTTTAGACTTATCCTTTGGAGGCTGGTCCTATGATGGGTGCAACCCACACCCAAAACATGAGACTTCAAATCTAGTTATTTTTCTACATCTAAATAAACCTTTTCAGATCAGGACTTGGAATCAGAACTTTCTATTATACTCTTTGATTAATTTCTTGATTAACTTAATAACTAACTTTTGTCATGGAAAGGAGTATTTAACTATCATTAATATTGTTCTCAATAACCTTCCCAGTGCTAATTATATGAAAGACAGCAAGCTACCTTGATAGGACTGTGGAATACAGAGAAGTCATGGGATTATAAAGAGAAGTTGAGCATATCTTGGAGTAAAGCCAGTGTTGGAGAGAGGCCTCCAAGCAAGATGCCATTCCTGACTCTTACTCCACTGGCAGATACACGGGTCTGCTTAGGAAAATAAAAATGCTCAGTCCCTTTCTTCACTTGTTCATGCTCACAAGTTAAAAACCAGAATAGCTTTTCACACAAGTAACTCCAGACCTTGGAGAGAAAGATGGGTTGGATGAAGAATACTTGCCAAAGCGCTGTTTTTCTGAACATTGAAGAAAATCTGCAGCATAAAAATATGCTGCATCTTTCTCAAAAGGAATGGCCATCTGCTGAAAAACAAACACTCATCTCTCCTAAAAAATAAATCTTAATGTTGCCTGAATTTCCACAATCCAACATGGACATGGAGACTTTCCTTAGAATCAGTGCATAGAAAAGGCATCTCTAAGGTATGTATTTATCATCCGGAAATAGGTGGGTATTTCAGAGTGGGTGGGAAGGTCAATTTCACTCAGCTTCCCTTTCAGACACTGGCCAAACGAAAGCGGAGGCTTCAGGCAGTAGCTAAAAAGAGGATGGTACATGCACCTCCCACTGACACCCCATGATTCTGCTCCTCCCTTGGCTCCCCTAACCCTTCCACCCTGGGTGTCATAGAAGCTGCCTACTGTAGCCTCCCACTTATTTTAACATGGGCCTAATGCCAAAAAATTAAAAGCTATATGTTTTGGACAAGACACAATAAAGAAAAAACTTCAAACCAACTCAAACTAATCTTCAATTCTAAACACAAGCTAATGTCTGGCACGAGTTATAGCTACACACATGAATATAACCTTTCTTACACATCTTGTTTCTTAGTTTTACATTAATTGCCTGATTCCATCTGATAATGTGTAGACTGGAATGTCTTGCTCCACTCAACACACACCATTCACGCTGCAAGGGTCACAAGGTGGGAGTGCATGCTTTGAAATCCCACTACGATGGCCTGATGACCTGGTAGTCAGTGATATTACTTTCCTCTCCCCCTTCACCAGCTAGCTTTTGCTGCAGTTTGCTCCAGCTTCACAAACACGTAATTGTGAAAGAGGGATACCAAACAGCACTATTGTGTGCACTCTGCTGAAAAACAGTGAGTAGATTCTAACTAACCATTATCCCAATAATAGTAAAAAATAACTTAGCTTTAGAAAACGTAAAACCCCATGTTCTCATAAATTGTTTTTCTCTTTCTTTGTCCCATTTACAGAGAAGCACATTTTGATTGGTATTCTCCCAACTCCAGCACCACTGAAGACTGAATTTTGTTTGCTGGGCAGAGCTTTAATCCTTGCAGGGTGTAAATCCTGGCATATGTGAACTTTAAAAAATAATAAGAATGCTAAAAATGGCTTCTATGGTGGGTGCAGTGTCACAAGGCAATACAGCACACAAAATCCTGTATTGCTACCAAAATCATTGCAACAGGGAGCATGTAGGGTTCTCTACATTGTACTATGGAACCCTGGGTAACGCTTAGGCTGAATTTTCAGCATTTCTGGCACTTCTCCTTCTCCTCTTATTTCACTCTTTTGCCTGCATGAAATAAAAACACAAGCACAACACTGTACTGTTGCAAGGCAGATGGTTCCAAAATACAAATACTGACAATGTTTTAAAAAATACAAAGAAGAATGATGCATTTAAAGGGAAGGCAATAACAGTATCTAAGACAATCTGGGGCAGGGGCTAGGAAAGCTATCTGTTTAATAGAATGAGTGTTTTTCTGGAGCTACTTTTTCTTTTCAATCTGACTTTATAAACGTAAAATGAGCTGATGGGATAAAAAAAATGTCAACTGTATTCAGGTAAACAAATCTTTCATTGCTTTTAGAGGACAGAACCACAAAGCTGGAAAACCATGAAGAAACAGAAGTGCTAGAAAAATGTTGTTATTATGGCCTGAGCACTTGATAACTGCAAAGGTTTACTGTGAAATATCTGTAAAAAACCCAAGGAGAAACAAAGAAAGAAGTAGCAAAGGAGATGACCCTTGATGATAATGCTGTGTACACCTTAAAGGCACAAAGATATGAACCTTGAGAAGCTCCTTTACTGTACTACTTGCTATTACAAAGCCAAATATATTTTAAAAGCAAATATGATTCATACTTACATATATTGCAGATTACCTGAGTGGAGGGAACAAAAACAAAACCAGGAAAAATTTGAAGCTTACCAGGTTCACAGATTTGGTAAGAAATTCCATCATTCATGGGTTAAAATTATAAGCAGTGTTAAAAACTCTTTCATTCTAGCAAAGAAACTGTTTTCTTCCTACTTATGAACAAAGAATAATGTACATGAGCTTTTGCTTTCTAGAAGATACTGTTTTAAGTTTATATCCTGTCCTGTAAGCTTATGATTTTACAGCATTTAAACATTGCTACTTAGATTTAAATCCTTGGAAATACTGCACCATGACATAACTCTCTTTCCTTCCACATGCAGCTAGTATGTAGAAAATTCTCCAGTTCCTGCTTGAGAGTCACAGCTACAAATGAGTGAAGTCAGTTTTGCGCAACACTGAATAAGAGGTAGTGGGGAAGAGTGGACCACAGAGGTCAGAGCCAGAGAAGATGCTGGAACAAGACAGGGGAATAAGTTTCTATTTTGTTTCTCAGCCATGCAAACAGCCTGCCGTTAGGCTGAATTAAGGACTTATTACAGACAACCTCTATGTTACATGGGTACACATACAACATGTGTATTTCAACTGGACCTGGAAATATTGCTGGTGGATCCGGTAATCTCTCAGTGGGCTTTAAGTTTCATAAACACAGAAAACAGATGCAGTCCCAGGCCAATTTATCATCTAAATTAAGTCTCTCATTCATTTCAGATGACAAATGAAAATGGCTGCGATACTTGACTTAAATGTATTAGAAAATAGTCCTTTGAAATGTATGGAATTTCACCCATCTTGACAGACTAAGCCACAGCAACCTGCAAAACGAACAAGAACCAACATGGTCTCCTGAGAGCTGACAAAGAAACACTTTTCAACATTCTTTTTTTTTCCGGGATACATGGTTACACTAATTAAATGTTTTGCACAAAACATGGTCCTAAGCTAAAAATCTTACAAATTAGGTAACTATTCTCTAATGTTTAAATGTCAAATCTGCACAATTCTCCAGGACAGCTGCAAGTTGCTCCACTATATATCTCTCTTACTAAGTTTAGTATAAAATAAACTAACTAAGATAAGCTAAATTTAACTAAATTTATATAAACATTCTAATCACATTCATTGCTTTAAGTCCATGACACTTGTTACTATCCTTCAACACAGCATTTCTTTATATGTGCTCACATCTTGAGCTATGTGTAGTTCTGGTGTTATCTCTAATGTGGTAGAGATCTCAAGAAGACACAAATATGGGCAATATCACAGACCAGAAGTATCAAATTATTTCCATACAGGGAGTGACTAAATAGACTGGGATTCCTCAGCCTAGGAAAGACTGAGGTGATTGTAACTAAGAGTGTCATGGAAAGAATTAATAGAGAATGACAGTTCACTTTGTACACTGTCTTTTCCAATCAACAAGTAGAGGTCACCAAGTGAAACAAGGGAAGGTAAGTAGAGGAGCAGATGGTTCTTCAAACTACACATAGTTAAGCTACTAAAGATTTTACTGAAAGATACTGTGAAAGGTAAAAATTATACAAAGGTTCAAAAGTAACTGCACATATTCAAGGAAAAAAACCCTAAACATCCATTTGAGTAAATTTGTTAAATGAAGTGAGTTCATCCTCATTGAAGTCCCTGAACCCCAAGTTTCCAACCACAAACTATTGAGGCTAAAGGTTGTATACTTACTCTGTTCTTACATTTTCTGTTCAAGTCCTATTGCTCAACACCAGAGACAGAATACTGGGCTAGAAGGACCTTTGGTCTGTCTAGGTATAGTCACTATCATGCACTGTTTAAAATTCCTGAGCTCATTCTAAGTGAATCAAGACCAACCGCAAAGCTCCCTTTGAAATTCATGGTCTCCTTATGCCTTGCGGGTTCATTGTTTATGATAATAGTTGGATTTACCATTATTACTTTATCTTTCACTATCACTAAATGTTTTGCTTTGTATTTAGCCAGCATACATTCACCTCCTTCAGAAATTCTCTTGCAAGATCAGGATGTTTTGCTAATGTGACAATCTTGCCTTCATGTTCTACACTGATTAATATGGTTACACATGTGGGGTAATTTTTTACTCCACTTTCATAAGCAATCTAAAATACAATCACTTTATAAGACATGAATTACAACCAACCAACCACAATTATGTAACATTTTATATTACCATACTTCTAGTTACTTATCCTATTTTAAACTGAAAAAGCAGTATCTGTTTACATTTCAATTTCCTATTTGTTTTCAAAGGGCACCTCTTCTTGTCCTGGTCACTTAATCTTTATTTTCCTTCTTTGAGTAAAAGCAAGTTTCTGAAGTTATCTTCACACTGAAAGTCCACCTACTGTAAAGCATTCCTTTATCCAATGACCCAATATTAAAACTGGGCTTCTCATCAATACCTCTAGAGAGTATGGCTCTTAAAAGTGGAGCCTCAAATCAATACCGAAGAATCTGTTTTACCATCTGCAGTGAGCTGCTGCAGCTTATCGTAAACCACAAGGGATAGTGCATTAGTGCTGAAAGGCAAAGCCAGATCAATAGCTAAAGATCAGCGAGTGGGAGCTACACTACAGAGTTGCTTACATTAATGTTACTTTGCCAGTGAGTTTGTTAATAAAAACAGTGCTAAAGAGAGCAAGGAAGTAAAAAAACACAGAGCTGATCTAGAAGGTCAAGACTCTTTAAACCTCAGCCTCACAAAGCCTTACTCACATGTTTAATGCCATGTGTTGTGAGCAATCCTGTGGAGTTAATGGGACATAAAACTACTACTACTCTACAGCCAAACTCGTGCATCTTTCTGATATTGATATATAATGTTAATAATAAGTGGGGTTTTTTCCCTCCCCCCAGTGAAACAGAATCTTGAAAGAATAATGTTGGTTTTATGAGACATTGAAAAGCAGCATTTGTTGCTATTAAAAAAATCAAGAAAACAAGACAGGAATTTTAATAGACTGACTAATTAAAGCAATCTTACAGCAATTATTTGCTTTATCTGTGTATGGTTGGGGAAGAGGGGTTAATGAAACACCTCTTCAGTCACAAATCATTTACCATTGCTTCAGGCTTTTCTCTTTCCTCTCACTATTTGATAGCTAGACATACATAAATGAGGTTTTTTTCTTTCTCTGACTTAATTTTAATACATCTTGCACAAGTGAAGGAAATACTATATACACATAATTGCATTTCTGTAGAAACACTTTTGAATTTTCATTACCCATGTTTTAAATGTATTTATTATACATTCATCCCAACTGAGCAGAATGGAAGCTTTAGATCCAATGCTAAAGGCAATCTTTTATCAAATTTCAACGGGATTCCTCCACAAGGAAGGATCCCTTCCAGGATCTAGTTCAGCACATACAAAATTGTAGTAACAGATCTTTAGTGACAGCCATAATTACAAAATTTTCAGGACAAAAGCACATTTTCCCATTAGGGATGTAAAATCAGCAGTGAATATATACCTTTGTTGTGCATTCTTATAAAAGAAAACCAGAATTAGAGCAAGAAGAACAAGCCTTTATTACTGCACAGGGTCAAATTACTACGGAAGCTCAGAAAAGTTTTACTACTATCACATGAAACCATGCAGATTTTGCCTGAAGTGGACATTACTTTGTCAGTGGCCTCTCAATGCACAAAAGGAGAATGGTAGATGTCTCTCAGATGATAACATGACATGAGACCAGATATAGAAATAAAAAGCATATTTTAGATGTAAAGTTCACATAAAAGAAAAACAAGTTGTCTCCTTTCTAGTCATACAACAAGCATCATTCATTTGGAAAGGTCAATATTAATTAGCAAATCCAGCAGGGATATTCTGTCACAAGTTTTTTTGTGCATCTGGTTGTTCTCTGTTGCAAATGAAAGATAATCCATATCCAGTTAGAGGTTTGAAAGCTGTCTTGTCTCTGAAATTCTATCTTCCTTTAAATGATCAGTAAATATAATTAATTTCACTTTAAACAAACAACACCTTCAAGTAGATTATCTTAGTAGATTATTATTACTCTTTTCACTGCTTCCATTGTTCTGAATTCTTAAGTTTGAAATCAAAGTTAATTGTAAAATAAAACCCCAGCAGATGACAAAATACATCAGGATGGCTTGTCATTTACAAATGCTTTTTTTGGTCAAAGGGAGAGTGGCTCTAAATGGCTCCTGTTACGGATCCACATGTCAGAAGCTTGTGAAATCCATTTGGAGAATGGAAAACATGAACTAATGGTGACAGAGGCTAACTGTAGCATGTGACCTAAAGTTTGTATTTTAAAGAGCACCACGGCACATGGAGCAATAGCCTGGAAACTGCATCTCCTCTTTCCTTGAAGTATTTTGTTCTAAATTTTGCACATGGGTAATGGCTAATTAGAAATAGAGTTTTAGTCTACAAATATATAAAGAAATTAACATTAAAAAAAACCCTTAAAGCCATACAGTATTTAAATAGATTATAACTTCTGAAGTATGCAATGACTTTAAGGCTATTATACAGAATATTAACAGAGTTATACTCTTGAGTGACTTAAATTTCCATGTTGCATAACTATACTTTTCTATTTACCACTTCATACTGAATTTAATCATTCTGATGAACTACTGAAAAAGCTCTTAATTTTTTAAATTTTTTTTGTATTTCACATGCTCAAGCTCACTTTTCTTTAGCTGACTGCTCTATTACATGATTTGTTGAAACAGCCATATGTACCTATCTAGTCTGCAATCTGTTTGGAAGAATGATATTATCTCCACACACATTTATAAGGAGCTCTGAACATAATACTAGCAAGAAAAGATCAAAACCAAATTAGCAACCATTTGGTAACTGAAGAGTTGCATGCTGTAAGTATAGTTTTTTTTTTCAGCTGGAATTCTTTTACTGCAACAGTACCCTTATGATTGTCTTCCTTGTCATCTGAATCTCTTGAATGAGAACTTATGGAATTTGAAGTGGAAGTAGTTCTTTTATTTCTTGGATATTCCCAGGTAATTGCTCTAACTGTGATACTTCTGCAACTGTTAGCTTCCCTCACAAATTGCCAATGTAACTCCCTTCTTTCTACACTGCACTGTCATGTATGTTGTTTGAATAATACCTCAAATATGACCTTTGGATGTTTTGCCACAGATGCTATTTGGATGGAAGCTTCTATATCATTTAAATTACTTCCTTATTTCTTGCTGCTTGAGTCTGACTTTCATATCTATTTTAAATATAAAAAAATTACAGATAACTGTAACCCATGGATTGCAAGAACGCTTCTTCCTTATTCCCATCCCTTTAATATTGCAAATAAGCAGGGACATTCATGTCTGTTTTCACGTTCTCTCCAGAATGTTTTGATTTAATTCTTTCCTACTACTTGCAAAGTCTGAAAACAACAAAGAACAGCATTATGTACGTATCTCCTCTATGGTTATAGATAGAGCTTTTCTGGACATCCATTTGTAATAGCCACATATGTTTTGCTTCTGATTGCTTGCTCAGCATTGTATCATCTATTAAAGAGGTGTTGTAAGAAGCAGTTTCAGGTAGTCTATTAGAAAAACAACACATTTTATCACACCTTATTGATATCTCAGTGACCTTTTAAAACTACTGACCTGATATTCTTTCAATGCCTTGTGGAGAGATTTGGTTATCTGAGATCATTTTTTCTAAGGGACAGAGCTCCCCGTTACAACTCGAATTGGCAGCTTGTTAATAAATCTCAGCAAAGGCACCAAGGATGAGTAGATATGGAAGAAGTCTCTTGTCTTTTCCATGTCGGAGCTGTGAATCATTTATAAGGAAAATCTTGTAGTGTTGCTGTCACTAATGCAGACAGATATTTTGCCACTGAGTTTAGCAAACCAGAAATCTTCAAGAACACTATAATTTGTTAACATCCTGCATCAGTGACTTACACTACAGATATTAGTATATATTTATACAGTAAGTTGCTGTAATTATTCATGACATTTTCTAGACTTACACAAATAGAAGGGCCCTTCTATGAAAAGCTGCAACTGTCTAGCCCAACTATAGAGATTTGGATAACAAAAGGTATGAAAAAGAGTAAAAGTTTACAAGATATGCTCACCATCTAGGTATTTTTTATAAGTTTTACATTGGATCTTTTATCCCTAAAAATATGTCTATCCATTACAATCTTGAAACAGCATCTGAAATACAGCCTGTATTGATACAACACTGAATAAAGAAAGTAGGGTAACGTGGCAGAATATAAGGGTTTACAGTGACTAGAAAAGCCACTATAGCTAGTTTGGCTGCAATGTGAAGTCAGTTATGGGGAAAGGTGGAGAGGTAAGCTGAGCTCAGAGAGTGGGATGTAAAGCAACTGTGAAGAGGAATCAGATCCACAGTGAAGGCACTAGAGAGACAATTTCCCATACTAATTAGTTTTTATGATATATCCTTCTGGATTGTCACAGGCTTTAAACCATTAGTTTTGCTTGCCTCTGAGTGCTATACTCAAACCACTGCTTATTCCTTTTAAGGCTTTGAAAGTTCTACCATTGCTGTATCAATTTTGTATTGCATATGTGTGGAGACACACCAGCTTCTCAGTGAGCTTCACATGAGTTCAGTGCAGCAATGCCACATTAAATAACTATTTTCTAACTCACAGATCTGGAAAATGGGGTTTAATCAATGACCATTAGACCTTGTGCTCCCTTCTGGCATAAAATGTCTTCTTTCATCCAGGGTTACTGTATTGTTGTTTTAATAAGTTATGATTGGCATTTGGCACTGAGATACAGGGGCATGAAGGCTTTATTTGCAGGCAGAAATGGAATTATCATGGAAAAAAACGCCAATTAAGTGGGACAGGATATGTACCAGCAATGCACCAAATTGTGTCATGCTCACATTTCACTTTGTGGCATTGAATTCCTCCTACAAGTGCAAGGGGATACAGTTAACAAAGGCAAAACGCTTAGGAAATCGTCCTCAAAGACTATTTTCTGTAATTGAAGACCACATGTTAAGAGGTTATGTGCAGGTGCCCTTCTCCTTTCAGCCAAACAACCTAGTTACAGGCTCTTTACTACATTTACTTGTTAATAAAAACCAAACAGCTCATGTGCTAAATCTGTGCACTGTTTATGTCTCACTTAAACCTTCAAATATTTTCTTTCTCTCTCCCACTCCTACTAATAAGATCCACCTACCTGAAAAGGTTCAAGTAGGAACTGATAGACATAAAACCTCTTTTATGCTCCTGGCACTAAAAGAATTTCTCCTGAATTTCCTCCCTAATGTTTTAACAGCGCAAAAGGAACTGAAGATTCAGTTCTGTATGACGGACGTGTCATCAAAGACCCAGTCCTGAAGGCAACTAAAGCAAAGCTACCACAGTTCATGCATTAGGTTTTCAGCTCCTCATAGGAATCAGCCACACAACATTATGCCTTTGTCTAGTGGTTTTCAGTCTCAAAAGATTAGGAGTAAGTAGGTTGTCTGCACGAGGCAAAGTGCCCAGGCTTACCAGATTACTAGTGGGAAGAACCATAGCCTGTAGTTATCTGAACTGTAAAGAGCTGATAGCAAGACTTTATGAACATGTATTTTCCTTCACCTTTTACTTTGAGAACACAGTAACATTTTCCTTTTTTTATCATCTGTAACTTTCAGATATGAACTGTCATGAATTAGTGGCTCTGTCTCAAAGTCTCACAGGGTAACTAAAAATCACTTTAGGACAGATGACACCTTCTATACTAAACTGATATCTTTTTCTTCCCTCTCCCCCACACCCAGTACTACTTATTTCATTACTTCCTCGAATCTGTAGAGAAACATTTTTGAAAAAGTACTTATAAGAAGTGTTGGCCTAAATTTTTAGGAAGAATTTGACATTTTTAATCCAGAAAATAGATTCAAATTTTTGAAGGCATTGTAAATGACAAAATTTACTTGCTGCAGTATTCAGAACAGTAGTTGTATATTCAAAACAGTATGCTCATCTACTTAAACACTCCCGCTCCCTCCCCACTCCTTGATATTTCCTTGGCTAAAAATCATCTTGCTTTTCCTAGGGAGCTGTGAGTTCTTCAAAGATCCCTGAAGTACAAACCACAAGCGATGCCAGTCATAGACATGACCATTATCAGGCTCATAGGTAATACTTGTATAAATAAGAACATTTTCTTTTGCTGTTTTCTTTTCAGAAACTCCAGAACCTAACACACTGGGGTATGCACATATCTATGTGCTGTCCATGAATAATAAACCTTACTGACATCTGGGGCTCAATGAAGCAAGGACTTACGCTTGGAATGTTTGTCACAGAGAGCCGATGCCCTCATGTCACAGAGTCTCAGGGATCCTTTGCTGCTGCTGTAGACAAAGAGATTGCAGTGATGGGGATGAAACTCAGAGGCTGTAATCACTTCCGTCAGGTCCTCCATATTGGCTGGCTTTATATCTACAATGTCTGAATGGAAGGTTCATTAAGGAAAATGCAGTTGCATATGGGTAAACCATGACCCTTACCACCTTCTTGAAGGCAGTATGATTATCTAAATGTCCATACATTTAATGCTTTTAGATATAGAATCATAGAATGGTAGGGTTGGAAGGGACCTTTGGAGATCATCTAGTTCAACCCCCCTGCAGAAGCAGGTTCAGCTAGAACAGGTGGCAACTAATTTGTTTGGCAGTGGGTTGTTTTTAAATTTCACCATCTGCCCCATCTACACCAAAAAGTCACTAGTCAACAACAGTTTTACAGCAGATGCCATTAGCAGGTTAACATTTGTCCATGGTGTGCAAAGACATCAAAGAAACAGTATTGCAGGGGATTTGGAATTCTCACCTCCATTAAAACTAATGGACAGCAGGTAGCTGTATCTCCTATAGTTGCTATTGAAAACATTGCTCTACCTATATAATACTGATTGGTTAGTAATAACGAACAGCCCAGATCTGTACACTCCAATAAAAGCTCACTGGCTTTTGCCATCATGCAATTTAAGTTCAAAAATACACATAGTTTAAGTTAATAGCCTCAAACAATACTTTCTTTGCAAAGGCAAAAGGTGGTAAACACAAAAGCACTCATGTAAGTTGTTTTGTGTGAATATATGCTAATATAATATCCTTTCTAAAAGAAATTCTTCACAGTACTGGTTTTGCTATTTGAATAGTTGCGAAAAAAAAAAGTATCTGAAATGGCATTCTTCATATACAATGCTCATTACTGAAATCAGTATGAATTTCTGTGAGTGAGAACTGTATGTTTGAATCATTAAAGTAGACATATCTTTAACAAAAATACACCCAAGATCTAGTTTCCCAAGCACAAACCGGCCTTTGGATCACTAAAGATTATCCACCTGAAGTATAGCTCACATAGTGCCTTTCCAACACATATAGAGCCACTTGTACATATTACCTGCCTTGGTGAGCTTAAAAACCAGGAGGTAATCACCATGTGTTTGGAAGGCCAGCTTATGGAAGATGCTTGTGAAGGAAAGAATGAAAGAAACAGTACCAGGAGAGGACTGCAAGAAAGCAGTAGGTGTAGAAGCATAAAATGAAAGAAGGATATATATGTAAAACAGTACATTTAAATAAGATGGGACATTGTCATATGGCCCTCAGCAATCTGCCTGTAGATAAGCCACTCAAATGTTAAATATTTCGAACAAGAAAAGTAACATTACCCTATTTTACTGATGAGGCTGTGCAAAAAGCAATAAAGGATTTGCATAAGATCACATGGGAGATGCATGACAGAAAAAAACGAGATCTACTAAGTCCCAGTTCAGTGCCTTAATCACAAATCATCTCAATGCCTGCATTCCCCAGACATAAAATTTGAATCATCTGACATTCTAAACTTAAATATCTCAGAGGATATGATAAATGAGAAAAGCTGGTTTACTGAAGGCATGAGAAATCACATATCATGATACTAAGCCCATTTCTCTTCCCCCTGTGCTTACTTCCCAAATGAAAGACCTTTAATTGATTTCTGTGGGAATGGGGTACAGTTTATCACCACCTTTATATTCTATACTTTGATCTTTCCCAAAAATGCAGATCTGGGACACTACATTGAAATTCAACATAATACAAAAGAATGAGAGAGAATTATCTTGATGACTTTGCATAGGCAAATACATCACACTGATTTCTTTTTTACATCAAGTGGTTTAAAAAGGCAAATGTCAGGAAAACTATGAATATTTTGTGTCATTTAATAACAACTGAGTATGAATTAATGTTGCATTTCTGCTATATTCCCACTTACTTGCACCATCACATTTGCATCCAATAATCCAACATGGTTAATATTAGTGCAATGAATGTCAAGGTGTAGCAACATTGATTTACTCCTTCTATAAAGCATCAATAAATATTCTTGAAAATCAACAGGAAAAAAAAATAACCTTTACTCAGTTATTTGTATTTGGTGAATCTGTCTCAAGAAATATCTTTAAGTAAAAGCAATTGCTTTCAGTGATTGAATTGCCTTCAGGAGTTCAGAGAAATTATAGTAACTCAATACAAGAATTTCACCTCTCAGCAGAGAGGAATAATTGCCGAGTGATGAGAAAGATATAAAATATAAATAGAGTATGTGAAACAGTCATGGTAAGTATCATTTTTTCTGGATGCTGAAGACAATATTGTCAATTTTTTTCTTCATTGCATAAAATGAATAACTCTGTGCTGAATAATGAAATTAAATATTCTATTCTCCTGCCAGAAAAGCAGAAAATACTTGAAACAGAGTGCATTTCCAGATGTGATCTGAATCTCCACTGAGAAAGACCTCATTGCCTACTGAGGATCATAGAGAAAATGCACCACTGAAAATTCATCATTTTGTTACATTTAGAAAAAATAAAAGAGTAACACTTGTACTGAAGTAAACAATCAAGGGAATAGAGTTGCAGAAGAGATTTATCCCAAATGCATTTGTAATATTAGATGGAAAAACAGCCTTTGCTTTGACAGCTACAGTACCCAAAGTATCAAAAGAAGAACGTGTCATAAAAAAAAGAACATTTTCCCTCTCTCATGATTTTTACCATCTATTTGAAAACAATAAAGTACAACTTGACATGTGATGTGTGGGAACTGTATTTAAACTAGCATGACATGGAAAGGGCAAGAAGCTCTCATGGGACACACTTCATTTCTATTTTTCTATCCTCTCTTTGTTTCTTTTTCTTCTTTTTAAGCACAATATCACATTGCAGGAAAATATTAAAAATTGGACCAGACAGCATGTTCAGAAACAGGCCCTTTGGTGAACTCAAAGAGCTTAAAGAAGAGAGAATCTGGCAGAAACTGATTAAATGAAAATTCCATTGCTAAAGGGAAAAGTTTCTTAATGGCACAAATCTGTAGATTCGCCTCCTACACTAATGGTTTCCCTTACAATTGTATCTTCCGGAGGGATGTCTTGAGTGGGGCACAGTCCCTCTCCCCTGGTTCACTCACATCTGAAATACCAGTCACATCTTGTTCCTGCTGTACCCCATATAATGTGGTTCATTTTCATTTTTGTGGACAAAACAACCAGGACCAAAGCCATCTAAGACAGACAGATGAAAGAGTTCACCATTGGCAGTGCAGTAGGATAGAATTTGTTGTCCTCAAAAAGCTGGTGTTCCTGTGCCTGAATAGGGCAGGAATTTCCCCTAAGAAAATGGAAAAGATCTGTGCACTGCTTTGACTCCCACATGATTGCCAAGAACAAGGCATTTCTATCCCTTTATAGATTCTTGCACTAAGGGAAGGCTGAACTGATGTCTTGCCAGCAATGGGCTAGAATGCATTGGCAGTCTTTTAATTCACTAACATTATAGCAAAAAACAGAAAATACCTTCTTGTTCATAAAAAATAGAAAAAATCTGTCCTCCTAACCCAACTGTCTGCTGTCTTATATACCAGGTGTCACCTCCATTGCTTGGCTCAGTGAAACAGGATAAAGCTATAAACAGGCCAACAGATTTTCTAGATGCTCTCCCAGAAAAATACAAATGAAAGGTTTGGTGTGCCTGGAACCTACAACGGTGAGAGATGATGATCTTACAGTTGGGTAAGTAGAGCTACAAGACTCTAAGGCTCTAATCTGTAACTTCGGCTTTCCCAAAATTATTCAAGAACAGAGATACAACACGGCAGAGCAAGCAGGTAGGACAGGACTTGACTGAGAGGAGAATGGATGTTTTAGGGAAAAGTCTGAAGGAGGGGACAAAGGGAAGCAAAACAGTGGGAGAGGAAAGAGCATAAGGAAGGGCATGACTAACAATCTGCAATGACACACAGTATGAGGGGTGTGATCTGAGTACACGATTCAGTTATATTCTACATTTAGTCCTACTCCAGTATTTTGTGCTGCTGTTGTGCAGCTGATATTAAAATGAAGACGACAGGAGGAAGAAGATTTGTTCCACTGCCTCTGGGCCACTGATCTAACAGAATCATCCTCCTCTGGGAGAAGTCACTCCATAAAGTTCCTTTTAGTGAAGGTTACGAAGATGACCCTCACCTTGATCCAAAATTCACATTCATCAGGCTTCTCCACTTGATCAGCTAGAATATAAATGAGCTCGTCTGCTTTATGCTCATGCCAAAACATGTATAACGAGAATGTGGAAAATACATAGGGTTCCCGCTGAGCGAAAAAGGTTCCAGGATGAATTTCCTTGTATGATAATGGAAACATAGCAGGTCCCCTCAAAACAGATTAATTTCCCTTTGAAGTGAACAGTATGCATACAGAAATAGCTGCTTTGTCTTTCTGAAGTCATCAAGGAATTCTGTAAAAAACTAGGTTTTGTAGACAACAAACTTGCAACTCACAAGCTGTAGCATATAGAGGACTGAATCTTACATAATTATTTTGGAATAATTTTATATGGTTTGAGGGCTCACTGTAAGAAGAAATCAGTGGTAAAGTCAGAGAAAGGCTACAGGAAAAAACTGACTGACTCCCTTTATTCAGCTGCAGTGGAGGACAGAGGCTTTCTATATAAAGCCAGACAGAGTTTTCCATATAAACTTCACAAAAAAAAACCTACTCCAAACCCATTTTTCATCTTTCTTATTTCAATATATGCTGATGTCATACTTCATTTTTACCCCTGTGTGGGACTTGGGTTTTTGCAATTTTTAAGCACTGTAAAAAAATAAACTTCTGCCTAACATATCTTCCTAAACCTTGCTGTTCCCTATGTTTTCCAGACAGGTTTGTTCAAGCTCCTAATTTTGTCTGCATCTCACACCTACATAAAGATTCACTGACTAGTAGTTGAAATCAATAACAACTCATAGAAGCTGCCAGGGCTTCACTTTAGGGTAATTGATTATTGTGGTCCTGCTGGGGCGCTACACTTTTAATATAGGCATTTCTCTGAGTGGTTTTCTCTGTTAGTCATTTAGTGCACGCTATTTTCATTACAAGGAGGGAACTGTGATGCTTACAAATCAAGCTCTACCAGTTTTACACTTCCTACATGGTGGTTATATCATTCCTATGCCATGTGCCAGCTGAGGGAATTAATTCCCAGTTTTATTCCAGGCTGTGTACATCAGTGGGGCAGGAACAGAATCAGTCCTTAGATGCCAGTAACGTCACAATGTGATTACATCAATTGTATTAAGAACGAAAGAGGCAAGTTCTAACTTTTAATTAACTGTCCACTTCTTTCTTTTCATTTCTTAAAGATACATTGCTGAATGGCAATTCTACAACAGGCATGTCATGATAGTAAAGACACCACTGGATATAGTCCACCTTCTGAATCTCCATCTTTCTGACTTGTTGGCCAAGAGTCAAGGGTTTCTGGAACAATTTGTCAATAGGTTAATGGATTTAGCCTTTTCTTCAAATTCCAGTGTTTTACCTTAGGCAGAGACATGACACTATTTAAATTCTAAGTATCCTTAATAGCCACAGTGTCAATGCTTTTTATCACACAGCATTTGCCCTCTGCTCCACTAAAAGCATGTACTGTATAGGTTACATTAAAAGCCCAGAGAGTTGCAATTACACTGTCTGTACTATTTGATTCTTCTGAACCACAAAAGCAGAAACTGCTGCATAAGTGTATGCTCCTTCAAGCTGTCTTGGACCTAGTATCTGCCAATAAAATGCACTGATCCATATTTGAAAATTACTTAGTAGCACAATGTGAGCTCAATTCCATGATCTTTATAACAATAACACTTCACACATTGTACTGGAGTTGGGAATTCTGGCAACAGTCTCACACTGGTGGTGATTTGCTAAAAATAAAAATTTAAATGTCTTGATTTTGATTTGCAATAAACCACTTCCATCAAAGGTGTTTATTAGATGGTGCCATTATGATAATCCAAAGGTTTCTGACAGCATATTTTCAGTATTTTTCCTCATATAATGATTATGAGATGCAGAAGGAGTAAAAATTGCTATGGGCTTTTAGCTCTATGTGGAAGGCCAAGACATCCACTGTCAGTACAAGGTGGCCCATGCTTACTCACAATCTGCTATCTAAAGCTTCAGACAGATTTGTCCCTAATTTAGCTTTCTATTTCTAATACCATAAAAGCACAGAGACGAACACTCAGAACCTCTACATTTGTTTAGGAACCAAGATGTCACTGGTTTAACTGTCAGCTGACATGAACCAAAGTCCCTAAGGAACTAACAAGATTTGCTCAAGGCCAAATAGGAAGACAGAGATGGAATCTAAATACCAAACTTCTGAAAGAAAGCTGCAACTCCTGGACTTTCCATCTCAAATTTCATTCAGAATTTGATATATTTGGAAAGAAATTAAAAGACGTATTAGGAAATATTTTCCATTCATTAAGTCCAAAGCAAATATGAGTTAGTATTGGTGTTGATCTTCACAGATAATGAGACTGAGGCATAAAGTGGCAAAGATTTGTCAAAGGTCAGCTAAACCTGGTCAGCCAGCAAGAGCAACAGTTATGGATTCTGCTCTACCAGTCTCTCCCCTCCCTACCCACAGTAGTCCAGGCATGGGAGTATTCACTCGGTTCTTTTCTTGGTTTGTCAGTTTGAGAGGGTCTTTTTGTCATTATCATATTTGTGTTTTGGAATGATTATTTTTTTCACAGAAAGCAGACTAGTTGAAAGACTTATTCTGAATTTGAGAGATCTCACTCTGATCCTTGTTGCATCAGTACTTTCCATTCCTATTATGTCAGTAGAATAAAATCAGAAAACAGCAAGAAAGCCCCAAGTCTCCATTATACAAAAATCACTTGAAAAAAAAGAATCAACATATTTTATATGTACTTAGTAAAATTTCAGGTAATTGCTTTTACTGCCATATATTTAATACAGACTTCACTGTGAGTTGAAGAAACAAATCTTACACAAAGGAGAAACTGCTCATGAGTAGCTATAATATTTGGATAAGCATTGAAAGCTGAGAATTGCAGAATAACACTGCTAGGAAAGAGAGCATTTAAAATGCTGCAAGTCACATCCAAACTTTCTCATAGATAGGCCTGTTCCTAAACATTGCAATCAATAATCTACTTATAGAAGTGGATACTGAAAATTTTTAGTTTATGCAAGAACTGCATTTTGAGGTTGTTTTTTAGCACAGAATACCCGCAATTTCATCTGTAGACACTGTCAGATGCCTGCCTTAGCCACAACCATATGCACATTCAAATTTTGAAGAGCAAAGAAATCATTATCTGCATATACACAGCTGAGAGCAAAATTAAGTAGATGAGTCAACAGAGGACCTGTCTCCATAAATGCACATCTGCATTTTTCTGTGTACAGTACTCAATCACTTAAAGGCTGCAAAGTCATACTTAGTTGATGTATTTGCATATTAATTAATTATGATTTGCTGAAACTATTGTGGAATGCTTAAGATTACATTTGGAACATAACAAATACCAGAAGAGCCTAAGGTACATACAAATTATTACTAGAAGAGACCTATTAAGTCACCTAGCTTAGATTTTCTTAGGCAGTACTCTTCTATGTTGTACAGTAAGTGGCACCATGTATCACCTTCTAGCAAGGGCTCCAAGAGAACAGGAAAATTTCAATAAAATAAGGTAATGACAAATTATAAATCATTCACATAGAATGATCCATAGAATCATTCACAAACTTGTTTTCCTGAAGTCAGTGAGATAGTCAAAAGAGAGCTGAGAAGGATCTTCTTGGTTTGTTGAATCCAGCCCCTGGTAGTACAGAGAAATATACCATATATAGCTTCCTAAACTCCATCTTAAACATAGGCAGCGATTGTTTCCTACATAACTTATAGGAAAGAAGAGATATAATGTCTTCTTTCTCTTTAATGAATAACCTACACGCCAACAGGTAAGAAATATTTTCTTGATAATTATTAAAATCCCATGCAGCTGAGGAATACCTGCCTATTAAAATGCAGACATAGAACTTCCAGCTGGAGGGTATAGACTCCTCAGAGAATTTTGGAGGGGATTTTTCTTTCCCTATATGCAATTTATTCTTCCATACAGCTTGCAGAAAACCCCAATTCAGCAGTATTTGTACTCCAGCAAAGTAGAATAATTCAGTATTTTAATTGAAGTTACAATTCAAGTCACAAAACAGTATTTTTTTTTCAAATTTATCTAGTTAGAAGGCCTTGTAAAGCATAACACTCTCCTCTTCCCTGCATGTTTATTAAAGTAATCAAATAAAACAATCTTTAAAAAGGCCCAGATGCTTCTGAAAAATAGGTACTTAAAAATACTAATAATGGCTCTCATTCAAAAATTATACTGTGAATTCTGCTTGCATCTAACTTTGCACTGCCAAGAAATCTCTGAACATGAGTAACGTGAACATGAAAACAAGGAACAGATTCAGTTCTGAAATGCCATAGTGAATATTTTCCAAGTGATCTATAGTAAATTATGAGACACCTGATGAAAATTTTTTGTGAGGATTTGCTATCTAGTTACTTAATTTATGTGAAAGGATTTACAGAATTGCTCATCAGATTGTTCTCTAGGCTCTGCAGAGAAATACAGATTCCAGGAGTTTGAAACACCAAGGCAAAGGGGTTCAATATTCACAGCTGTCTGTTTGTTTACTTGATGTGCATTCAGAATACTGATTCCAGACAAGTCACACAGCTTGTAGTCAGTATAAAATCAGTCAAAATAGACTTATTCCTAACTCTGCTGTTGTAACTTTGTTAAAGTTAATATTGTCTTTATTTACAGAGCATTTTTATTCCAAAGATCCTAAAAGTGACCTCCCTTAAGTATTGCAATTTCACATGCAATGACACACTACTGGAGCACAGTCCTAGCCAGTGTGTATTATGGCAACAGAAAACACAGAAAGGTCTTCATTAATGAGAAGTACCCTGGCTACTTCAATAGTAAGAAAAACTTGTGTGGCCTCAGGTTTTAAAGATTCAAACAGAACAAAGAGTTACAGACTGCAGGCTTCACGATACCCGAGATGAACTTGTGAGCATTTTTATGACATCTCTATTCTTGTACAGAATACTCTTCAAGCTAAAAGATTTTAGCCAATGAGCAAATCAGTAATATTTTCTTCTCCTTTATGTTACTACTCTGTAAAAAGATGTACTTTACAAGATTAATTTCAAGTCCAACCTCACATGGGAACAAGAATAATTAGACTCATTTAGGAGAATTCTCCCCTCTGGCAGAGGTGATTAAATTATTTTATACATTATCTTTTCATATAATTGTACCTAGAACTGTGTAAATGGTTTTTTTGTCTAACTTCCAATAAATTCCTAATACATGTTTTTCAAGTTGGATACACCACCTGCACCTGTAACAATAGAGAATGGCTCATTTTTTAAATGCTTCAATGAGAAATTAATCCAGAGGGAAGCAGATGCATGCAATTGAAAAGCTTCCACGCTGACACCACACTGATTAAAACTCATCAACTGAAGAAATAAAATTAGTAAGACAATAAATCTTGGCTGAATCCTGTTACTCATTTCTACAGGAATAACTTCATTGACTGCAGCCACATTAAACTAAAACATGACTGCTACTTAGCTGATTATCAGCTCCACAACATGACTCTTCAACTTAATATTCTCTCTTATATTTCCCAGGTACTTGTTTGCTAAGGATTTGACTCTGGACAAAATCAGAAAATTCTAATAGAATAAACCACTTGGGTGAAAATGGAAATCTAGTTGCTGATGCTGATTTGTTTCAGCTCTACTAAGTGGTCTTTCTCTCTTTGATAGCAATAAACTCAAGAAAGCTTCAGATGATGGTATTTTAAAGGGCATTCCTGGTACAAAATAGTAACTTGTTTGCTACAATCAGCAGTCTAACAGTCACAATTAAATTGGAAAGCATTTTGCTCTGTGGAGATTTGTGAAAAGACATCTTTGCACCTAATGTAAAATTCTAAGTACCCTCTATAGTTGCTCCTAGACCGCTCCACAAACATGAATACAGTGAAACCCCAGTGCTGTTATTTAATGCACTACTAAAGAATTCTGAAATGGCTTTTATGGGCTCAGGATTTCACACTATTATTTGCTGCAACTCCACTCAATTTTCTTTTTCTTTTTTTCAATTCACTGTTCAGTTTTAAAAATCAAGAGCACTTTAATGCCTCTGGCTATGTTTTTCCTTACCTCTGCAGGCAAGTAAATAATGTGTATTGTTCTCCATTTGGGGACAAATGTATTAGAGAAGACAGAGCATTTGATAAAGAAATCCATTAAAAGGACAACGTAATCACATATTTATTCATTCAAGTTGTGTATGGACAAGAGTGATAAGTAAGAAAAATATGTATTCTCATTAACAAATTAATATTTTTGTTAAGCAATAAATCTGCAGTGCAGTAATTAACCCAAGGCTAGAGCTATGGTCAAAACACCTTAAATAAACTTCTTTATAAGCAACTCTAGAAAAACAAAGAAATTGGTCTTTGCCAAGAATCCAAAGGCCTCAGTTATAATTAGTTTTTCACAGACAGGCTCAGCTCTTCCAATTTATTTATTTTTGGAGGACAGATAGGGAATATTTTCATAGCACTATCCCATGCCCTGAAGACACTGATATCTGACACTCCAGTCATGTACTGTTTGCTTTTGCTGTAATGTACATTTCAGCTGTATAGCAGGAAGGTCTCTGTCAGTGGTTCCATGCTCTAAGACTGTTTAACTAGCTCTGCTATTGCTACTTTGGCTCTCAGATATGCTCTGTCATACAGTTTTCCCTGACTGGCTGATAGTCAATATTCTGAGATAGGAATTCACTTAAAGAAATGAGGATAGTTAGAAAAACAATTATTTCTGACAAGGATCATAAAGTATCCTCTGGCAAGAAATAAAATAAAACAATAGTCTTTGAAAGACCACTTTTGACAATTATTCATAGTTTTCAGAGCTCCCAAAATCTGGACTTAAAGTCTCCTAAAAGATACCAAGAATTCTCTTATTTCTTGAAAACAAATAATCCTTAAGGTCCTTACAGTCCCTACTCACAGACATACTGCTTTAATTACAGCAGTTAGCTATAACGTCTGCAATTTTTACAACACACAACTACTCCTGCTCTGAAAAGCTTAAAAACTATCCTCATTTAAAATATTCTACAAGAGACAATGACCTCACGCCAGAGCAAGAACCAATTCAATGCCTGTCGTGAAGCTGTTTCTATGTTACTGTGTACAAGACAAAGTCATTCAGGTGATCCCAGAAATGTAGTTCTCTCTTGGTATTTTCCACTAGGGACACACAAAATTTTCCTTGCAAATGAGTCTATTGAGTTCATTAAAGGCTCCATTTACTATTGGGATCGTATACAGTTCAGAAATGATGACAACTTACAGTTACACGTATTTACCCATTTACTTATTTTGTTCCTCAACTGATGCTAAAAACATTTCTTGTGTGATTTTAAGTAAAAAAATCTCTACTGCATTCTTCCTAACAGGAAACAAGAAACACATCAAGGACTTTCCCAGCTACCACATTTCAAAAATCCTTATTCTGGCAGTCATATGAAATATTTTGGTAAAGCACAAAATTCTTTACACCACGTTTGTCTAGATCGGTTACAAAGAACGGGTGCCTGATGCTTTGTTTACTTCCACATCTATTAAGACAGCATGGACAACAGCCTAATAGGGAGAAAATTATTTCCTCCTTTTATATTCTCTTCATTATTATTTATCTAACATTACATATCCAATTAGGGTAGACCCCTATGGAATCTAAAAAAGTGTAAAGAAAAGTCATTAATATCTAGTAATATTGCTTAACAGCTTTATGAAAACAAAAATTGGGTTTTATTTTATTAAGAGGTGTCTTTCTTCAGGTTAATGTATATTAAAATATTCTTTTTACAGTGTACATACAATTTTGACATTGGAATTCCACCTAGCTTTGCTTGTACAAATGGGTAAGGTGTGGTACTTAGTAAGTATTTCAACATCAGATTTTAACCATTACAGTTTAAGGCTTAATGTTACATACACCTTATAAAGTAAATGGAAATTGATGTGTGAAAAAAAAAATATTAGGTCAAAATGCATTTCATTATACCTTCTTTGTCTCAAAAATACTGACTTCATTTGCTTTGACACTAACATTTGATAAAAAAAGATTCATTCACCTCCTTAGGTCTTGGATCTCCTAGGATGATGCATTAACTTGATGTTTGGAAATTAGAGCTATTCTAAACTGACTTGAAAAGAAATCTGTGTCTTGATTTCCAGTGGGGTTCATTTCAGATACCATTCTTTGTTAACTTCTCGGCACAATGAAAAAGTCTTCTCAATAACTAAAGAAAACACAGCGTTTTTTACTTTCATGCAATCAAGGATTTATTTTTGAATAAGCCTGCCAAGATGAAAATAAAAGGAGAATATCAGAATTTGGGTAGGTCAGTACTTAAGCAGTAATGTATATGTACTTCACCTTGACAGTAGCAAAACAAATTTCTTTCCTCTTCAAAGAATCACAGAATAGTAGGGATTGGAAGGGACTTCTAGTCACTCCAACACCTCTGCTAAAGCAGATTAACCTAGATCACGCAGGAACATGTGCAGGTAAGTTTTGAAAACCTCCAGAGAAGGAGAATTCACACCTTCCCTGGGCAACCTGTGCCAGGGCTCCCTCACTTGAACAGGAAAGAAGTTTCTCCTCGTGTTCAAATGGAACCTCCTATGTTTGTGTTTATCTCCATTACCCCTTGTCCTGTCACTGGATGCCACAGACAAAAAGACTGGCCTCATCTTCTTGACACTCACCCTTTAGGTGAGTACTGATAAGTACTGATGAGGTCCTCTATCAATCTCTCTTATCCAGGTGAAACATCTCCAGTTCCCATAGCTTTTTCTCATAACACGTATGTTCCAGTCTCCTGATCATCTTGGTGGCCTTCTGCTGGACTCTCTCCAGCAGTTCTCTGTCCCTCTTGAGCTGAGGAGCCCAGAACTGGACACAGTACCCCAGATGAGGCCTCACCAGGGCAGAGTAGAGGGGAAGCAGAACCTCCCTTAACCTGGCTGGCCACACTCTTCTTGATGCATTCCAGGATGCCATTGGCCTTCTTGGCCAGGAGGCCTCATTGCTGGCTCATGTTCAGTTTATTATCAACCAGGACTCCCAAGTTTCCCTCTGCAGAGCTGCTCTCCAGCAGGTCAATCCCAGCCTGTACTGGTGCATGGGGCAGTTTCTCCCCCACTGCAGGACTCGGCATCAAATAGTATAGTCATACTTGCTTTTCCATGTCCATAATACTAATTGAAAAGGCTCAGAAATACTGTATGGAAGAGCTCATCTCAGGCAATCATTTACATCCAACGTATTTGTTCAGCTTTAAGTCAGCATGGAAAAAGAATGAAAACTCTAGTCAGATATGAAAGACATCTCAGGCCTCCCTACAAAACAGAACTCCTTGAGCTTTCTCAGGCATCTGAAAAAGATGATAGGAATTGTTTAGACTAATTACTCAGTGAAAAGAAACTTTCCAGAAATAAGGGACTACTTTTCATGACTTCAATAATTCTCCTGAGTATCCTTAGGCACCATTAGGACAGTAATTTTTAAGTTTAATGCTGGAGCTCATATTCTTTTAAGTTTCTACTCCTGAGCCTTAGTACATTACCTATGATCTGTTGCCACGGTGCTTTGCTGAAATGTTCAGCATCAGAAATAAGAACTACATAAAAACTACAGTACCTGCTGCCAATTTATTAACTTCATTTTAGCATAACTAAATACTGAACTACACTAGTGTAAATGATCCTCAAGTTACTGGGTGATCTACAGCTGCATAGATCATTTGAAAATGATTTCTTTTTAATGCACAAATACTCTAAGCTGAAAGATCTCAAACCCAAAAGTTAACAGGCAAAGTCAATGGAAAATGACACTTTACAGAGCTTGAAAAATCAGATCATTTGAAAACAACTTGAAATTAATCCATAATAATTATGAATTGGACAACCACGAGTCTCCTTCTAATACAGTAATTTGTCAAATAAAAAACTTTTCCATTGCTTCACATAAGAGTAATTTAAAAGCAAAAATCTTGTGAGAGATGAGAGGTTTAGGTACTGCAACTCTTTTCCTAGTTTCATCAAATGACTAAATGCTGAGCACTCGAAACCTAAGGATTCGTTTCAGTAGACAATAAAGACAATAAAATTTTGTCTTTGGTTACCTTTTACAAGGTTAGAACTATCATATATTTTCTCAAAACACTGAATTGTTTTTTTCAGTCTATTAAAGCAAGTGATTCCTAGCAAAAACAGAGGGATTTTGGTGCTCAATGGAATTCCATTTCATTGCATTCTGGCAATTATCAGATCTCTATAGAGTAAAGAAAAAACAAAATTATTTTCCTACCATTTCTTTATCTTTGTTACATTTTTACAGGATTTCTCTCTGAACAGTTTGCCACTTTACTAGTGCAGACTTATTGCATGGATAAAAGTAATGGAAACTGGGATCTCATCAAACAATATTCAGATCCTGGGTTGAAATTCCAGCAAAACCACTTGACTCTATATTTAATTAAACAAAGACTGTTAAAATGAGGCTAACACAGACTAACCTCAAACTTTTTATTACAATTATTTTAAAATATTTTTACTGCAAAGTATTTAATTGTGTTAAAGTATGCCAAGCACCTCAGTAATAAAGAGGAGGAAAGATCTCTGTCACAAACAGTTTACAATGCAGCAGATGAGGAATGACAATGCAAAGAAGAACCTAACAGTTAAGTATTGATACTTGGTGTGAACTTTATGTATTCACAAATTTCACACAATAGAATTTATTTCATATTTTAGCCTTTTTCCTCTACATACTGCTTTTCCCCATGGCTTTGAAGATAGGGCACTGGAGCATTTCTATTAGTTTACCTCAAATTGGAGTACAATTCAACATTTATCAAATGCATAGAAATGCATAGAAAGCCTCCAGCTGACAGTCCTAAGACATGAGTCAAGGCATCAAAATCTTTATTTTGACTACTGTCAACTCCTGTTTCTACAAGAAGATCAGTATTCCCCTGCTGAAAAAAAAGTGGAGACTAAAGAGGCATTATATCAATGTGGAATCTAATCAACTTGTTGACAGTAACTTTTTTCCCCATCAGTTATTCATGTAGGGTGCTTTAATTAGAAAAGGAAAGAAATAATTTCTCTAAAATTACACTACAAAAGAGCTCACCAAACCATGAAAAAAGCATACATAGTACACCTCTGCAATCCTCTACTTCTAACTTCCAGACCAGGTTTTAGTTTTGCAAACGTTTTCATTCTCTGTTACAGAGACAGTGCATGTGGGAAAAGGAGAGAATCTGGGAAGTAAAGAATAAAAGAACAGAAACTGGAGGAAAAGCTACTCATTGCTACTAGCAACTCATCTAGAATGTGACTGCACGGTATAACATACACCATTTATAAACACATGATGTATATTGGCATATCTTTCTTGATAGAACACAAAATGCTAAAATGTATTACACAGAGCTCTCAAATGAGAAACAATGTCTGCCATGTCCCCATGCAGAAAGTGTATGCCTGAGGAAAGCAGTGCTGTGGGTGGAGGTGGCAGCAGGTTCTCACATGGTAAATGTAATTTTTCAAGAGCACAGAAAAAGCATCCTTCTGCACAGTCATCCTGGCTGAGGAATTTTTATAGAAACAACCTTTTCTCACTCAAGGGCATAAACTTGCCAGCTTACAGCTCCACAAATGCCAAGAGAATACTCCAGATTTGCTTTCACTTTAGCACTCAGATGCTTCGAACTGAGGCAGGTAACAGGAATTTTGTAAGGATAGCTATCTTTCCAGCCTGGGAGCTGTTCGCAAAGCACTCTATATGCCCTATATATGCAATATATTCAGGTGCACGATGGGCTGCCATGGACTTATCTTCATCAATGTACCACATTATTTTCGTTTTTCCATTCCTTTTCTTTTTTGTTGTTGTTTATTTCTTAAGTAATTTCCCCAAGATCTGTTGCTTAATGATCTGAATATCCATAATATGCTTCAAATACTGGAATACATCAGAATGTAAGAAGGCCCTATGGTGATTTGCTAATTAGCTTAGCCCTTTTGGGACATGGAAGAAGGAATTTTTTATTAAAACAGGATAACCCTGGACTATATTGATCTGACTGAGAAATGAGTATTTTAGTCAAGATGAGTCTCAAGATGAGTATACGTTGGAAACAGTGATGTTGTTTCCATAGCAATGCCATGACAGCCTCTAGAGTGAAATAGTGTGCTACCAGGAAATGAAGGGAGTTCAAGTGCTATGAGCTACATAGTTGTGTGAGCAATCCAAATACATTCTCATAAAGAATATTTAGTACAGCTAGATATTCCAAAGATTGCTGCTGATGTGAGGTAAATCTTATCAATATGCTTACAGCAGTCCTGCTTTCTCATTCACTACACCCAAGATGACTTATCTAAAGGCTTAAGCTCTGGGCAATGCTGCTAAGCCATTTCAAACCAAACATTAACAAACACAGCAACCTTTTACCTCACTATTTTTCCAGTGAAGAATATCACCCATAATTAAGGCCACTGACTCTCATTCTCCATAACACAGTCAAACACATTAAACCTTTTAGCAAAGAAAAGCCTCATATGTGCAATTACTTACCAGCTGACCTTCCCTCTTCCTTTTCTCTTGTCTCCTCCTCTCCCTTGCCTAAATAATACTGAGTAAATCTGCTTGCAAGTGGGAAGCAGTGTACAGAAGTCTTGCACATTCCTCATGAAAATGTACATAGCCATAGCATACAACTCATTTGTCTGCTTTTTACCCCTGTTAGTGGTTATGCTAATACAAAGGCAAACCAAAAAACCACTAATTGTCTTTTATTTGCCTAAGGCTTTACCTAAGGCAAATATTCTGGTCAAATTCTGCAAAGCTGATTAAAATATTTTCCAAAGGAGATAGAAAGAGAGTTAATTTAAGATATGCATTGCTTTTTCTTTTCATTTTCAAAGAACAGAACAATTCTCAGTGATTTGTAAAACTGCTAAAATAATGATTATAACCCAACTGTTCTCAAGCAAAATTCTACAAGACAAAGTACTTTACTTGAAAAACACCCTAGCATACCACTGCTAATCTATTCCTTCTCCAACACTTCCCATGCAATTTGTAAGGACATTCAAACATTGAGCTGTATGTCCAGAAACTCTACCACTGTATTGAATTTGTTGTGTCATTGTCACAACCAGCCTCTTGGGTAAACAGATTGTAGTTCATTACATGTAGCAGCATGGCCTTGGAGGGAAAGTAGACAGACAAATACAAGCGCTGCCAGATCCCTTATTAACAAATGCCATTTCAAACCAAAATGCTTTCTATTTATTGTTTTGAATGTGTATTTCAAGGAATCAAGCCTTGCATGTAAAACAGCAAGATGCTTCATTTCTATTTTGCATTTAGTAAAAAGATGTGAAGCAAGCATTTTGAAAACTGCCTAAGCCTCCTCCTGCTTGTCCTCCTAAGTGTGTTGCACAAGGTACCAAGCCCAGCAGCATTCATTCATAATTTAAACTGTTTGCCTGGCAGAATTTTTTCATCTTAATATTGCAACCAGCACACCCAATGTTTTTTTTTACAGAAATTCCTCTGCTTCCAGGAGAGATTTATGTAACTGGAGGACAGAAATGCAGTTAATTTATTGGACAGACGTTGAAATCTAGTGGAAAACGTACCTTGCTATTTTACAAGGACTTACAGACCTCTATGTGGACAAAATGATATCTATGGAAAGACTGATGCAAGTTTAACTCATCCATCCCCTTCTTCCCAGTTAATTCCCCAATGTGTGAAATATTCTGTAAGTATCTCACCTTTTATCAACCTTGTTTCAACTTTTCTGTTTATTAAATAAGTACATAAAAATAATCTGCCTGATTATCTGGTTTTGATCACTGAGTACAGATAGAGCTTAAATTGTCTGAAATAGAAGCAGATACAGCCTATTTAACTCAGTCCAGCCTTGTGAATACCTAGTGGTATCCAGCCACAAAAATCAATCTGCTGCCACCCAGCTTAGAAAGAACAGTTTTCCCCTGGCATTGATTACCCCTTTACCTACCGTTCTCTCATATATCTCTCTAAACTCTCTCATCACAGTCCATCCATGTGTATCTAAAAAAGGCAGCAATATCTGTATCCCAATACAGAACAGAAATCTAATCATCCCAAAGTCATCCATTGAAGTATCCCAAAACCACTTTTCCTACTCTAAAACTCAGAAACATCCTCCCAATTTTGCCTTCATCGCGTTTCAAGAGTTAAATGAATGATTCAATCAGAAACTCTAAAACATTTCTATCAGTAAATATCTATGACTGGAGTGTGCTAATGCTCAAAACAGAGTCCACACAGCTGTCATTGAAGACAGCAGTTGAAGATACAGATGTACAAGCAGTAACATCCTAAACAGTTATTCAACCTCAATTTTACTATCCATGCTGTTTCATCAAGAAATATGGTAATAATGACTGTAAAGCTGTTGTAAGTCTGTTGTTCATCTCTTTCCTAGTATATGGCTAGTATTTGAAACATCATTGGAGGCTAAGTGCTTTGAAGCCTGCATACAAGTGTTTTCATAAAGGACAAATGAAGTGTTGTTCATCAAGGCTATGAGATTTATAGTTTTCATAAGCAATTTCTTTAAATTTTCTCCCTCAACTTCCTTATCCATAAAGTAGTAGACAAATTCATTTATCTAACAGTCTCTTAATCTTTTGTTAGGATAAATTCATCAATGTATATAAAGGATGTGAAGATTAAAAGCTCTGCATAAATGCTAACAGTTATTTTATACTACCATATTCACAATACTTTTGTTCTGATTGTATCAATACTTGCATAGTAAGCCTATTCTTTCCAAGGATTTACATACACTCAGGGTTTAAAATCTCATTTGAGGATAATATTCCTGTCAGTAAGCTCTTAGTGTGGCAAAGGACTTGTGTCCTCAAGAACTTTAGTAACTACTTGTTTCATTCTTTAAAATTAGTCAGAAACATTTCTCTTGGCAGTCCATATTTTATAAAACATCTTTTAACACAATAAAAGAGATTGCCAAAACCAAAGATTTAACTTGCATAAGTGTTCTGGAACAGAACCTGGTTGTCATGTACAGACATCCCAAGATTGCTGTGCTTGGTCTGACTCGTTGCTCCACTTTAGAAGAAAGAAGAGGCTATACAGTAGAGAAGAACATACAGTAGTCATGCATAAAAGTGTCCAGGCCAGAGACAAGATTGGAGGCTGAAGCTACAACGAGGAAGACACTGTCAGGATCTGTGCTGCTGCTCCATATAGCTGTGCTTGCAAACAATTTTCCCACTCTCTTCTCTCTTACTAAAGACTGGAAATTCAGTTGCTCGTATATTCAATACAGACATAGCTGGACTTTGAAGAACCACAGATAAATTTCTCATATATAAACAGTCATATTAAAGAGGACATCATTTAGCTTGCTTAATTTACACAGGTGAGAAACAGAAAAAGTGTATGCGTTTAAGAACCATGTGAGGAGAAGTTCCCTACAGTCCCCAGGTTAAAGGCATCTGCACTTGATCCTTCAAAGGCAGTTTTTAAGGGCGTTGAGAGTTGATTTAATGAAAATGTTTCTTGTGACATTAGCAAAGCACTGTTTAAGCACCACAGATAATCTAGCCTATGAAAGAAGAAGTATAAACAATCATCAGAGAAAGAGAGAGCACCCTGTCACATACTGGTTCTTTCTTTTAGGAATTTGTCCTGAGTAGGACAACTTCTCTTCAACATCTAATAGTCCCTCTTACAAATCCACAGAGGAATATTCTTCCAACTCCTTTAGAAATACTTGAAAATAAATTACCATAGGAACACAACATTCTGAGCTAGCTCCATAATCTATTTGTCTTCTTAACGGTCTCTTTATGTTCTCCAAAACACAAAGCATCACTTCTTCGACTACATTTTCTGTTGCTCCTCCTTCAAGCAACAGTGTTGCAGTGCAAGGGGCAGCCTCAAAGATGATTAGAATGATCCCATAACACTGGCTGATGCTAGGACTTGATACAGCAATGACTGTATTAATCACAGACGCAGCTCACATAAAGCAATTGAGTATTACACTCAAACTGTGCACATCCCAGGCTTTAGGGTTCTGAGAAGCAGGATAGTGAAGAACAGGGGGTATGGTCTGTGTAAGGACTGACCTGTCAGCAAAACAAGGAGGTAGAGCTCTGTGTGAATGGCCCTCGGGAAATAATAGTATATTCTAGTCACCTAGATAGTTACCATCCAGTTGACATCAGTTTCCCATTTTTTTGTCATTAACCAACTCCAAGACTGTTACTTTTCACATAAAAAGTCTTGATCTTTGCAACCTCTTAGCTGTCTCTTTTGATATGTGAGCATTTTGTGTTACAAATACTGCAGGGATTCTGGTAAGTAACGGTATGTTTTTAAATCTGCAGAAAAATATTTTAAAACACCTCTCCAATTAATATTATTGACACTGAGCAAAGAACCACAATAAAGGATACTGAAGCTCCTATCCGTGATTGCTAAATGCCAGAGGTTAATCCTGAGATCATCCGCTGACATGTATGTCTCACAGTCACTGTTGACGGATATTGAATTGACATGATAGGTGTGACCATTAGCAAAGATTCTCCGGGGAGTGACTTCTACCATCAAATCCATAGGTTTCAATACAGGCACCTGTCAAAAAAAACCAAAACACAACCCAGTAAGGGAGTAAGATATTAAACACTTTTTTTTTGCTAGGATGAGGAGAGTTTCAATAGAGAGCAAACATTCAAAGACTGAGACATTATAAAACTTCTCAACACTATATGCAAGCTGAATTTTCCCATGGATGAACTGCTGAGCAAGGTCATCCCTGACAAGGAAGAAGGAAGAGGCTGAAGAGTCATGGAGAAGTGAGCAGAGCAATGGAAAGCCTGCACAGTGGGAAGGCAGACACTGGCAGCTGCCACAGAACAGGTCAATTCCACAGCAGCAGCTGCTGTCCCACATATGCAGGAGGCTCTGGCTCTGAGAAGCAGCGAAGTCCTAGTATTTTGCTTTCACTAAAGAGTTTGCCGTTAGTTGTAAATACCAGTATTTCTTTAGTCTCTCTTGATGTCTCTCTTTCAAAAAAGTCAAGTGGTGAAAAGGTTATAACAGCAAGACATAATAAATGAAGTCTTGGAAAACAAAGCCAACGTGTATTGACATATTTGACATATATACATACTCCTGAAAAGCCAAGAACACAAGCTATCACTCATAATTGTGCTGTTGATATTTCCCTTTCTCATTTCAGTGTCATGCTTCAATAACTAGACACTGTCAATTTACTCCTTATTGGTAAAGCATTAAGTACTGTAAAGCTGTGGTCTGTGTTTGGGACTACTCAATGTTGGTGAACATGCATCAGGAACAATCTATCACACATCAACCCACAAGATAGTTTCAAGAGGAACACAGAGGTGTTAAAACTTTGAGCTTAGCTTGCTACTAAAAGGACAAATCAATGGTTTGCCCAGTCTTTGAATTCTCAGACTGTAAGCAATCTGGAATGGTTTCCTTTGCTTAAATCACACAGAATAGATAAATATTCCATTAATATAGTCATCCTTACACTTTGAAGGCTTTTTTCACACCAAACAATATTGGCTGGTTTTGGAGGTAGAGGTTGTTTATTTTTAACAATAAATAAACAAATACTAGCATTGTTACAACATACCTATCCAGTTCTAACCTTTAGCCACTTCTTTTGCCAAAACACCTGAAGTGAATTCATCCATCAATGAATGAATTCATCCATGTTATCATATCCACTTATATGAGTTCCATGACTGCATCTGTGGAGCAATGCAGAACCTTATGTTCACTGGAGCACAGGCTTCTGTAAACCTCTCTCTTCATATAGGAGATAATTGTTTTACACTACTGAAATTTGGTGCACTGTCTTTAACTCATTTGCCCTGAATAAGTCAAGAACACTGTTTAATACTAATTGCAAGTATAATAATTCCAGAACACCAATCTCAGGAAGAGTAAAGCTGACATAAATGCTCTAAACACATTTGTGTTGGTCACTACATCATAAAGCATTTATGACTCAAACATGTGTGACAAATTCAAGACCATGATCAGTCAGCTAAAAGTTCAATGAGGGTAATCATATATATGTTTAGCGTTAAGTACATACTGAAATCTCCTACTGAGTGAGAATCCTTGACTTCCTTCTTCATATAGAAACAAAATGATTTTGGACTAAGACTGCTTACCTGCAGTGATGTTACTGTAGAAAGATCTTTAAGTTTTCCCTCTTCATCTTTTAAGTTGTAGCCCTCTGGCCTCTTATCCCTTTCAGTGATTTTCCATAACTTGATTGTTTTATCTTTAAAAGAAAAGACAACTATCATCATAAGAATTCAGAACACTGTTACTCATCTTTCACAACATATTCCTTAAATTTCTACCCCTTGGATTAGACAAGTCCTGTGCTGAAAGAGTTTGAGTCACTTAGTTTTGCATATCCAGAAAATTTTACCGAAAGAAAAAAGACTCATAAAGCATATCTCATACCATCAAACTGAGTCAGAGGCTCCTGGCAGCTGACAGACCATGTAAAGCACATGCTGCTCTCATATTCACCTTGGCAGTTTGCAGGTGGAACAGACCAAAACTCACTGCTCAAGCTCAGTTTGACTATCTGACTTTGCAAGGAAATAATCTTGATATTAAAGCCATTTTGCTAGGTTACTTATAAACAGCACAAGAAGAACATGGAGTGGACAGACACATCAAGGAAACCTGCCTAGTTCATTCTGAGAATGGGCAGCAGTGTATTGGTGTAACAACAGGAGCTCCAGCACATGAATGGAATGAAATCTGAACTCTCCCTTTTTCATGATGTGTGAGGCATATGATGATAGAATAAGGATGGGATGTCTCTTGTTTAGCAAAGAGTCCCTGAAGACAACAAACTGAAATTTTAAACATTTTATATCGAATTTATCCTTGTAGTGACTGAAGCTGCAAGATTTTCCTAACATTAATTGTCCACTCCCACTTTGGTTGTGCACACAATTTGCAAACCCTCTCACTCCTCAGGCTGAAAAATCAACATCAACTCTTCTGAAAAAAAATTTCCCCTAAGAGTTGTTCCAATCATCTGTTCTTGAAGCAGACAGAGTCTTTCCAAAAGTTCTACACTTGTGCTTTCCAAAACTTCTGCTACCAACACCGATTTTATTAACCTCCGTTCTTGCATATTTTCTGATTTTATCCCACTTTCTTCCTTTACTCTTCTTTTTCCAAGTACACAGCAGAGCATAATTCTTTCCCCAGTGTGGCTGATCCAAATACTTCCTTCAAATTCTAGTACAAATAATTTTAAATGCAAGATATATTAATATAATGTATGAATACATTAATCACTTTGCATTTCTATAGTAACTTTAATTTTGACCTTTTTTGTTTCGAAATCAATCACTCCACTACTCTGAGCATCTATTATATATATTATACTACATACTATACTATATATTATACTATTATGCATCTCCTAACAATATTGATATGCTAATTTTCAAGTAACAAAAATGTTACAATCGATCAATCTTCAGAACAAGAGGTTAGTTCAATCTGCAACTAAAAAGCTCCATTTAAATATTCAATGAGTTTCATTTGTGTTGGTTGTATTAACTAACAATTAAAAATACTTAAAGGCCATGTCACACATTTGGGATTTTTATTACATGTAAATAGTATATTTGTGCTTCTCTATTCTGAAGTTTAAAAACACAGCAATTATAAAATGAATTATAAGAACACAAACCATTTCCCACTGTTGGTCTTGAGAGCTATTGACAAACTTATCTCTTTCCTGAGAGAAAACTATTTTATTAGTGGTTAACGGTATCACACGTTGGTTTTCCTCTCCTTTATCTGCCTCTGAACTTTAAAAAAAATCCCTAGAAATTCTAAGCATGTCTATAATTTGCAAAATATGTGTTAGGTTCAGTACTGATTCAGTCTCAAGGGTGTTGTGAAGTTTAAATTAATTGATGTCTGGTAAGCAGTCTGAAACCTTAGATGAAAGGGTCTGTGTGGGCCAAATTCTGATCTACTCAACAGAGCTCACATTGAAAGTGGTATAAAAGATATCAATGCATCCTAATGATTTATTATTATACTACAAAATCAGTTCAGTTTATAGCACAAATCAGAAATTTGCAAACTGCAAGCTCTGCAAATCCACAGTGGGATTCAAAAGACTTGGTGTTTTCCTTCTGCTTCTATTAGCTAGGTTGCTGCAACCGAAGTTTAGCTGATGACTTGTTGGTAACGCATGAACTCAAAAGGAATCAAAACCCCTTTCCAAGAGAGGTGGCCTGTGCAGAAAAAGTCTCAGACAAAAGTTCTCCTTAGAAGGACAGAAAGAGATTTGGGTGGGTGCAAATCTGTTAAGTCAGATATACTGAAGGTGAAACTCAGATGGATTCTCCCCTCATGTTCCCTAACACAGAGAGGCTACTCCTAGGAAATTTGACAGGCACTGTCTATCTGTGCCTGTGGAAAGAAAGAATGCTATTCCACAGTTCTCATTTTTCTGACCGAAACTGAGCTTTCGATCCTACACTACCAGGGGGCAAAATATCAAAAACTGCATTAAAATAGCATGCTCAGAAATTGGTAACTAACCAATACTCAAGATGCTTCTATGACCTGCCCAATATAAGCATGTGTGACAGGTAACGTCTTCATTCTCTACAAGTCAGGGAAAATACTATTATTCCTTTTCATAGGCACAGAATTGATATGCATTGTCAATGGTTTCTCAGAGGTAATGTGTAAGACAGTGAAGAATTCAACGCGGGCCTTCTGCACTCTAAAGTTAAAGCTAACTTAAAACTATGCCAAGAGGTGAATTTTCAGACCTTAACCTTGCTGTGCCAGGAGCCTAGGAATCCTCCTTGGCACTCAAAAACGTTTGGTAATTCAGAGTAAAAATACAAAAGCCATGCCAGGGGCACCACTTCTGTTCTCTAACCATAAAGAGGTCTGCTGAGATACAGACATGGGAGAAAAACTGACATCAAAGCATTTTGCCAGGTTCTAGGTTTGCTCAGTGTTAACTACAACTGGATTAGCCCATAAGCCCACTATGACTGATTATTTCTTCCATTCTCCCCTACCATATTAATATCGACCAGGAAACTGAAGTCTATCAGGCCAACTGTAAAAGCAGAGTATCTTAGGACTCAGCTGTATTCCTCAACATTTCCAAAAACAAAAACGAAAAGAGAGAGGTTTACTTTTCATAATCTGCTTTTGTTCCATGCCTGTGGAAGAAGCTGGTCTTAGTTAAAGCTATCTGAAGTAGAAGGAGCATTTTGACCAAGGGGGAAGGGCAAAAGAAAATTCCCAAATTTCCTAATTAGCTGACTAATCATTAAATCAGTCAAATCACCTAGCTATAACATTTTAAACATTGCAATAATGCCCCCCAAAAGTCAAAAGACAACTTTAAAGAAAACAGACTACAAAACACAAAACAATTTGCTATCTGTGGTAACTTAATGTAAAAGCTATTTATCCCTATAAATTTTAACTCGAAGTAATCACTTTGCCCTAAAGCATCAATTCCCAAAGGTGAGATTTGCTTCTCTCATATTTTTTTTTTAATCAGCAATTCCCAACTATGGTCAAGGAAATATCCTTTTCTGATTGCAATGATATCTAAGATTTACAATTGGATATTTTTGTCTCATGCATCACCAGCAATAGTGGCTGTTGGTGTCCAGATGTTTCCTATATGACACCTGGTCATGTTAGGCTCCATTAAGTTTTTTCTGCTCTTATGTCACATCTGCATATCCTCTCTTCACAATAATAATGTATTTTTTTTTTATCTATAGGCCTTAAATATGTTAGTAAAATGACTCAGTATCAATGTCTTATTAATATTCCTACTGCCTTCCAATGATTTGTGTAACTCTTTAGAACTTAAGCAAACCATTCTGATGATAACAAACAAAAAGAAAAAGAAATTCATCTCTCTCACCTGCATTCATTTAAACATCTACAAATAATAACAGTTACGACAAATACAACAGACAAAATTCTAAATGCTCAGTGAAACACAGCTGCTGAGTAAGGTGATGTCTTTGTCACAAAATTTATTTCAGGATAGCATTGCAAGTTAATAGCAAAAATGTGTGGTTCTCTAAATGTCTATGGATAGTCAAGAGGAAAAACTATGACTATGAACAAAATACATAAATAATGTGTCTCAGAGTCAGTGTGACAGTCTTGATAAACTCTGAATGAGAAACTTAATCAGTAGATTAACATGAATAAATATATGCAGTCAACACTAAAATGCACCAGAGCAATATACTGATATGTCCTATCTATCTTACCATTTGTTGATAAAAGTGAGTGAGCTGCATTTTGCTGTGGTAACCACTTGATCTTGTTTATTTTTTCTTCTATCTCCAAGCTCTTCAAATAATCAAATTCAGGTTCATGGCTCTGGAAAGTGCTATAAACATTGTATTCCCCCTGATTGTAAGGCTCATTTTTACTCTGGAGAATAAAAACACGAAAACATGTGGTTTATGACTGCAATATATCTCCATCTTTTAGGAAAGGTGTATAAGCAGCCTTATAAATATAAAAATATTGAAAGTGTAATTTAATTTATCATTTAAAAATGATAGTGATAGATTGGTTTGTACAGGAATGAAATTTCCTATAAGTATTGAAGCAACATTCAATAAACAGCAGAATTTTTGAATAAATGTCACTTATCCAGGAAAGTGTTCTACAAAAGATACTGCAGATGGTCTGAATTAAAAGTGAAATATAAAAATATCTCAGCAAAAGCATTGTTTTTGATAGAATAGCTCCATCAAACACACAAAATCTATTAAACTGATGCAGAAGTAAAGCAAAAACCACTTTCATTTTCCTTAGCTTAGAATTTTTGAGCTTTGAAGCATTTTTGTTTGGGATAGCAAACTTCTAAGTAAAATATCCTTACCCTCTTCCTCTCTGAAAAAGTGACATTCTGTTTTACCAACTCTTTAGATTATAATCAATTTTGTTAGCTACATCCAATTAAAGCACTAAAAAGAAAGCCAGGTTTTAGTAAGCTATTAAGGACTATGGTGGTAACTCACATACCTCAGGTTCCCTTTGGAATATAACAACCCGACCCCCCTTGTCACCAGTAGCCAGCAGTTCTCCAGTGTGGTTGAACTCAACTGTAGAAATAATATCAGCTGCAAGGAAAAAAGAGAAAAAAGGTAATTTTTAGACTGCTAGTACAACACAAAGCCATTAGAAATATCAAATACTCCACAAAAAAATGCAACAAATGAGGGATTTGAAAGAATACAGATGAATTTAACAGCAAGTCACTAATGCAAACAGGCTGCATGCTGTTACAATCTGAGGTTGCTACCCAATGAAACAAGTGCAAACATAACAAGGCAAATTTGTGTTGCCAGCATATCTGCAGTTTGGGAGTGGAGGAGATCCCTGGAGAGGTTATGCTTCAAGAAAACCAATCTCAGGCTGCTACAAAGCTTTTTTTAGTTACTGGAGACAGCAACAGCATTGGTCTCCTGCTATTTCCTCTAGCAAGGACCAGCTTCTTAGTCCTATAATATGTGTTACTTATTCTTCATCCTTTGTGAGAGTTTTAAAATAATCACTAGCACTAATTTTCTCAAATATGTGTTTGAGTCAAGAGGGCAAAAGCGAAATACATATTGCCCATTCTGTCCTGGAGGAATGAAGGTAAAACCACAACTGCTTGCTGTGCAATGCTGGCAAGAGCCCGTCCAAATCATAATTTTCCATAAATCACTTCAGCACTATAAAAATGTGGCGTCAGAAGATAAAAAGATCCCAGTCCCTTTCTACTTTTCAACAACTCTCTTCCCCTAAGCAATTGCATCAGCTTAAACAAGAAACCTCATCAAAACCTGAGGCCAGTCTTGAGTACAAATTACTATACATCAGGATGAGAAGGGAGAAAGAGATTGTAGGAGCAACAGAAACAATTCTTCCATTTGTATGAGAGGAAATGCAGAATCGTAATCCACAGTTAATCCTACACTATTAGCGTAATTTAAATTAAAATGCCTAGTGCAATAGTAAAGTAAGAAGCCATCGTATATACAATCACAGACAAATGCAGGGTAATACTCAGAGATTGCACGTATGAATCCTTTATAATGATCAGTATTCACTCATCAGAAATGTGGGCCAGATTTACAGAAGTGTCAGTAGTTAGCAGCTTCCCTTTAGGCACAAAAAAGCTGTAGTTTTCAAACACATTCATCATCCATCAGTTTATACTGAGAACAATGAAGCAACAGTGCGATAAGTTCTTTTGAAAACCTAGCCCCAAATGAGTTCACCAAAATTCAAAGAAATTGGAATAAAAAGTGGATGTACCATTTACTTGATACATTTTATGAATTGAAAACATCTGTTCCTATTATTCATTAAATAAACTAGCAGTTGAGGGTTAGAATGTGTCTACTGACAGTAGCTCTCGTCAGCAACGCAGCCATCCAAAAGCCAGATTTTTACTGGAATATTATAAACCATCTAAGAAAAGAAGACTTTATCCTAATCATGGTTTTTAAAAAAACTCTTCACAATCAAACAGTTCTGTCTGAAAAAAAGAACAACTAAACCAAACAAACCAAACTTCCTCATTTTTCCCCATGCACTACATATGTAAAAGAGGAAGAGAGAACATAAAGCATATATTTTCCTGAATATATTTTTCTGAATTTCCTGAATAAAATTTATGGATGTGTAAACTTTGAGAAAAATGGGACTTATAATGGTAGGGGTTGGAAGGGACCTCTTAAGCTCATCTAGTCCAATCCTCCTGCTCAAGCAGGTCCACCTAGATCATGTCACACGGGAATACATCCAGCTGGGTTTTGAATGTCTCCAGAGAACGATATTCTACACTCTCCCTGGCCAGCCTGTGCCAGGGCTCCTTCACCCTTACAGGGAAATACATTTTTGTTATGTTTAAATGGAACTTTTTGTGTTCCAGCTTCATCCCATTACTCCTTGTCCTATTGCTAGCTATGACAGAAAAAACGGATGCCCCAACATCCTGAGAGCCACCATTTAGATATTTGTAAATATTAATGAGATATCCCCTCAGTCTCCTCTTCTCTAGACTAACCAGCCCCAAATCCCACAGCTTTTCCTTGTAAGGAAGATGTTCTAGTTCCCTGATCATCTTGGTAGCCCTGTGCACCATGATAACAATATTTGGGGTATGAAACCAAAGGTTCTCAAAGTCAATGGCATTTGCTTTTTATGTTGTCTTTCACAGAGTATGTATTCTATAGGTAATAACCATCAAATCCCTAGTCTTATTACAAGACAGGAAGAGTAGGGAGACTTAGGGTTGATGATGCTCTGGGACTTGGCATGGGTTGGGTTTGATCTAAAAAACAGCATGGGATTTTTTTAATGGAAAAATCTAACCAACTTTTCAGGCATGTAAAGTTCATTTCTAGTGCTTCTAGTGGATGAACATTTCTTGGCTATTTTGTTCTTATCCTGCAAAAGTCATACTGACAGTAGCGGTAAGTTCCTCCTTATAAAATGACATCTGCATGACATTCAGTTAAAGGCTGCATCTTACCCAAACCACACAGGCAGAACTGCCAAAGTTACATAATGACAATCTTAAGAGCACAGACTCTAAAGTGTGTGATTGGAGAGAATGATAAATGCAGAGAGGAGGAATGTAGTATCTATTAAAATATGTATTTGTGTGTCTAAGTAGATATATAAAGTATATATAATTTTTTCTTTACCAGGTCACAAATCAGATAAAATACTTTTTTTTTTTTCTTTTTACAAGCTGGATCAATTGACCGAGGTCAATCACACGAGGTTCAACAAAGCTAAGTGACAGGTCCAGTATATGTGCCACAACATCCCCATTCAATGCTACAGGCTTAGGGCAGAGTGGTTGGAAAGCTGTCTGGCACAAAAGGAGCTGGGGGTGTTAAACGACAGCCAGCTGAACATGAGCCAGCAGGGTGCCCAGGTACCAAAAGGGCCAATGGCATCCTGTCTGTATCAAAAATAGCGTGACTAGCAGGACTAAGGAGGCGAGTGTTCCCCTGTACTCAGCACTGGTGAGTCCGAACCTCAAATACTGTGTCCAGTTCTGGGCCTCTCATTACAAGAGGAAGACTGAGGGGCTGGAATGCGTCTAGAGACAGACAACAAAGCTGATGAAGGGTCAGGAAAACAAGTCTTCTTATGAGGAGTGGCTGAGGGATCTGGGGGTATTTAGCTTAGAGAAGAGGAGGCTGAGGGGAGACATGAAATCGCGCTCTACACCGCCTGAAAGGGAGTTGTAATGAGGCACGAGTCGATCTCTCCAGTGATATGATACGAGGCAATGAGCTCCTGGGGAGGTTTAGATAACAGATTAGAACCATAGAACAGCAGGGATTGGAAGGGGCCTTTAGAGATCATCTAGTCCAATCCTCCTGCAGAAGCAGGTCCACCTAGATCAGGTCACATAGGAACGTGTCCAGGCACATCTTGAAGACCTCCAAGGAAGGAGACTCCACACCCTCCCTGGGCAGCCTGTGCCAGGGCTCCCTCATCTGAACAGTAAAATAGTTTTTCCTTATGTTTAAATGGAACTTTTTGTGTTCCAGCTTCATCCTATTACCCCTTGTCCTGTTGCTAGCTACCATAGAAAAAAGGGATGCTCCAATCTCCTGACACCCACCATTTAGAATTTGTAAATATTAATGAGATTCCCCCCTCAGACTCCTCTTCTCTAGACTAAACAGCCCCAGTTCCCAAAGCTTCATAAGGAAAACGTTCCAGTCCCCTCATCACCTTGGTGGCCTTGCCCTGGACTCTCTCCAGCAGTTCTCTGTCCCTCTTGAGCCGAGGAGCCCAGAACTGGACACAGGACTCCAGATGAAGCCTCACCAGGGCAGAGTAGAGGGGGAGCAGAACCTCCCTTGACCTGGCTGGCCACACTCTTCCTGATGGCATCCCAGGATGCCATTGGCCTTCTTGGCCATGAGGGCACATTGCTGTCTCATATTCAGTTTATTATCAATCAAGACTCCCAGGTCTCTCTCTGCAGAGCTGCTCTCCAGCAGATCAATCCCCAGCCTGTACTGGTGTATGGGGTTTTTCCTTCCCAGATGATTAGGAAGAGCTTTTTGACTGAGAGGGTAATTAAGCATTGGAATAGGGAGTCACCATCCCTGGAGATATGCACAGATGAGGTGCTGAGGAATGTGGTTTAATTTAGTGGTAGCTTTGCAAATGTGAGGTTAGTGGTTGGACTTGATCCTAAAGGTCCTTTACAACTGTAATGATTCTGTGATTCTAAATAACTGCCAAATGAATGCATAGCATTTGAACTTATATGCGTGAATAGACTTGCTATTGGCCTGGAGTACTTTCACAATGGCATGAAAATCTTTTCTTTATGGCCATAATAGTCACAAAATATTATATTGTACTTTACAGCGAGCATTAGCCAATGCTTAGTAAAGTGCACAGACTTCAACAGTAACTGAACCAGGGTTATAATAAAACAGTTATGTATTTTGTTATTATATTGCATTTGTTATTAAAATATTGTGTGCAGATAAGTGACTATTGTTTAAAGAAAAGCAACTGAAACATTAAGTATCCCTGGTCAATGTGTAATGATGTTGTTCTGTGACAAAGTTCTCTCTCTCCCAAGGTTTTTATTCCAGATGCATCCTTCCTTTCTACTAGAAAACCTAATTCTGAACTGAAAACTACTTATCATTTTAAAATTAACTTGTTCTGAAAAAGAGCAGATCCGATATTTTGACCTTAGAAACTATGCAATTTGTTGGAAAAAAAATTATCCCTGAATTGGAAAATCACTTCTATTGATCCTGTAAGTAACAGCTGAAAACAACAGCCTTGGAAATAAAACCCCAAAATCTTATCCAGCATATCTGTTCAGCAGGCAAACATTAGTCATGCTGTTTTCATAAAAAAAAAGATTAGTGAGGCTAGCTCTTCCTAAGACAGAGAAGGTAAGAATCAATCAACAAAGCTCTTCATAGCCTTCTGCAGAACATACCGTACATATTTATTAATGCTCTAGCAACATCAGGCACTACAATCCCACCCTGCAGATTCTTCCATTGGAGAATGGCCCCCTGAGTGTACAGAGCAATTAAGTACCAGCTTTCACCCTCTCCAGGGTATATGAATGCTCCACAATGGAAGAGCTGATGAATTTGCATGTACAGTAAGCTCTTGGCAAGGGATGACCGACACGAAAGACTCCTCCCAGCCTTCTTCTGTACTACACCTTCCATATCTCTGCTGGCAGTGCTAAGCTTTGCAATAATGATTAGGATTATCAGTGGCAGAGTTAATTTACCTTTTAAGAACAATTATGGGCAACCTCAACGCCAATGGGCAAATGTTTCCAATCAGACTCCAAATCTCATCTTTTATCCATTATTAATCTTCCTACTCAATTTTGTCCACACAGAAATATATGTAAACTTCGATTTAGATGTCTCAATGTCTGACATTTTCACTCAGTTAAGAAGCACAACTTGGACACTCAAAATACAGAAATTGGCTGAGAAAAACATATTGAAAACCTTCAAGAGATGAAAATACTCCAGGAGAGTATACACCAGGTAATCTGTCCCACATCCTGCCACAGCAAATTTTCCAGCAGCTTTTTCTTCACAGAAAGACATGACATTACAGCTCAAAATGACAAGAAGATTTTCCTGATCCAGTCTGAACTATTACATTCCCTGACTCCTAGTCACCTCACCCTTTTTGTACCTCATTAATTAATTCCTCTCCAGCTTCACAGTTTACAATCTACATGTACTTAAACCCTTTATTGTACCCAAGAGCTGCTGCTTAGCTAGATATATTCTGCTTTACTAATATACCTAAGTCTATAAATATATATCTGTGTATATCAAGATATTTCTAGCTGATTGTACTGCTCTTCCTTCAACTTCATGAGCCTTGCTCTAACACAGATGCAGGCAAAGGAACTCTCTAGCAGAGGAGCATTAATTAATTTGAGTCTTTATTTTACATAGTCATATTTTGATTTTCCCTTTTTATTCTCTTACAGGTTTATTTTAGGGGTTTTTAAGAGCTTATTCCTATATAACGTGAAAAGGCCAAAATACCTTAACTAAAGAACCCTTATCTATATAATAAACTAGCAGCACATTAGCAAAACTGCATGCCACCTTTTACCTAGTGGGCACTCAGTGAAGCAAAGTCTGAACATATTTACTTGTCTTCATACAGCCTTTTGGTCAGAAACCTCAAGCAACTCTAATAAAATATCTTTTCTGTATTCTGTTAGCTTTTACTAGTAATTTCCACCTTTCTGAGGCCCTTCGTTTGAAGGCCTTGGGTATAGTTTATTTTCGTTCAGAAAATAAGGAAACAAAGAAAATGTAAAAAAGTACTTCACCCAGCACAGAAACACAGCTTTTTTGACAGCAGTAGCAAGTTTTGAGGGTAAACATCATGACACAGTACAGGGAAAAGAAGATCAGAAAATAAGAGAATATAATATTCTGTTGAATTGCAGTGTAATCCTCACAGGGCATTAAAAGATTTGGAATGAGCCAGGACACTGGAATTAACATCAGTACTTTGCTAAAAAAAAAAAAAAAAAAAAAAAAAGCTATGAAATTCGGCCAGAAAGAACAGGTCAGAACTTCTCCTTTATATCCCATCTACCACAATCATCATGGCAACACTGTCAGCATGAGCTGACTGAATCAGCATCTAGGTCAGGTTTTTTGTTGTGTGTGTTCCCAGTGGCTAGCAGGCAGTCTTGTAGCCTATGTTATTTCAACCAAGTTCTGACCTGGTCTAACCTTGGTTTGCAAAATCCAATAACATCACAGCACAGTCTGGTATGGCTGCAAGCAATGTTCCGTCATACTGATACAAAAGTCCCTGAGGAGCATTCTCTGGAAGAAACAACAAAGAAGCTCACAACAAAGAGCCATAAAACAAAAGGACAAACGGTAGATAAAAGATGATCACTATTACACTATGTCATGCAAACTGGAAAGCTATTACAGTGAGTTGTATTGTCAGAATTTAGTTTGGACTTGGCCAGAAAAAAAAGGGGGGAGGGGAATGGACTGAAAGCAAAAGCTTGCACAAGATATTCAACACTTCAAAGGTTTTAGGATCACATGAATCCTTTTCTGAAATAGATGGCAGAGTGACCCTTGACAACAGAAAAACTTTCTTACTTGAAGTAGCAGGCTGTGCAACATGCATTCATTCCGGTTCAGGGCACTGTTATTCAGCGTCTTGGACCCAGAGATTGTATAACACCAGGTACCACCCCTCAGAATTCAAGCAAACACAATGCAAAATTTCATCCATCACACCGTCCACCTCAGCTAGATCAAGATAATTAATACTTAATGCCAACATATCAGAAAACCAACTCTGTTCTACTGGTAGACAAGATACTTTTTTGACCTACACACAAACTACCTGCTCACCTCTCCAAATCAGCAAAACAACATTGCATACAAGCCAGTACACTGTTGGGTGGGCATATAAGAACAGAAAAACTGAGCGCAAGGATGCATGAGATGAGAGTAAGTGACCACATTAAAAAGAGCAAAAGCATGAGAAAGGGCTCAAAAGAGAGCGTACACATAAGAGAGCGTACACTCACATGAGAGCTTAGGAAAGCATGAAAAAGCACAAGGAAATGACACAGCAGAAGATAAGAAAGTTGTTTGAAATGAAGGATCTATCTGCCTCTTTGCCCTTGGGATTATCTGTCACCCTGGCAAATTTTTTCTTTGCTTTTTTTCTCTCTCATACATTATGGCTTTAAAACCTGATGGTGTTTGTGCTGCAAAACAGTACGCATTTCCTCTGTGTCAGATGTACAGACAATACAAAACACATCAGGAAGCTCATTTTGGCTAAAGCAAACTTTAAACATAGATGCTAATAATGTAATTGCTGCAAGGATCCCTGAAACAAGGTGATCCATCAATATCAAAACAGAATCCAAAGATGTGTGTCCACTATGCCTCATGTAGTTGCTTTCCTAACTGACAGCTTGCCTGGCTTCGTTGCTAGCAAGGACAAATACATGAAGGGCAAAATCCAAATAGCCTCATTTAATCCTGTCAAGCAAGGACAAGGAAGTTTATCAGGCTAAATATCACCTTTCTTTCTGAGTATAACAATATCTTCCTGACGTGAAATTCAAAACCATAGGGTCAAATGCTGAACAGCTCTTGAAGGGCTGCTTAAAAGAACACTTCAGCTAGGGAAAAAAAAATAAATGGAAGCAACACATTTCCTAACTTTAAATCCTTGCAAGCCCTGAGCAAATCTTTCCTTTTTCTCATCAATAATCTCCCCCTTTTGGATTTTAGAGATTAAACATGTAGACACCTCAGTGGCCTGCATCAGCCCTGGCTGATCATGAGAACATCACAATACCAATGAGTTTCACAAGTCCATGCACCCCTATATCCTCAGGGACCGTGAAAAGTACCCATTTAGAACATTGGAATATACATCCAGTGCTCACTCAAACAGAGAATTTACTTGAAATAGAATCTCAAAATTCGGACTCCATCTATGACCACCTCTATGCTCTGTGATTTACTGTTTCTAGCCTTGAGCTTTAATAGAGTTGGAGTTTTTCTGCAGTATTTTTATTTGTGTTCAATTTTAAGAGCTTAGAAAACATTTTCAATGGCTTTTTAATCACAATGCCTATTTCTATCCTTATTTCTCAAATTAGAAAATCGGGAAATGACACTCAACTATTGGAGCACATAGAAGGTGGGGAAAAAAATTGCCTAGGAGACAATTATGTAAAACAGATTATCTGAGTTCTGTGCAAAAACCCCTCCATACTGAATACAAGTCACTGAGATTCAGTTCTTTGTAAAATGACTCCCCTAATTTTATTCCTAGTTTAAAAGTTCCAAGCCCTCATTTTGGAGGTTCTGCATCCATCTCCCTCTTGCAGAACACAAGATATCCAGGAAAAGAGACCAGAGAGACTTGGCTTTCTGCCCACTAAGGTAAACGGAAAGTTTTCCACTTCTTCAGTAGTAAATAAGGTCAAGGAATGTTTGTCAGATGTGATGTAGAAATGAAAATTAGGACATATTTATACAAATTTTGGCTATAGTTTACATGCACTTGTTTCTTTATGTTCAAGGTGACTTGCTTAGGTCAGTGAGACATTGCAAAGTTTCAGTATTAGTTCTGCAGAATGGCTAATTAACATCACTGAAATATCCATTCCACTTGATAAACAGAAAGCCTTTCACCTTCACTAAACTGGTAAGTCAAGTCTTCAGTATTGCTGCTCATAGCCTATTCTTAGAAACAACACTTAAGAAAACACTGCAGACCAATCTCTATTTTAGTATAAAGATATGCACAGAAAACTTCTAAACCTCACATTCCCCAAAGCTTCTTCACAGGTTACACTGTGTAACACAAGCCAGTAATTTATTCTTCTGAGATTTCTGGCGGGGGGGGGGGGGGGGAAGCTGGATATTTCTCTCTCTCCCTCTCTCTCTCTTTTCTTTCTGTGTTTGCTGTGGGAGGAGACAGTCATCTCCTCATCTTAGACAGTTAAAGAATCAGCAACAGGCTTGAAACCTTCCACTTTCTAAACACCAGTACAATTAGGAAATGAGCCAGTCCACTCCACTTACGGAACAGTATTGAAGGACAAAAAGGAAAAAGTGGCCTTGGGCATCACATGATGTATTTACAGTTTCCAGAGTGGGGTTTATAGAAGGCATCCTGCCTGAGCTGGGAGCTTCTGCTCAGCTTCATGTTACTTCCAACCCAGGAGCTGAACAGCCTGGCTGCCAGCAAGAGACAGATTAGAAATGGTGCTGCCAAGTGTTAAAAATGCTAGGCAACCAGGTTTTATTGAGAGCACAGAAAGACCTTGAACCTCAACCGTCATTTTGGAGGAAATAAATACAAAATATGGAAAGTGTATAAATTATCAAAATATACTAATTTTATTTTCACTGACAGGTTATAATTGTGTATAATAAATGCAATGATCCACAATAAGCAAATATCAAGTTTGGCTAAAAGGCTATTATAAAATAAGGACAAAATATACCACCCATATTTACCATTTTAAATGAAAAGCATTAATTAAGTTTTTATCAATGGGTAATAAAAGGCATCTAAAATTTAAAATACAACCCTTAATAATCAGACTTTATATTTCCCACGTTTTACATACAAACTTCAATAGAATTTTGCTGCCAGCTGGTTCAGAACTTTTTTTTTTTCCTCCCTTAACCAAGCAATTAAATTCCAGAAGCAAAGCTCTTGGTAATTCTGTCACAGCAGTTCCCATGTTCAAAGCATTTTCCTGGCATTAAAGCCCCCAGCAACCCAAGGAAGTCAGTATGGAAATGTTAGCATTCCCATTTTACACAAAGGAAGAAATGAAACAGATCCTCCGGAGTTTTTATTCAAGATCAGAGAAGCAGTTTTGACTATACACATACTAAGGCATAGATAATCCAAGCTGTGGTTCAGCAAAACGTTTCTATTTAATAAAGCTCTTAATCATTTGTCTAAAGACTTGAACATTCCAATGTTCAGCTGAAATGAGTATGCATGTTGTTAAATGAATGTACTGATGGAGCCCTAACAAACAAAGCCTCACAAAAGCATGTGCCAAGGAAGGAAAAATAAAACCTAGTAAGCAGTCTTTTGGGTGAAGCAGGGGGGAAATAATCTTAAAAATCATGTTGGGCTGTAAGTTAGGAGCTGGACTAGAGCCAGAGTCTTTAAGTGCAGAGTGATGACAAGGAAAGCAAAGACACAACAGCCATATCTGCACTAGTAAATAAAGGAGAGCTACAATACCTTCTTGGGCTTTGCAGTGCTATGATTCACATAGTTCAACTGCTAAGAGTGGACCTTCACAGGCTTTTGGCTGTGATAAGGTCCTCACCCCCAAACACAACTTTGGCATGGCTCAGGGGTTATAACAAGCTGAGAACATTTCTCAACAGCTAGCATGTGCAGAGCCATGGTTTTTTGGAGATGGTGCAATGTCACTCTCACAGGCACAAGCCCCTCTGTGCCAGCTGGTCACAGTGCTCAGGCAGATGTGGTGACTGCAACTACAATAGTGTAGAACATAGACCAACAATGCTCACAGTGTGCTATGTCAAATTATATTATGGTTTTCTGCTACAACTAACAGAGGCAGGGGTTTCCCAGACGACAAGGGTCTCTGGAGCCTGTGTAACTAGCAGGAGGTAAAAAAGCTGCCTTAGCTTTCCTCAGTCTTAATGAATAAGGGTAGATATCAGCGTTTAAATCTACTGATTGGACACTTTGACTACAGGATCCAAATAGACCACATACAAATACCATGAGCAACATACAGCTCAAAGTTATATGTCACTAGACATCTCTGTGAGTCCCAGCAGTAGACCAGCAAGTTAAGGTCACACACAGGACTTGTTGGCTGTCAGGAGAGCTCCATGCCAAGCCCTGTAGATACTCATCTAACATTAGCCTCCGTTTGCTTGGCAGGCTCCAAAGGCAATTCAGCTGACAGCTCTGAATTTGCCTCTGGGTCTGTCACAAGATCATACAATTTTGGGACATCTGGGAGTGCCTAATACTTCGTTGATGAAGACTGCATACATTGTAATATATTAGATTCATCTTAAGCATCCTTTGAAACTGATATTTGTGACCTTTCAGAATTATCCAGGTAGTGTTGCGGGGTTAAGTGTGTAAACTAAAGCCAAGCTCAAAGATCATGCAGTTAATTCTTTTTGCTTGCATCAAGATTGCTTCAGCAAATTTATATGATGATTCCAAGACCAGAAAAGTCCACTTCACTATAAAGCCTCCTACTTTAAGGTTGATAAGTGTGGCAAATTTATTAGTGGTTTACACAACTTTACATTAGCTTAAAAGCTCATTTCATAAGATTCAGTTCACAGAGGCCAACATATTTTTTTTTAATTTTTATATTTATATATGTATCCAACACAATGAATGTGAGGAAAGGTGTTTCTCCTCATGTGGTTAAAATATAGACCATACTAAATCGCTCTATTATGCCAGAAACTTCAGGAACTTGTGACCCTAAAAGACTGAGCTCTAAATAGCTGGACTATGCAAACCCCAGTGATAAACTTGCACTGGAGTTTAAATGCATTGTATTTCTATAATTACTCATTAAAAATATTACTTCAAAACCAGAACACATTAAAAATCAATGTACCTTTCCCCAGTCTGTGTCTGATAAACTTCAAACATTGTTAACAGCCTCAGGAAATAAGCATTCCTGTTTTCTAATATTCTCAAAGGACATCAGTTACATAACAGGACGAGATCAGCATGTATTATAAATGCTATGGACAGTGTCTGAAACAGCAACTGCTTGCTGGTCAGGCAATTTCAGAGTTTTTTCAGAGGAATGTATCAGCATGCAGGTAACCCAGTAATTAGCCCTGAAAGATCTTTCTAGTCTAGTAATACAACACCGCCAGCAGGAACTCAGACTGTTCCCACTGCGTTCAGAAGTGGAGAACATGGACTTCAAAGCTTCAAGCCTATCACATTGTAACACTATATACAATCATTCCTTCTTCATCAAAAGGGTAAATGCAAAATATAGCTTCTTTCAGCACACTGCTAAAGCTGAAAAGTTAAAACCAAGATAGTCTTGAAAAACAAACATCAGAAGGTCAAATTTCTGTGTCTTCTACAAAGATAGACCTAGAGGAATTTTCTTAGGAGCCTCCCCAGATTGGGTGGAGGGCATGTGCTTCAAAGCATATGGTGAAAGCTCACAAATCTGCAGGCACCTTCCCCAAGGCCATGCCTCCCAGAGCCACACAGTTTGAAAGCTGCTAATTTGCAGCCCACACAGACAACATTTAGACATCTAAGGCCTTGAAAGGAGCACAGGGTTACCAACCCCCTCCCAATATCCTTGAAGATATGCCTTACAATCATTGAGGGTTGTTAAAACACAATCCACAGTAATTATTTTTGTGTTCTCAAAGCAGAGCAGCCTTTGCTGCAATACAAGTTCTGAGGCATGAGGCCAACTGAAGCCTCAAGTCTATTTTAATCCCACTATAATTATAAATGATGGATATATAGTTGAGATGCTTCTCAATCTTTGTTTGCATGAGAGCGTATTTATGCACTGCAGAAGAATATCTGAGCCAGTACTGACAGAATTGGCAACAGAGCCAATATAGTAACGTTAGTGTGATGCTGTGCCTGAGACACCACTGCTGTCAGTACACAGGACCATGTTCAGAACTAACTACAAAACACACCTTTGCACTATCCTGCATTAAACAGCATTGACAGACCCATTAAATACCAAATGAGGAGTAAAAGAGGTTGACAGGTTTCTCTGAGGCAAAGCAGTAGAGAAACAGACCAGCTAGTTGTTCAAAAGGCCATACTACGGGGAAAGTTTTGCCCACGTCGAAACCACAGAGTAGTTGCTGGAAAATTTGCTAAAGGCTGGTTGAGAGGAGAGAGATATCATGTTCCCCAGGCCTGGCGTCAGCTTGCTGTTGCCACTACATCTGGCACTGCAGTGAAGGGGACAGATGCAGGCTCTGATACCATTTCTTAACCCTGGAAGAAAGTGTCTCACTACTGCAATATTTGTATTTCACATTATTATACCTAAGTGATAGCAGAGTAGCAAATAAAGTATTTTTACTTCAAAAAGTAACGTGACACTTCACTTCGCTACTAACATCACCTTAGATCAAATATGTGCTTGTTTCTGTTTCATAGCCTTATATGAGCTTACACAATTAACAGCTATTTCACGTGAGAAAGACATTTGCTTCTAAATACGCTTTGTACTGACTGGAGGGTCCAGTGTAAAGTAATATTTTATTAAAGATATTGTTAGTACTAAGTAAACGTTCCACTGAAATCAGTAAGGAGGAGTTCTGTAATTACACTACAGGCCTTCTCCAGATCACAGCTGTTGTGTATTGTTTTCTTCCCAAACACAGAAATTTTGTAGAAGTTATTTCCTCAAGATGCCGTCATTTGGAGGGCATCAAATCAGCCTCCTAGTACAGTGCCTTAGAATATATATCAGCTCAACAATTTATTGTGAATCAGATGTTCATGTGGGTGGTTCTGAACCTCCTCAATTTCTAAGCAAATGTAGACTTCTACATTACTGGACAATTATTCAGTTGGAATCAACAAGAAACCATGAAAGCAAGACACTATGACAAATTTTGGATGTATTACTTGAATATTCAGACAAGGCACTCACCTTTAAATAAATAAACAAATAAACAAACAAACAAACAAATAAATAGAAGGCTGGGAGACTTGCCTCACCAAGGGACCTAGCTCTTATTTCAGTCTTCTGTATGCTTAGAATGGACGCCTAAAGAAAGCATTCAGGGCCTGCAAATTCCTCTGTCTCTCTTTTAAAGTCCTACAAACTTTCAGATTATTTAAGACAAAATACCTTGCAGCAAGACATGAGGAACACTAGGCTAAACTAGTGTACCATAGGGAAGTACAGTTTTGGAGGCACAATCCAGTCCTCGAATAAGAACCTCCAGATTTGACCTGTACCCAAGTACACTCACACAGGGAAGCTGAAACAGGCAGTAAAGCTTCTTTTCCCAGTGATTTTACACAGATTTTTGAGCTCTTTTCACACGAGAAAGTTCTTGAATCTGCCCAATTCCCGCACTGCTGAGTGTTCCAAGGATACCCTGGGAAACTGCCATAAACATACAACCATCAAGTAGCGTAGCCACTAAAAATGTTCATTTTCCAGTAAATAGACAAATGACAATAATTATCATAAAGGCTCTATTATGAAGAAAAAAAATTATGGTTACACTAATGTCTCTCCTGATGACATCAGATCAAGAGTCTTCCAAAAAATGCCACAGTAGTACTTGTCTAGCTGGAGCTAGTCAGCATCGAATCATATAAAAATTGCTATTTTTGGTCAAGGAAAACAAAACACTATGAACCATCCAGAAAAATCTCATGCTTTTCATCTGTTTGGTGGGGTTTTTTTTTTAGTAACTGACAAGATTTACTAGCCAGCTGGTAAAATAATGAAGGAAAGAGGCCCGTACAACTATACAAAGCTAAGAGAAACTGCCTTCTACTAATTAGAAACAATGTGCAGTCTGATGACAGTTTATAGACTTCAATTACCATACTCGGCAGGAAGGAGCTCTCAAACATCTGTATGATGATTATTCTCCACTGGGATGTCATTTACAGTGCAAAATACTAAAAAAACGGGCCAAAAAATCAATTGTGATCTTTGTAAATGACTGTACTCTTGATCTAAGGGGTTTGAACTTGTTCGTGGAAACTGGATTTAAACGGAGAGACAGAAACTGATTTGACAATGAAAACTAGGCAGCAAATTGCCCCCCATACACACACCCTCTTACCTGATTAGCACAAAATTAAACTTAAGACCACTAAAATAACAATTTGTATATAAAGTGCAAGAATAAAAGAATATTATTAGAAGTCAAGTCTAACAAAGCAATGACTCATCACAAGTGAGGTTCAAAGCAGAGGCTTTCTTATTTATGATTTTCGGTAAATATCCACAAATACTGTCCACTGACCTGGATTATGTAGATAAGTAAATGTATCAACATACAAAATCAGATCTTTTATAGTTATAAATTGTTCAAAACAATTAATTTCCTATTTACATAGAAAAACACAAATAAGTAAAACTAATGGGGAGAGTAGGAAGCAACCAATAGCCAATGAGAATGTCATTTCAATTGGTCACTATTTAATTCATTAGCACAGAGAGTTAATGATTTTACTCCTTAATCAGAAGAAAGCAAAAAAATGTGTAAAAACATAAGTTACTTGAGAAAAATTTAAAAATAAAATGCAAACTGTACTACTGTGAAATGAAAAATCTCAAATCAATCAATCAATCAACAAAAGAAAAGGTTGTTTGAATTAAGGTTTTCATTTCTCAGTTACTGATTTTCAGACATGTATTATCTCAGAGAATATGCTTAGAATGAATGTGAAAGTAATGGCAATTTTTATTGAAGAGCAAATGGGAACAGCAATGGTCAGTTGCAGAAAATGGCTGGAGAATTTGCCAGTCAGAATCCTTAATCACGGTATAAAATTTGGTAGTGTGAACCTGACTTTTCAGATCACTGACATGACCAAGCACCTCAAGTATTTTGTACAGACAGTAAGATGAATATAATTTTTCTCTTGGAGGCAAAACTGTATCTTTGTAAGGGAAGATTAATGACCTACCAGTATACTGCTGTACTTCAAGAATATTTTAAAGCATGAAGTAATGTAAAATGAAGACGCTTGCTTGCTGAGTAATGCCAAAAGCATGCTATTCCTATGCTCTAAAGGTTGTCTCCTAGTAATTAAGGAGATGCTAACCTAAGGTGTTGGGTTTGACCTTTAAAGCCCTAAGCAATCTAGAAACCTAGCCAAGAGATCAGGCTTTCTGTGCACTTTCCCCCACTTTCTTCTCTCATTTGCTTTTACAGTGATTATTAGAGAGAAGCTGTCAGTTCCCCTCTGACATTCTGTCACTTGGTCAAAGAGGACCTGGACCTACTGAACTCTCATTCAAACTTCACAGCACATTTCTCCCAGTGGGTATCTGAGGAGAAATTAAGAGGATATCTCGGAAGAGTTGTATTATGAAGCTACCACTTGGTTTTGTAGCAGGCTACTACACGGATGAGCGATTTTAAAATGACAATGGGATTTTTATGGTTAAAGTAGTCCAGAAGATAGGAAAAGATCGTAACCAATTGTGTGTAATCAAAGATAGAGGACGCTTTCACAATATCTTGGCGCCTTCCACAATATCTTGGCCTCTTCATTGCCATGGAACATTATGGCTGTCACTGGTGTTATGGAAAATGGAACTGCACAATATATTTAATAACACGTACTCCACAACATTAAAATGAAGTCTGATATTCACACAAATTTCAATATAACTAGGTTAATGCAGGGCATCTGCAGCAGAATTTCAGTAGCACAGCAGTCTCTGAAGCTATTTTGAGAAGCAGAAACTACTTACTTAAGTAGACTCAGTGAGTGGCCATATTTCGTATTGTCGAGAATAACAATGCTGGAACACCTCTAACAGGCTACCTGGGGATTACTGCAGCTAAACGCAGCTTTGTTATCAAAAAAAGAAAAGGATTTTTTCCAGCTTGACAGCACCATAAAAACTCTTGTTCAAACTGAATGACACATGAACAGAGATTGGTATTTATAATTTTCTGCTGGTTAAAAGACTTGTTCTTGCTCCCATTGAACTAAATGAGGCAAAACTGCCATTGATTTCAATCAGACTGTCAGCAGACCTTAAAGATACTAACCATCAGCACTTACTAATATGGAATTATCAGTGGAAAACATATTGACTGGTTGATCTAAATGCTTAATCTTCATTCATCAAAACACTTAGTCCAAATGAACAAAGACGGAAAACTGAACACAGACCAAAGGTCATGCTGAACTTACAAATTGCAATGACTGCTACACAGACATTGCCACCAGCAGCCAATGGACATCTTATTATACAGGAAACACACAGCATGTCCCTCCCCACACTTTCCCAGCAGTCCCAATTCTGCCTCAGTCAGAAACATCCTCCACCTTTTCACACACAACATGAAAAATCCATAAAAATCATTTCATACAACTGGCTACTTATTTACTGAAGGCCTTTAAAAGCAAAAACCAGCTTGTGATTATAAATGCTACAACTCTCATAAAAAAGCTCTCAAACACCATTAGTATTATTTTTAACTTCAGAGAAATAATTAATGTACTACAAAGGAGAAAAAGAGTGGTAAAAATTCTGAATTTAATTATATGAATGGTATTCTTTATACACGTAATTGCACAGCAGTAACACAACCGTTTTCATTACTCTTTATAGCTTCAGATGCCCATTAGCACAATCCCCAAGGTTCCTTATGAATAATTAGATTAGGAAAAGGGGACTCTCTGATGAAACGCAATAGGATATGATGCTTATGAAACTGCACATCTTGAATCCAGATGCTGACATGACAACATCATGAAGAGCTAATTTGCACATCCAAATTAATACCATCATAATGATAATATAAGAGAAAGATATGCTTATAAAATGAGCTGCAGAAAATAATGTCAAAAAGAATTGAGGTACTTATATTACAAAAATACATCTTTTTGACATTTTAACCCAGTTGGAAAGGTGTAAATAGACTAAATATCATGCTCATGAGCATGGAGCTTCTTAAGTAGACTTACTAGAATTTAATCCACTACTTGGCAACACATGGCCAAGCTGTTTAATAAATAGTTATACCCATCAAACATGTGCAGCACTCACATAAACAGGTGAATAAATTTCATTACACTTTATTAAACATCTGTTTCCATTTGATACACTATTGTTTTGTGCTTCTTAGGTATGTAGCATCAACAAAAATGGCAGTGATATATTTTTGAAGGATCTCAAGGCTAAAATAGACACAAATTGGGTTTTAAAAATATTTTAGAGACAGACATTTCTTCAGCTGCCATGAGTTATCTGCCTGCATATTCAGAAATCTGAATAGTTAACAAACATCTCTCTTAAATGCACGTAATAGAAAATAATAGGATCTCCACAGAAAAGGGAATAGTTTCCTTCCACTTCTGTGGCTCTCCTTCGTGTAAGGTTTAAAACACAAGTACATCTGTTTCAAGACAGACTTCACCATTTACTGCTCAGACACAACCATCAAAGAAATATACTCCTCTCTCCGCATTTTATAGCATGTAATGTACATGGATCCTGTTTGCCCTGTGCATCTGAGAATGTGTTCTGTCAAGGCAAAGCATTTTAGTCTAAAGGATTTTCAATTTATTTTAAAAAAAATCTAAATGCACATCAAACTGATGAGATTCCTTTAGAATAAAGAAACATTATATGTAAACTCAGAAGAAATTATAATACTGCTGAAAAGGATATAACAGAAACAGGAAAAGGATAAAAGTGAATAGATGGGACACAAAGGCATAATGCTGGAAGTCTAACAATAAAGGCATGATAAAGCAGCAATATGTGCAAACACAATAGTTAGACATATTCTTATGATACAAGGGTAACAAAAACCTCATTACATTAAAAAAATCATGCTTAAAGCTAATTATAACAATGTTCTACACTAAGTATTCGAGAATCTACTACAAAATGTCCCTGAGACAAGAAGATCAATAGGAATCAAGTCAGATATATGCAGCTATGCACTTATCCACAGTTAGTACTAATTATTAAAAAAGTTTACTAATGGGGACAGAAAAATATGTTTTAAAAATGGCAACAAAAAAATCCACCCAACCCCAAAACAATTCTATATCTTCATAACAATCATCTCAACACTGTGGAAAATAAAACCTTTTTCTGAAACAAACGATACACGTTTAGACATCAGTGGGATACTAAAAGAGGAAGACCAGCAAACCCTTCCATTTGGTAGTTATGATGAAGCAGGCATTATTTTTGCACATAATATTATACCTAGTACTTGAATAACAAGAATTACAGGGTGCTTCATTATTCATTCTAAGAAAACGCTTCCTTCTGAAAGGAGTTTAAAGTGCCAGCTTCTTCATTACCACATCCCAACAGTCTTGCTTACTGAGATTGATCCAATACTATTTAAATCACTAGGAGTTCCTTTCAGAGACTTCAAGGGAAACACTATCAGGACTAAAGTCTACGAGCAGAATACATTAACAAAACCAAAAATCAAATAACCAGCAAGATACACAAGGCAACACACGGTGAAGAAACATATGTGAGCCAAAAGTGAAAGCTTTTATTGGTATATGAAAGCATTTTCATGAGCTTTTGCTACTGTAAGCCTCATGCTTCCTGTACTTATCTGCTTTCATTTTTTATTACGTCTTGCACTAACTGATAAGATTCTAGTGGCATGCTCTTTTTAATCACTTATAAAGTATCATATACTGTCAAGCAGAGAAGTGAATAAATAACACAGGCCTTTTATTTTGAGAAGACACAACTAGCTGCTCTTAGTCATGATGTACTTTTTACTGACATGAATAAAAGACAATCTCAAATCAATGAGGTCCTTCACTTCAAAGGACAAATAAGTTTATATATATATATATAT
>WBNH01009234.1:9770-67649 GCA_013401255.1 Urocolius indicus | reverse complement strand
CACCAGCTTCATTGCCCTTCTCTTGACATGGTCCAGCACATCAAAGCCTTTTTTGTAGCGAGTCCCAAAACTGAAGGCAAATGCATGCTTAAATTGAGCACTGTTGTTAGATTTATGAAAACTTCATTGAGTTATGAAGTTCAGTTGAGCCTTCTCCAATGGAGCCAATGCTTAGAGTTGCTCAAGTTAGCCCTCAGCTGTTCTTCAAACCTTGTTCATGAGTTCTGAACCTCCTGAATTTACAAAGCCAAGGCTGAAAATCCCAGGAGGATGGCCTTTCATGCAGGGCTAAGCACCCTCAGTTTCCAGGCCAGACTAGACTGCACAGGAGTTGCAGCTTTTTGGGGCATAGTTTTAACATGTATTCAAGGGCTTTGGGAGCACTTACAGATAACGTCTTGCAAGAAATCACGTGCGTGATCATGTGAGGTGACAGAAACCATGTCATTCCTCATTATGCCTTTCCACCACTTGTATAGTGTGCATGCGATTTTATTTGGATCCAAAAAGACAGCAGGTTACTGGGAAGGAGAATTAATCTTTTCTAAACATCATCAAAAGCACAATCACTTGCCAGTGAAAAATATGAAGAAAATTCTTGGTCAGGATGGGAAATTATCCTGTGTAAAATGGCATCCCTAAGTATGCCATTTGTCACGAAGCCACCAAGATCAGTATTCTGCACCCAAGAGAAAAAACAAACAAAACAAAACAAAACAGAAAACAAGTAATTATCGGAGCCATTTTCAGGCAGACAGGTTTGGGAGGAAGAAGGTACCAGAGCTGCGGAGACTCTGTATTAGTGCCATGCCCACTCTGTTTGGGTAGTCCATAATGTGCACACCTAACCTGGTGGTGCTAGTATCTGAGTGGTGGAATGCAGGAGTAGCAGTGATAACTCTGTCAGACTCCTCATATACACAGATGCCTGTTAGTTCTGCCTCTGTATAAAGAGACAAGGCTCAATAAATGCAGAAATAGACAAATCGCTCCTGAAAAACAAAACAAAACCCAAACAGAAGAGAGAGACACCAGCAAGAGGCACACAAAACATCTGAAGAATTACTCCCTTGGGAGTAGCGAACTTGAGATGACGCACCACTGAAGACTCCAGTCCACTCTGGTTTTTTAAGGCTTTTGAATTCCTTGCTCCCTTCCTAACCTTTTATGAACAAATCAGGGCCTTCTTTGAAAGTGCCACAGGAGGAAGCATAAGCCCTCCTTGCCTTTCTGTTAGCAGCCTTTAACAGCAGGCTTCTCACACTTGTGCTAAGTGGGATTTAATGATATGCCATCAACCTCACCGATTAAAGGAGGAGATAGCTCACTAAGTGGTGTTGTTTCAGGACAGACAACCTGCAATTTGGAAGCAATATGCTGTTTTAAAAAACAGGGTGCTGGTCCTACCTTTGCCTAGATATCAGGTCAGGTAAATAAAGCTCTAGTCTCCTAGATGACCAGGATATCCACAACAAACCTTACCTGGCTTATCTGATTTCTTTGCTATTGTGTCCGTGTAATTAGGCAGAGAAACAGGCATGCCAGGTGAAAGCATTCTGACTCATCAAACGTCCCTTTATTTCTTTTTCCTTGAAAGGCCACAGGATTTTGCAAGACACAGCAGTGTTCAGGACATTGACATTTGCTCTCAGTGCTCAAGCCAGCTCATGTTTTCCATCAGAAACTCCTGTCAGATGGGATTGCACATTCTATGTTTAGTTTGCTGAGAAGAAAGGCAAGCAGATTTACACAGGTGTAGCTGGGATTATGACTCGTTGCTTCTCCTGTGGGAGAGAGTGAGCTCATTTTTCCCCAAAGTGGGAAGAAGGGGCCACCACATATATTTTCAGAGGAATTCTGCACTCCTGTTCGTTCCCTTCTTATATAAAGTCAATCATTCTATGCCACATCCCGCCAGCCAGCCAACAAAGGTCTAACCTGAAGTGAATGCTGATGGCATCCCTAGGGCTATGTGATAACCCAAGCTTAAGATAACCCCGACTCAAGCCCTGTGCTGCTGAAAGCTTACTCAAGGCTCACTACAGAAAATGTAAGGGGAACTTGTCCTTTAACAGTCATGGGATCAGAATCACTGTCAGGAAAGCTTGTTGTTTAAAGTAATGTATTACATCACCAAAAGAAAGTGAGAAATCAGGTGCAGGCAGGGCAGTTGAACCACCACAACATCCTTCTTCCCTCCTTATTTGGCTATGTGGGGGCTCACGTAGCCGCACGACAGCATGGATGTGGGCATGGCAATGGCAAGGAGAACACACATCGTTCATGGGATGAGGTCAATAACAAAAATACTGCTCTGCTCCCTGTGACGCTTCAGCTGACCCAGACATCACTGCTTCTACCACGTCCCTCAGGAGCTGCCCTTGCAGCCTGCTAAGTATTACGCAGGGTATTCAAGTTTATGCTCTGCTTTGTTCAATTTAATCTAATCGCTCTTGGCCATAAAAGTCCTTTAACCACACTAAACAATTCCTCTTCCTCACTGGAGTTTACACCCATCAAATACTTGTAGATAGTTATCACGCTTCCTTTAGTCATTGTTTAGCCAAGAAATACAAGTCTAATCCAACTTGTGCTGGTGTAATGCTGGACATCGGAGGAATAAAGTCTGTCTAATGAAGAACATAAGGTGGGCTGCTTCAGCATGAAGCTTTTTAAGCACTTCCCTCTGGCAGATAATTCACAGCTGGCCTCAAAAGAGCCAGGGAGAGGGCAAGGCAAGAGGAGCTAAAAGATGATCTGATTTAGAGCTTTGGCAGTCAGGTTTTAGCAGTTGAGATGATAGGGGACAGATTCAAGTATTCCTCAAGCTGAGCTCTCTCAAGCCCAGACCACTGTTGCGAGTGGGTTAACCATCTGCTAACCACAACAATGCACTGCCTGAAGAATGCAAGCTGAACCAAGCCAAAACCTCATTAAGGACTGAGTCCATAATTTGTAGTATGAATGAAGGTGGGACACTAGTACGCACACAACCTCTGCCTGGTTTAAGGTTGCCCTGACAGAGCAGAGGTCTCACAGGACACCTGTGATGAACTCAACACTCAATCCCTGCACTGTGGGAGACCTGCCTTTGGGCACACTCACTCCTGCTTGGTCCTGCTTTGCACAATGCACTTTCTGGATGGGCACAGCAGTTAGTCCTGTACCACTCATGGGCCATCTGTTCTGCTGGCAGCAACCTAGATCTATAGAGCTACTTAGATTTCCAGCTGCAGTAGATTTCTCCTCTGGTCTTCTGGACAGCACCATGAAAACTGATGCTTTCAGAAGCAAAATAGAGTGTAAATAAGTAAAATAGGTTCCTTGCAGTCCCTCTCAGCCACAGATGAGCATGGGTCATGGACATCATGTCATATTTCAAGACACATAGAGTGCCAGTTTAGTGCTGGAGGGCTTTGTAAGGCAGTCAGGCTTCCTACTGGGAGCAACACCTGGAGTGAACTATCTTCATAGCTATACCCAAAGTTTATTTCAGAGGAAACTAGCCAGGTCCTTCCAAATATGATCCTAGGTGAAATGTCACTAATGCAAACTGAATGACTGGAGGGACCTTGACCAAATGTAGTATCTATGACCCACTTTTCCCAAAACCATTACATGTTGCCCTTAAAAAACACCTGAAAACAAGAAAGTATTCAAACACTGACCTTTGTGGCATGCTACCATGCCTTTCAGTCCCTCTTCAAACAGCAAAATCAAAGCTAGGAACGATGAGCTCTAAGTAAAGAGAAGTTTACTTCACTGTGCCCAGGGCAGTTGCACATGTAGGGTCAATCATTATTTCTTCTGGAGAGGTCAGTTGCCAAAGTCTATACCTTGCAGTGGATCTTCAGACTTGCTATTTGTATTCTTGCATAAAGAGACCCTAACCCCAACCAAGCTCAACAAGGAAGGATCTTTTAATCACACAGAAGTCCTTGTATTCCTCTTGTACAGTCAGAGACAAAGATGCTTGGACAGAGATGAAGTGACATGACCAGTGCTCCCCGGTACCTCATTTCTCACCAGCTACTGGCTTGATTGATATCAAATAGACTTGGGAAAGAACAGGTATGGCTCTAGAATTGAACTGAGTGGTCATCATGTCTCCAGTGGGCCTGGCTTTTTATATCCACCACATTCCTTTCCTTGGCTGGTTTGGGCTGTTCTGTCCCAAAAAGCCATCACTTGCATTTGGCTTGCTTTAGTCTTTACAAATCCAAGCTGTTTATTACATATGACTTCATATTTTTCTCAAATGGCTCCATATTTGTCTGGATACTCTTTTCCCTTCATGAACTTTATAATAGTTTCCCCAAACATTTTTCCTGCCTTGTATTTTTTGGGCACGACTGTGTTAGGAATAGGAAGAAAGAGGAATAGTTTGCTCTGACTACAGATGTACTGGCTTATCCAGAACTAATTTTGGTAGGAGTCTGCCAACACGAGATGTCTGAGCCAGCACTTTTCATGCTGTCTGCTGATTTTTCTCCAGAGTGTCATTTTTCTAAGCACTGTGCTGGACGTGTTCACCCTGCCGAGAGGGCATATACAAGTTTGCAGTAGGGAGAGGAGAGGAAAGGTGCCATCCTGCTCTGCACCAGCACTTTTTCTGCAGAGACAGTGAAAAGTCTCCTTTTTTTTTTTTACCTGCTTTTCTTCAGACAAATGTTCCTGGAAACTTTTGAGGTACTTGTTCATAACCACGTTGTACACACCGCAGAACTCTTAATAATGTAAATCCATTAGTCTTAAATGATAAAAGCAGAAAGTAACATCATAAAACAGAAATGAAAAAGAGGCTGGCTATTATGGGCTAGATCTATATTTAGCACCATGGACTCAAAAGCACTACAGAATCATGGAAATTAAAAACAGACGAAAGCACCCACTCCATGCAAACACAAGAGATAATGTAGGATGCAGAACAGACTGGTTTTCCTTTTCTTCCAGAATCCTTCAAACACAGAGGGAGCCGTGGGTGGGAGCAAAGGGGACAGTAACCAGTAAATCCAAATTGAAGCGAGAATTCGGAAGGCAAAGAGAAATCAAAGATGATCTGTTTGGTTGTATGTGTAGGGAGGGACACCTAGGACAAAGGAGCCTTGCTTACTGCTCTGGCTCCTGGGCACATGAGAATTAAATAATACGTTATTAATAACTCACAATAACCAAGCTGTTATCATCAATTTGTATCAAACAATGCTGAGGAAGGAACTGTGCAAATTAAAAGCACAATATTCTTTAATTACAATCATAATGTGAGGACATTCTGCCTCTCTTACATAATATAATTGCCAAGGTAATACAAGAAACTCATAATGAGACCGGTGCCTTGCATGTCATGTTCTCCAGTTGGCCCTACATCAAAATACATGTCAACAAACTGTTCCTTTGTGCAGCTTGGTAACACCTATAGAATGTCAGCCTGGGGGCAGATCCAAGGGGCTTTTCCAAGCCCTCCTCCAAGCAGCTGGCCTGGGTCAGGCCCAGGATCCAGCCATGTGCTGGGCAGGTGGGATTTTGGGGACACTTCCTCACTCTTGCCTGCTGTAAACACTCTTTCCCCCTGCAGCTGCTCAGTAACCTGTGGGTTTGAGAAATCAGATTTCTGCAGCGGCCCAGAGGTTTCTCCACGACACAAGTCCTTGGTGTGTTTCCAGAGGTCTGTAGTTCAAAGGGCAGTAACTGAAGGCTCTTGCCCAGGATGCTGTTCTTTCTCTTGCTGTAGGTGTCTTACTTCAGATGTCTCCACTCACCAGAGCCACTGTGGTGATATCTAGATAGAGGGATGATGTCCAGGATAGTCAGAGCAGCCACTGAAATGAGTGTTCTCAATGAGTTTGAAACCACCAGAGAGACGTAAATGACTAAATCAGACTCAGATAAAATGCAGAAAAGAGTCTGACTCAACATGGCTGAAATAAAGTCTTGAGTTTTTCTAGTGTTTCTAAGCAGGATACATTTTTCCTATTAGGCACTTTCTATCTGTCTGACTTAAACGACACTCCCTTTTCTAAGCACCAGAACAATCCTCTCCCTCCCCACTGCCCTCCTAGTTTATCCCAATAACTACCATCTCAGCACAGCACAATTATAGGGAAACATCTGAGCTTGTACAAGATACCTCACATACTGACAACACTTAAAGCCTGCAGATACGGAGAAAGGAAATAAGAGACAATCTTGAGTGTGGCAGTGCTGGGTCTCTACATTCATGTGCTTAAACTCCAGGATGAATTATTCAGTTCAGCTATGCACTGTACTTTGCAAAGCTCTTCCACTGTTTCCCACTGTTTAATTAGAAAATGTTGAGCCTGAAACAATTTGGGCTGTTCTATGTTTAAGTCCAAAAATGACAAGGAAGTAAACATGCTTCTGGGATGACCTAGTGCTATTTTAAAACAGGGGTGGAGATGGAAAGGGAGAGCAAGCAAGTAGATTTTATATACCCTTGGGACACACACAAACATCTAGGGGAATACCAATGGCATTTGGGATTATGGGCTGCAAATGGCTTGTCTGTACAGAGAGGATTCCTAGAGGTAAGGCCTCCTGTGCAGCTCAGGGCAGATTTCTTGGCAGAGAGCATGTGAAAAAGATGGTTGTGGCCACATCTGGCTCATACCATATTAATACATATGCATATTCATGAAATTACAGTTGGTTGAATCAAAAAAAGTAAATCTTAATCCCAGGAACTGACCTCTGTAGCATTGTGCCTGGCAGTACAACAGTCTGCAGTGCCCACCATTCCCTGAATGGCATGTACTCTCTTCAGCCTATAGGTGCATGTACTAAAAGGGCTGGTTAGACTGTTCCCCTTTTTTTTCCTCATGTAAAACAGCTCTTCTTCCAATAGCTCCTTCATTCTTTCCCAGGCACCCACCACATCCTCCCTGCTACTGCCTGACATCCCTCCAGGAGACCCAGCCTGATGGAGATCCCCCTGAGATCACTTCTGATAGAGACTTGACAGGGCTGCAGGGTTTGGGATGACCATCCCCATTGTGGTGCCTGATGCTACACCTCTCAGGCTGCCCAGTCTCGTGAGACAGAGTTTACAACAGCAGGGTGAGACAAAGAATTTTCTTTCTCACCTTTTCACCCCTCCTACTCCAGGTTTTTTCTTCCCAGTCAGCTTTATTAGGGCCAGGACCAGACTGGGGAATTGATCCAGATTAAAAAATAAAGAGGAGGGGGAAGGGTTTTGGCAGATGTTTCCTTAAGCCAGATCAGTTCCTCAGTTGAGTTCACAGTGTCATGAAAAGTGTGCCAGGGATTGTTGTCAGAGATTTGAGAAATACTAGCCAAATGACAGATATGCTGAGATAGCAGGTTGTAGGTCACTTTTTTCCAACCTCTTGCCTTCATGAACAGAAGCCCTCAACCAGTACTTCTGGGAAAACAATCTGTAGAAGGTCCTAGCAAGGAGACAGTGAGAAAAGATGAAAAGAAGAAATATCTGGTTTGTACTATCAGCTACCTCTGAACCCACTGTTTCAGCTATATTCCTCCACCTAGACTGTGGTTTAAACTGCCTGCCCATCAGTTGTCACGCTTCTGTACCAATAATAAGGCACAAATTCAGTCATCAAACGCCACGACTCCATCCCAGATGATTTTTTCAATCCATGCATCACACTGAAGAACACCTCAAGCCGTGAGTTTTCCAGTTTTTGTTGTGTAGGGTGTAATTTTATTAGTCATATTATGCAACCAAGAAGGCAAAATTAAAAATCTGTGAGCAAGACAAGGTCACGTGTTCATGAACAAGGACCAACAATGATCCATATGTTTTATATAGTTTTTAAACAGTTTTATTAGTACATTTACATTTGATGCCAGAGACATCTGCCAATACAAAAATATTCAATGCATCTAAATAAATAACAGTGATGATTTAGAAATTCTCCATTGCAGTTCTCCTGTCCCAGTACTGTACATGGCACTACTCAGGCTTTTGCTTGCATAGGGGAGGTCCAAGCTAGGTTAGCTTTTCTGGGAGTTTAATGAAGAGTTTTCCATACAAAGCAGAATCCCAGGTTTTGATATTTAACCTGAAACCAAAGGATAAAAATCTCACCCAGTTTTCAAGGCAGCTGAGTGACAGTAGAGTGGGATCTGCCTTGACTCAAACAGGGCTCAGCAGCCCTGCTAACAGTGCTGGACAACAGAACTGTCCCTCATTAAGTCTTGCTAATTATATTAGCTGCCTCTCAGCTGTTACATGGGCACCCTCCAGGAAAGGGATGATGACAGAAGTGATTCGTAAGAAGGACCCTCTAAATGCACTGGGACACAGAATCCCACCGTGCCACGGGGAACAGACCAAGAGACATTTAGGGTCCATTTCTCCTATTTTGTAGTCCTGGCCAGACTGCCTCAGCCAGCTAATGGAGACTGCAGCAAAAGCTGCTGCAAATTCAGGATGTAAATTGAAGTGAAAGCCTCCTTGCTGAGCTGTCTGCAGGTCGAAGGCAGTATCTTGCCTGTGCTGGGCAGAAGCTGAGATATGTGGCTGCCCTGGAAGCATATGGCACATGCATCTCCCCGAGTACCCGGAGAGAGCAGCCTTCTCCCTCGCACCGTTGCATGCGAGATGCTTGAGGTTTGCTGGCAAGGTTGAGGCATGGGCAGGGAGGCAAAGTTTAGAAGCCTGCCTAGTGACACAGGATGCAGATGGTGGTTGTCTGAGCAGTGCTTCCTCTGGGCCAGCAACAGCCCTGACCCTCCAGGGAGGCCACGTGAAGTGGCTCAATCACAGTTGTACATAACCAGCCAGAGCCCTCACTCATACCAGAGCTCAGCATTGGGCTGCACCATCCCTGTCTCTCCCCACACCAGCAGCAAATGAAGGAATTAATGGCAGGAGACATAAAAAGAGCCCCACATCACAGCCATCCTGAAAACACAGGGGCTAGAACTTTTGCCCAGAAAGTGGCGGCAAGTTACTGCCATGATTCAGGCAGAGATGAGTGTTTCACATCCCAGGCAAGAGCCTCTAATAACAAGATGAACAATGAGTTGACCAGCGTGAGAATTGTGGTCTTAGCAGCAGAGACATCTGCTTGAGCACTGATAGGTTTCCATACCTTTTTAGCTCATCATGCCAAAGCCACATACATCTCACCTGCATTTCATGGTGGACTCATTCAGCATCCTCCTCTCCCTGCAAGATGGCTGGGGCCATAGTTCCTCCCAAGGAACCCATCAGCACACAGACACACCAACAGACACCTTCTCCTTGTGCTGCCAGCTCAAGCCAGCTAGGCACAAGCCACATCCACAACAGCCCTATCATATCACTAGCAGGCTGACACTGTAACCAGGTGAGGAATGTCTGATGGAGCTAACGAGAGCTGCACCCATAGACACACCCGTGCCGGGTTCAGGGTATCCTTGGGTGACAGGGCAGGGTGGTGAGAAGTGAGAGTCTGTGTCAAAGAGCTTGGCTTCTGAAGTGTGTCTGAGTTGTCTGGTGGATTTGACTCCCATTTCTGAGACCCAGAAAAGCAAGGCACCGAGGGACATAGACTTCCTTACAATAATGATCCCGGCAATGTCTCACCACTGTGAGACAGCACTGACCTGGTCTTGGTTCAGCCACAGACACAGGTCCCCCTTGCATGTGGTCACGTTTACCATTCCTCTCAGAAATTCAAAGGCATCTCAGATGGCATTAAATGCTCATATTTGCGCAGCTGAATAAGGCTTCAGAACCTCATTAGCCACAATAGGAGCTCAAATACCTGCAAACACCCATATGCATGTGACTGTCCCTGTGTTCCCTGAAAGCAAACCTGGCCTTGAGCCAGTGCTCTGGCCAGGCTGCCAGTCTTGAGGGGAAAAAAAAAGCTCTCTTGAGGAAAAGCCTCTCCTAACTATGCTTTTCCTTGGTTTAATACAAGTACCTGCAACCAGATTGCTCAAGAAATGAACAGCCTCATTCCATCAGTTGTGTGGCAGGGATGCAGCGATCCCAGAAGCGATGTGCTGTGCTCAGCGAAGAAAGTTTTGCTTGTCTGAGGGCTTCCCACGAGCTCCAGCATGGTCCAGCCTGGCTTCATGACAGATAACATTACCATGAGCCTGTGAAGCAGGAGTAAAGACGAAAACACCTGACCAAACTCACAGCACCATCACAGCAGGTGTGACATCAACCTTGACACATTTTTCTGCTTAAAAGGAAAGTAAACAATGGCAAAGTCAAAGTGACAGCTCCTTTACCCAGCAGTTAATCATCTCTTTCCAGGGCAGGTATGGGGACCAGCAAGTGGCACCTTATCAAGCACAATGTGCAAACAGCTCTCCTGGCAGGGATGAAATCACTCATCTTTGCTCTGACTCATCAGCAAAGCATGTTTGTCCCATGCAAGGTGCAGGTCTTGGCACAGATCTTAGGACCTCTGGCCCCATTTGGGTGGAAATGGGTCTTGCAGGTGTTTTGTTCGAGGGAGTTAATAGTTCAATCCAATGAGTAAGCTACTTGAGTTGGTGTCAAACCCTGTCTGCTTGCTCACGCGGTCCTGGCTGGCTCTTTGCAGGTCTTGCAGAGCGAAGGCAGGCAGTTACAGCCATGGATTGGCAGAGACAACCATTGTCATGTAGAGGTCCTTCTGTTGGCTCCACAGGCAGTTTTTGGTGGTATAAATTCCTCCCAGCAGAAATTTCTGCACGAGCCGTGACCTAAGCTAGGGACAAGTGAGCTAGGTGTGGTTTTAACCCACAGGTAGTGCTGCAAAGAATGAGAGGACAAAGGGCATGATTTGCTCTTGGTATTTCTGCATCACAGGATCCTAGGGAATGTGAGGGGATGTGCTGTCTAAAAGGATATAGTATCATGCAGGAGAAGGAAGCAGGCAAGGAATGAAACCTGAAAAAAGTCCTGATGGTTGTCAGGAAGCAAGTAAGGTTTAGGGGCAGGAGGTGGGGGGTGAGCTCTGAGCCGTCCCTGGTAGGTGACACATGACTGTGTGAGCCAGCCTGCAGTGCATCCCCACTGCTGATCCCAGTGTCTTCTTCTCCCAGCAGCAGGGTTCAGGTAAGGTATCGCTTCGCCCATAATCAGGGTCAATTCCCTCCCCCCTCCAGACCTCAGCCTCACCTCTGGAAATGGTGCCTTGACCTGGGATCTTCACAGATGGATTAGCTTCACTCCCAGCCTTCCTGGAACTCTACATATGCTTTAGCCCTGATCTGCCTAGTGCACTCACCCTCTAATAAAGTTGTACAAGAACATGTGTGAACCAAAATGTTATTATTTCACAAATAAATGTTCTCAGGCTTTCTTGCAGGAGTGTGCTGATTCTTGGAGAAGTGGAAAAAGAAACATTCGTAACTATCTCTGAATGACAATACTGATTTACAAGAAACAGAGGAAGAGAAAACAATTAGAACTGTTATAAACATACAGTTGTTAAATTCTTCTGTTCACAAAAGGTACACCAAATATTTATTGAAAGCTTTAATTTGAGCAAGTGAGAAACATTGAACTGGAAATATATTTTTAATTTTATGTAACGAAAACTTAGATTTTCCTTTTCAGTTCTCACTTCAAAGCTATTTGTTTCCTTCCCAGTTTATCTGTTACACACAAAAAGGAGAAGGGGTTAATGCTTAAGGAGGAAGTAGGGGAGATTTTCTCTCTGCCTTTTTCAAAATTGAAGGAAAATATAAATAAAGGGAGAAAACTCTGGCCAATATTCATTCCTTTGAGAATAACAACAAAGGCAAGAAAAGAAAGGATGAAGAAAAACCCAGGTAAGAAATAGTTTGTGTTTTCAATCCTATTCTTTCAACTACAATAAAAAAGAACTTTTTGATTTTTAAGCCCAGAGTAATTTCACAGCAGAATATACTTTTAAGATGTGTTTCATCTTACTGTAATGGTAGGGACTACACAGAGAGGTTCTTTCCAGTATCAGGGGAGTTTATACACTCATAGTAAGAAGATAATATGGAAAACTTTGCTAGAATAGTGGCTGTGTAGTTTTATGGAACTGTTTCAAAGTTGAGCATAAATTGGTAATATAGATCAATTCCCTCATATAAGCAAGAGGTATTAGCCTCGATACATTCCTCTGACTTAAAAATACAATATTCCTACTTACTGAAGGAATAACTGACATCAATTTCCTGCATTTCATATCAGAAAAGGAATAAAACAGCAGCAGGAGGTAGAAGAGGAAGATTGAGATCCTGCACACCTTCACACTACACTGACAGGCCCATACATGAGTGTTTTGCATCTGCAACTATATGCTAAATATACAAAAAATATAATATGAAACTGTCCACAGGCCAAAAGAAACCCCCAACCATCAGATGCAAGAACATAGAAATCAGGGAAAGGCCAGACTAGCAGGAGGGAAAGTTTGTATATTAGTTCCATCAGGATTTATACAGATTGACAAGATCTGTCTGATCTTCTCTTCTGCAAGAGGAACAATACCAACTCTCTCAGTTTTTCCTCATATCAAAGATGCTCCAGTCCCCTGTCACCTTCACAGCCCTTTCCTGGATGAACTCCAGCATGCCTGTGCCTGTCTTGTTCTGAGGAACCCAGTGCTGGCCCCAACACTCCAGATGTGCCTCACCAGTGCTGAGCAGAAGGGGAATGTCACCTCAGTGCCTAATGCAACATTACTGCCCATATTGCCCACGAGGCCCTCGGGGCTGTTTTGCACAAAAGCTTGTCACCACCACGGCTCTATTGGTGTTCCAGGGCCATGTTGGGCACCTTGAACCCTATCACTGATCCCAAACTCCTTGGCATGTGGTTAGAGGAGGCCAGGATGAGTCTTCATTCCTAACCCATGAAGATGCCTCCCTCTTCTTTCCTGAGCCTGCTCAGGAAGGAAGGTAGGTCTTCTATTCCTTTCCAAAACATCAGTCTCCCTCTTTCTTCACAGTTGCTGACATAAAGGGAGACTAACCTTCCACAAAAGCTGCTGTCCCCAGTTATATTGCCTCCCTTTCTTCCCATTGCAGGTCTTCCTGCTGTCTCTGTCAACTCTTCCCACCTTCTAAGCAGTAGCCGCCTTTAATTTCTGCAGCTCTGGAATGTCAGAGAGCAGCCCATGCCAGCTGGGTGAGCAGCCCCACGTGAACGTCATTGAAGCCAGCCTTTGGTTTCCCACCCCCAGGGGAATCAGCTAAGAGCTGGGGACCAGACTTCTCCCCCCAACACCAGAGAAGGTCTCATGCATATCCGGAACAATGGGATAGGCTTTCCAAGCAAACATGAGAATATGAGGAGGATTTTGTTCTAGGGAAGTGTTTCTCTATCCCCCCAGAGAGCGTGGACTCTGGAGCCTCAGCTCGGTATTGCATCAGGGAAAGATTTAACGGTGCAAACAGGAGGAGTAACTGCTGCACTAATTGAAAATGACTTTAGGGGAATATAGGTCAACAGAACATAATCTGCCCTGCAGTTTGGCTACAATACAGAAGTTCATACCTCTGCCACCAACACTGCTACGAGAGGTTCAGGGACTGTGTGTGGTTAAAACAAAGACTTGTGTCTCATCCTGGAAGGGCAGGAGTGGTGCTGGCAGTCAGAGTTGATAGTGGGAGCCAAACGCTTACCCACCCCCCCGTGCCTTCTCTCCAGAAAACAGGATGCCATTCTTGTCTGCTGCTCACTGTTCCCGGCACCACCAGCTGATGAGGCGTCTCTTTCTCCCCCCAGTTGGTACAAAATAGGCGGCCGTCTTCCAGGAAAGGCACAAATCTTCTTTGACAAGCAGTGATATTAACAGGGATTAGGGAATGCAAGAGCCACTTGCACTGCCAGAATAGACTAAAGGATGCAGCCCAGGCTGCCCAGCCCTGGAAGCATTTTAATCGAGATGGGAGGTTATATTGAGGATGAGGCTGTGTTTTCAGCCCACTGTGAAACCACCCGTTCAAGCAGGGGGTTCTAAGCAACCGGCAGCCTGCGATATGTGGGGGCTCACTCCAGAAATGGTCCTCCCTAATCTCAGGAACGGGGTGCAGTGACAGAAAGGGAGCATCATGGCTGGAGAGGTGTTGCTGCTGCTGGCTTTTATGGCTTCCCAAGATTAGATGGGATCACAGCAAATAATAAAATCTCACATCCATGGAATTTGTGTTTTTCAGTGCTTTACAAAAAATATTTTCTAGAGACATTAATTTTTTTTTCTTGCATTTGATCTCTTTTAAATCTCTTAAAATATCACCAGGAAGACTTGCCAGCACTTTGCCTGTGGGATGAGAAGTAATGGATTGCTAACTCTTCAGTAATGACTGCTGCATGAGCGTCACAATCACATCTGGGGCTTAGGCATACATTTGTGACACTTACTGCTGAGGTTTCAGTCTCTCGAAATCATGTCTGTGTTAGTACAGCCACAAGATCTTATAAAAGATCTTTAGCTTTCGTGAGGACTATAATGATGTCTCCTACTGCCCCATAACATGGACAAACTCTTTAAAACAAGCAGCACAGGTGTCATTTTAGCTGTGGCAAACTGAGTCTCAGCTCAGGGGGTAAGATGAAGGATAAAACAACAAAAACAATAACACAAGAAGTTACACACTGACTCTTGTCTGGATTTGAAGCTGGTTACACCCAGACTTTGGCTTCATGTGGTTTCAAATGAAGGTTTTCTTCCTCCTCTTTAGAAGTCCCTCCCTGGGCAAACAGAAAGAAGGAGAGGGAATGGAAACACAGACAAAAAGAGAGATGATTCAAGGCACCCACCAAACTCAGGTCTGGTTATTAGGTGCCTATTATGCTGTATCAATGGTACAACGACAGCCATAAAGTACATGTGTAAATAATCACAACCACTGAGCCCCTCATGGATTTTAGCAAGAAAAATGGCCTGTGTGAAATTGCCACAGGATGTGCCTTATTCTCTGGTCCGTGTTCATTATTGTCTTGCTTAAAAATTTCATTTAGGTTGTCAGAAACAATGCCACGAGATCTAGGCCAGCAACCGCACACACTAACTAACCAGGAAAAAAAGCCAAAGCAAATATTCCAGGATTCTGCAATACACAGGACACACTGGCCAATGATCCACCCAAAATATTCAGAGAATAGCAAATACAGTACTAACGAAAAAAAAATTAAGTAGTCAGGATTAGTCCATGAGCCGTTCAGCAGCCACGGGTTGAACTAACAAATTAAGATTTTTTATGAGAGGCTCACAGGGGTCTATTCAGCACTGTGGGGGCTGTGGGTCCTTCCCCACTAACGGAGCCCGGCGGAGGGGCAGCGGGTGCCAGAGCAGAATGCCCTTCCCAACAGCACTCGATGAGCACCCTGCTTATTTTGGCATAGCCTGCAATGAAAAGAAGTTCCAAAAGCCCTGTGCTGAGGATGGCAGCTGCCCTGAAAACCCCAAGCTGTCACCCTGCAAAGCAGTGCAGTGCCTGGGCTTGTGCCAGCCACGTAGTGCTGGACCCGCTCCCATACACGTGTGGACTCACTTCCTTCAGTGCAGTACATTTGGTTCCTCCTCAGCATGCTGATATAAATAAGGTCACTTGCACAAACACACCCTGTTTATCTTTCTCACTGCCACCCGCTCTCACCCTCTCCAAATATGATCACTATGTCCCCACTCGTGTGCCCTGCTCTGACATCCCCATTCCGATCTTCCTCCCAGCCTGAGTGACTTTGCCTTCTCATTGCAATTAAATGAATGCCAAGAAGAGATCTTGCAGCTGGTGAAAAATGAAATGTCACAATGCCTTGAAGGCTTAGGAGAGGGCAAGGATCAAGTGGATTACCCTCCTCGTATAGCTCACAGATTTTCTATTACGAAAATCTCCCTCCAGTTTTCAGTAAGGGGAGTTCAAGAGATAACAAAGAGAGTTTCCTCTCAAGCCAGCACCTCCCACCTCCTTTCTCTGTCCCTGCCTCCCATTGGTCTCAACCAGTCAGTAAAAAAAACCCCTCTGTGTGGCTTACTTCAAAGCAGGTTGCAATTTCTAATACCAGCACAATTTAAACAGGGGAGGTGAGATGTGCTCTTCCACAGACTCAGGGTGCAGGTCATAATGTGGTCTGAACAATTCTATCACATAAGTGGACACAGTTGTTTCTGGTTTACCTTTGAGAAAACAGAGGTAGAATGGCATTTCCCCAAGATTTTGAGCTAGGGTGAACAGAAGAGACAGGATCTAGACCCTTTCTTCTGGGATCCTGTGCTTAAAACTGGCATCTTAGCCTACTAACAGATAAACTGATCATAAAAATAAACAAATTAATAAAACCCCATAAACTTAAATCCTAGATCTTAATTCAATGCATCTCAGCATTGAGATCTCTACATCCCAATACAAAATTTTCATTGCTTATTCTTCCATTTTCAGATGTCTCCCCTGTATTGCAACTTCTTTGTACTATCATTGCTATAGAAGAAAAGAAAAAAAAGAGAAAAGAAAATATTTTTTAATTAATTAATTATTTTTTTCTAGCATTTTCCTCAATAGACTCTGCAATGAAATCCGAACCAGCTATGCCAAAGTCTCTGCCATTGATACCAACAGAACTTGTCAGTGGATAGACATGAACCCACTTGGTCTCTGAAGCATATGATCTGCCCAATGTAGGGAAGCATATCCAATAGAGCGTTGTGATGATTTGTGTTTAACACTCTGGAATAGCCCATCAAGCATCCTGTAGCAAAGAGAAAGGAGAATGAAAACTGATATGACAGCAGAAAGCAATTTTTTCCTGAGGTAGGCATGAATTTAATATAGCACATCAATCAGGGGCAACTCACTGGCCAGATCTGCACTCATAATATTTACATTGATATAATTGAAGGAGTCTTTCAGCTCAGCTTAGTCTTTTGACAGACTTGGGATGTGCAGTTTTTGTTTACCTACAAGCTTTCTGGTGAGGAATACCTTGTGATAAGGTTTTGTTTGTGTGCTTTGCTTTTGTAATGCTCCACTGGTTTCTGTTTCTCTAGTACTCAGTGCAAAACTGCCTTGCAGTCTGGAATGTCTCAGTTTCTCATTTTTTTCCCTTCCAACAGCATATTTTAACTCAGGCAGTTCATAGTTATTCCTGATTTTCCCAAATTATCCTACTCTTGCCCTGGGCTGCAGCATGGCTTGAGTCACTGAGAGAATCCTGTGCTTTGAAAAAGGAGCTAAGATTCATCCATCTCTAGAGAAAAAAAGCAGCTGGGTTAAGCTGCCTGACCTTATCCAGAATCACCTTCTTGAGCTAGTTTCACTGCAGATGAAACACCTCCAAAATGAGTGGAACTGCACGTGTCCAAATGGAATAATGCAGTTGGTTATCCAATCTCCCAGTGAGCCAGCTGAGGGCTGTCCTAGTACAAACACCAAACACCTTTGAATGTCCACTCAGGGAACGACAGATCACAGTACTGCAACTTACAGCAATAAGAGAAAACAGCAGATCAAAGATGGCCTCTTAATTTGTTTTGATCTGTGCTCCCCTAGTGCAGTTCACAAGGATCACTTTATGTGTATGGCTGGAGGGGACTGTCCAGCGTTTGTGCTTTTATTGTCTAGGAGACTTAGCCTCCAGTCTGAGTTAAGTCCAACACACATTTTACCATCTGCTCTATTTCCTATTTGCCTATGAGATCATTTTCTTTACACGTAAAATTATAAAAGTGAAGATTCACATATGCTTACACAGCTTATTTCTATTATTATTTGTTAAACATTGAGAATTTCTTTGGCACAATACAGGGCTCAGAATGAAGACATATCAAGCCCTGAAGCCATGCTTCATGTGAAATACACCCAAAATGGCTATTCTGGCCGAAAAAGCAGCGTTCGGAATTTCAAACCACTTCCCTTCCTTGGAGTTCTGAGGGGATTCATGACATTTCTGGCAGTGCTGCTTAAGTAACCATTCACAGAAATTTGTGCTGCAGTCATCACAAAAGCTTTCTTTTTTTTGCTCATGCAAAACATGATTTTCGGTGCAAAAAGATACATTTCAGCAAATTTAAGACTGTTCACAAAGATTTTGGAATGCAATTTCAGAAAAGAAAAAAAAACAGTAATGAGAAAACATTGCTATTCTTTTTTTAGCTGATAGTTATAATAGTGCTGGTTGTTCCTTAAGAAGCTCACTTGTAAAGCTGGTTTGGTTTTTTTTTTCCATTTCTATTTTCTTGTGTTATTCTCCTCAGCCTACCTCTCCCACATTACTTGCAGCAGCTCTTAGTGAGGGCTGAAATATAACATGGCTGATCTGAAACTCCCTGTCCTCTTTTCCCTCTCTTCCTTTCTGGGTTTCCATCTGTCTTTCTGGTTTCTCATCTCTCCTGGAGACAAGAGTGGATGGTGACTGGATGCCATATCAGATTCAGAGGATGCCATGTGGCCAATAACGCTCCTTTCTCACAGTCCCATTCCACGTGCAAAGGAGGATATGCCTCACTTCCCTTGATGATTCTAAAATACAGACATCTGTATCTGTGCTCCATCAGTAGGAAGAAATAGCCATGTAAAAAGGGTAATTCACCTCACTCTAGGTAGGTTCATGCCCAAAATTGGTCAGATGAATCATGCCTTCAAAGTGCCACACTCTGCTGACCACAAAGAGAACCTAGATGACTAAATGTTTAATGTTAGCAGAGACAGATCCCACCCTCAGCATCTCTCCCTTATACCGTTGTCCTGCCTATTCTCTTGTTGCTTACAGCACACATGAACCATCTTTCTTCTAACTCCCCTTATCACACCAATGATATCTTTCCCCCAGCTGCTACTGTGAAGCAACTTCCCAGCCTGGGTTTTCTTCTGAGATATCTCACTGGCATGGTATTTCATGGAGAGCCTTCCACAAATCATTTGTGAAAGCTCCTAGCTTACATTTCACATCTGTTCTCAAAGCTCACCTCCACCAGGATGCACGCACTGCAGCTCGCCTATTGCTAATAGCTAAGTGGGTGGTCCGTTGAGAATCATTAAAATTCTTCCTCTTGTACATTACCCTCCCCACNAAAAAAAAAAAAAAGAGCCCCTTTCAGGAGTGAAACCTGCTATTATCCTATCACCAGTATTGCTAGTGCTGTCAGAACGATGGACTTGAGCCCCTCTAGTCTCCAGGGTAGGTTTATACAACGGTTTACAATAGCGTTCTGACACTGCGTGAATGGCAGCATAAATTACAGTGCAGAAATAGATCAACAAGCTAAAGTGGCTTTACTTCTTCTTTAAACAGCTCTTACAGGCACCAACGCTCCTTTACGCATTTAAAGGAGCCTTTTCTTCTTACTCCTCCACCTTCCTCATTTTAAGCAGGCAACGGTGAATGGAACAGCACATTGTGACACGCCATTGCCTCTTTATCAGGTTACAGCACTAGAGAAAAGATGAAAATCCAAGTGAAAATCACTCCAGTTTCCAGTCTCATCCTGCCTTGGACTTCCCCCTATTAGCTGAAAGGGATTAAGGTCTTAAATAACTTGCTGACAAAATCACTGTACAATAGGACAAATTGGTAGCATAGAGAGGAGATGTTCAGCTTGTCTTCAGGTTCATAAAAGGTCTGACTGAAATACAACTATTCTTTTAGCCCAGAAATAAATGCAAAGCCTTATCCAGTTGCAGGAGCCCCAAGCACAGGGTTTAGCCTTCTAAGAAGGTGAATTGTGGAAGGAGCATTTCCCATGTGGGCATGCTGGGTGCAGGCAAATACCTGCTTTGGCAGGAGGAGGGCTTATTAGTCTGAAGCATCAAGTGCCAATACATCTCATGGAAATCCATGGAAGCTAGGAAAGCTCTTTGCCTTTGGGAGTCAGCCTGTTAGCAGTGTGCTCCTTCAAGCAGCTGGGAGCTCACAAAGAAGTTACTTAGTGCTTTCATCTCCCAGAAAAGGGCAAAAATAGAGGTCCTGGATTATGAATGTCATCCTGTTTCTGCAGCACCTGGACATCCCATGGGACATCAGGACATGTTCACAGCATCTGACAGGGTTCCCAGATCAGAGTGAGCATGCAGGAGCAAGCATGAAGGTGAAATAATGCTGAAAGCATTAGGAAAAGAAACAAGGCAAGCAAAACATGAAGACTTATACTACCACCCTTGCGTTCTAGCATTGTGCAGACTAGGGAGAGAATAAGCTGAAAGAAAGACAACTCAATTTTTGTGTACAAGAGGAGGAAGTAAGTAATTATGAGAGAGATGAAACTGTCTGCCTACTGATCTTCAAGAGATAAAAATACCTGTAGAAGGCACCCAGAATATCCCTTAACATCAGCAGGTTTTGTCTTGGTTCAACCTGATGCAAAGTACTAAAGAAAAGTCACTGCAGTTGTTGCTAGATGCACTTTTGATTTAGAAAGCCAAAGCCAGGTCCATAGGAGGATTAACCAGGACAAGCCAAGGACCAGCATCCATTGCTCCTATCTGTAGCTCGCTTTGCAGGTCTCCTTACCACATGGGTGCTAAGAACATTCTGGTCTCACTTTTACACATTTATAAGAAACATGTTCAGGTCTAACCAGGCTGTTTCTAGGATATTTTTCTAATGAAGAAGGGGAAAGAGCTACCTCCAGAGAGAAACCTGTCACATCCTAAGATAAGATCAGCCACGTGAACCTTGCTTCCCATGGATGGTAAGGGAAACCACAGACTCTGACATTCCATGAGTGGTATGATAAATTCCACTCCATAGTACTTTTACAACTTCTCAACACCATTGCTGAACCAGTTGACTGTAGTTGTTACTGTGTTTTGGAAACTATAACCCAAGCAGATGAGATTCCCAGCACTAACATCTTCCCTACATAACCAGCCACCCTTGATTATGCAGAGTTCAATTTCAGGACCAAAACTTTATTTCTGACTCAGCTCTGGAGGTCTGCCACTTCTTTGTACGGTTATCCTGGTGCACGTGCTGTCCTAGATGAAGAAGCTCAAAGCTGGCACTGAAGAGGAATGGTGTTCTTAGAAGATGCTGCACTCAGCTTGCCCCTTCCTCTCCTCTCCAGTTGGACAGTCTGGTGGCTCCTACAGAGACAGTGGCCATAAGGATCACTTTTCAGGTCCCATCTAGCAGGGTTGATGTTTACCTTCGCCTTTTACCCACAGCTCAAGACACGGCTTTAAAAATGTATTACAAACACACACATCACCCGAGACTTTAAGCTGCTGTTTCTGGTGTCTCATTAAGCTACAAGATGATAACAGTCTGTGAAATCCACGGTGACCTGACACATCTGGAGTCAATGGGTGCTTGTGAGATGCTTTTGCCCATGGCCTTAGGATACCTACTTAGAAACATTAGGTTAAATAAACAGAAGAGCAAGAGAGCATCATTACCAGACAGGCACTGAGCAGAGAGTGCTTCTTCCCTGTGATAATTTGCTCTGCAGTTTCCAGGTTTGTTAGTCAGTCTGAGGTCATGTTGTTTCAATGTCTTTTCCCCAAGAATAAATAACGGTACGAAAAATCTCCTAATGGACCCCTGTAGACAGAGTCTAACTCCAGGTCATGGAAGCAGCTGGTAAACACACTCACAAGCTGTAAAATCCACATGACAAACCTCGATACACTGTCATGCTCCATTAACACTGTGCTCCCTGTGGCAGGGGCGAGTGGCCCTGGGGAGCCAAGAGGAGAGGACTCTGTCACATCCAGGTACACTCCACACAGGGACCAGGGCCTCAGCAACCTGCAGATGGTGAGGCTTCCCAGCCCTGTGCAGAGGCTGAGTCCAGCACTGGCTGTTTGAAGAGAGAGAAGAACAGCAGAGCCTGGGACTGGTGCTGGTATAGTAAACTGCGGGAATAGGTCAAGCTGTCAGCTGTTATTAACCTTAGCAAAACTCGTATTTTCCAGTTCAGCCTCAATTAATTCATATGGTGTTTGTTTGGGAGCCTTCTTATTACGCTGTGGAATTACTGGTCGTGTCTCCAGCCTGGCTAACCTGACCGTCTCTCCTCCTGCCCCATTTAAATGTCAGTTATATTTTTGTGGTTGAATGGTTAGTGAAAGGATGAATGAATAAGTGTTTGTGCTAACTGATCTACATGAAGATGCCTCATTAAGCAGAAATGGACATGGGATGATATGATTTTGATGTGGTCTTGGCTTGTTTTTGGAAACATTTTCTGCTAGGGAAGTGGTGAGAAACATGAGATGCTGAGTTTGATCCTGTTTTCCCCATTTTGAGCCCCTTGTTTGAAGTGTATATAAAAAAAAGGCACAGAAAACAAGGTTATAGTACATTCAAAACAAAAACAAGGGCTAAATTTCTTTATTATGGTGACCAGCACAGTGTAAGCAAGTCACTCCACCTCATTATTGAATGGCATTATGTCTTTTATATAAAACCTATCAGGTTGCTTCTTCACAGATGAGATGATGCTAGAACATAGGTATGTTTCAGTCTAGTATTAATTAAGATGGTACCAAGGCCAGACACCAGAGGACAGGCCCTCAAGACCATGCTACTATTGCAATGCCTTGCTCTTCTTCATCCCACTGTTGCTCAGTGAATTCTCAGTCCACAGCCAAGACAACAGTCTCCTTCCACACAAGGCCTGGGGGAAGATGGGCACCACAAGTACATCTCTAGCTCTTCCTAGGACTAAGAAAAAGCAAAATTTCTGGACCCCAGCAATACTGCTCAGTTCCCAGCTCTGCTTTGATCTCTCTAACCAGTTCTCTCCAAGCCAAATCTAATACTCAGGGAAACAGCTCTAATCAATGGGGCTCTAAACCAGCCCATCACCTCAGAGCCCAGGTTTGGGTGCTGACTTGGAAATGTGCACACAGCCATCAAAACCAGACAAACTGCAGCTGATGGGACTGAAACTCCAAGACAATACCAAGAAAAGATGTCCCTTTGCTTGGGACCCTACAACACAGGCGTGAAGGAAGTCCAGGCTCACACCTTTGTGTTGTCTGAGTCAGAGTAGAGGCTTGACATGGCTCCAAAGTCTCCATCAGTCATTACAAAGACATATGTTGTGGTGAAAGAGAGTGGCTTCACATCTCTCTTGTTTGGAGATGTTTGACTTTATATACACGATTAAAAATCCATTGGTCCAAAGATGAAGACTGATCGACCAATCAAATATTTAAGGAAACAGGAACGAGAAATAGGGCTGGTTTAAACTAGGAGAATATGGATTCAGATGTGCACTTTGGCCATATTCCAATCCTATACAGGGCAAATATCTAGCAATAACCCACCCATTTTCCTGCCAGACACAGAAAGAAAATCTGGGTCTGCAGGCCAAACAACTCTCATCATACACTTTGGCTAGAATCCTGCTGATAATAAATGGATGATCACAATTTGGATGGGCAATCATCTAGATGTGCAGGTCAGCATAGATTGCAATTCCCACTTGAAATCAGGCAGAAAGGAGATTTCAACATGGTTCAGCCAACACCAACAGGATTGCCTGAGGTATCCAGCTGCTCTGGACAAAACAGATGGGTGTAATAAGACAGGTGCACGGACAAATATTGAGGATCTGCACTCATTGTCCCTAAAGTTCAATCAACAGCACAAGTGAGGAGGAATTTCAGAAACAACTGTCTCAATAGCAACCCAATGCCAATAGGCACTGAGAGGACACCTTCCTCTTCTGTCATTGCTGTAGGACATCTGCCTCAGGCTTCCCCTGAGAACAGGACCAAGCAGATGGCTTTTGCAGCCCACGCAAGTGACCGCTTTTCGGCTCCTTCAGGCCAAGACATGGAGAAAGTTTGTAGGTTCTGGAACCTCTCCATAAAAGGAAAATAAGATATTTCAAGCACTTCTGAAAAAGTAAATATCCATTCTCATCCAGGAAAAGCATGTGTTGAATTGCATGAGAAGGAACGAGAAAAGCCTTTGGAAATAGCTAATGGTTTCCAAGTCTTTCCCTTGTTCATTTTCACAGGCTGTCTTTCTGCAGGGGAAAAAAATGGCCTCTTCAAATGTGCCTCACTGATTCAGGGAGGTACTTTGTGGTTATTTATTCTCAACTAGAGACCAAACTAGCACAGCTCTGAACAAAAAGGTATCCCAAAAGCCCACTGTCCGGAGGCGTTCCTGTTCCCTGACCATATACTTCCTGCCTTTGGCTAACAGTGAACTGTCACCAAACCTCCATGTTGGCTTAGCTGGAGCAAAAACAGAACAAAAATTGTGTAGCTCCCACATCTCTTCTTTCCATGTGTTCTGAGGTGAGATGTATGAGCTTGCTCTTTCCTATATAGTACTGAAATCCAAACAGATTTGCAAGGCATTAGCTAGCTGTAGATCTCTGGTGAGTATAGCTGCCTACATTTGTATGTATACACACATTTATTTGTGTAGGCCTATGGCTTCCTACCACACTGAACATACCCATGCACGTTATCTGACACCAAAACCATTCTGCACACAAGACCCTGTGGCATCCTCTTCAGTTCTCGTGCTCCTGAGCCTGGGCACTGTCTAGGGAGGCAACAGGTAATTGATGAGGGCTCCACTGTTCCCTGGAGCAGTCAAACAGTTTTGTAGAACAGACAGTCATGCTCCAGTGTCCAAAGCAGTCTGAGACTTTGTTTAATTTACCGGTCTAGGGACAGCCTGAGAGATTCAAGTCACAACCAACTCCTAACTGAACTGAATCTAAAGCTCAATACAGCTGAAGGAGCCAAAAAAACTTTCCTCAAGAGACCGATGCCATTCTCTAGATTGGGAAATGTGAGTCTACAGCTTTTTAGATGCTCAGGCTCAGCACAGCCCACAGCAGAGCTTTACAGTTGGTGCAGTTTTCACACTTGCAGCTCAACGTGTGTCTGCACATGCTTGTGGCTAAAAATGTGCTTTCTCCATAATGAAACTGGAATCAATAACCAATCAAGCCAGTATGGGTTTTTTTTCTGTGGAACAGCTTAAAATAGGGTTTCTTTCTTTCTTTCTTAGAAACTGCTTGCAGTGAGCGCAACCTTTCATTTCTTCCACAAAGCTGAAAAGAGCTCTGCAATCACATCATCACAGCACAAGCCAGTCACAAATATTCTACATCTTACAAAGCCAGAGAACTGAAAGGCAGCAAACTACTCTATACAATAGGAGAAAGAAAAAAAAACAACACAATCCGACCCTTGTGCCCATAGAGCAGCAGCAGAATTACCAAGCTGAGCACTCCAGAAGTAAGGCATGTGTAAATTAAGGTTGCTTGTGTAATATTGCTTCACTCTCCCACATCCCTCTGTACATATACATGCTGAAACATTCTTTAATTATAAGAACTGCATGCCATGGACTACTGTAGTCCTCCCTCACTCTATTCTCAGCACTTGATTAATGAACAGCTATTCAATATTTGGTTTTCTTCTGCAGCACAGAGTCTTGTGCTTCATCTTTACTGCTCCAGCCTTGATCTGGAGCTAGAAGTCTCCATGGATCATATAGGGCTGGATTTTTGTAGATATTTATCACTTGGCCAAATTTGGGTAGGTTTTTTAAAGGAGGTGAATAGGTTGGATGTGTGACACAAGCTCACTGACCCCAGTTCCCTGCTCCAGATTGCAGTCCTCGGGAAAAGACAGCAGCGGTTTTCCCTGAGGACAACACAGCTGATTTTTTCTTCTGAGATGTGTGTAAGATTGACCCAAGGGAGTTCCCTAGAAAGGTTTGACCCTGATGAGTCAGGCAGAAATGCTGTATCTGAAGTGGTACCCTGTGGCTTGTTGCCTGCCATGGATGAGTGTGCTGTCAGCAGTAAGATCACGTCCAACTCCGGCTGGGTAAGGTACTACTGGTGCATTGAATAGCGGTTCTTCTTGCAAAAGTGCTCCACAGTTCTGCCTGCAGATGCAGGTTGCAACTTCCACAGCAGAGGAGGAAGTGAGGTTTGAAAAAAGAGGAGAAAATGTGCACCGAAATACAAATATGTTTAATGGCACTGACTATTTTTAAAACTACCCAAATAGAAATTGTTTTCATTTTACTCAAGAGCAAGAGCCTGTTTATCTGTCGTTCCCTTCATTAAACCTTTGCTTTATAACATATGTCTATGTCAGCATCAACATTCAATAACATTATCTGTGAAAAGGGAAGGAAAAATAAAACCTGTTACACTGATTGGATGGGCCATCAAATAACCACTTGATGGATGAAAAGGAGAAATGGAAATGTCATCTGCATTTCCAGCATTACCCAATTGATCAGCCCACCGGGAAATAACAAGGGAGGAGGATTCAATATTCACTCTGTGTCTGTGAATCACTATTACACACCAAATATTGCAGATCAATACTCTTAACAATTCTGCCACATATGCCAGAGCTCATTAGTAGGATGTGAAGAACTATGGAGGTTGGAAATCTTATTTTACTTGTCTGTCTGAAGGATTTTGGTTTCTTATCGGCTTAGCTGAGGATTTCATGACCAGATTTTACAGTCCATGTTAAGCTCTTACTCAGGTAAAATTCCCTTATCTAAAAGGCAGAACCCTCAGAGTCCTTTCTTCATTAGTAATTACCATTCTGCACTGAAAAAAAAAAAACCCACAGGAGAGCAAACTAACCTGAACGGAGTTACTGGTGTCCCTATTTTGATGTGAAATGTGCTTATTCTGATCACACAGAATTGCCAGGGTGTGCAGAGACTGCCAATTCAGCCCAGGGACCTGCGCAGGGCTGCACTTCTGTCTTGGTTCATTAGCCCTGCTGCAGTGTTCCCAAACACTACAGCTTGTAACACAGTTGACTGGTGGATATCAGTGCAACATGCCATTATTTTGCAGTGGCTGGGAGAGTTCCCTCCTGCAGCATGGCTGCCTGGGCAGCTTCCATTCCCCATTGCTGGTTTTGGGTCCTTTATGCACTTACATGAGCTTTGAACTATAGAGTGGTGCTTCATTTTCCAAGTTTGCAATGTTTTTCTGTCCCTGTACATAACTGGGCTCTCCAGACTCTTCGCTGAAAAACAGAGCAGGGAGGCTTTTGGGGAATCTGGTGGTAAAATGGTCCATCATTAGTTTCTCCAGATATTCACACTGGCCATGTGCACACATTTCTGGTCTATAAACATATTTAATATAAGTGCTGGTGTTGCATGACAAAATGACAGGAAAATCAGGCTGCTAGGTTCATAATTATTAGTAAGATGCACGAATCAAAGAAAAATGTGGTGATTTAATGGAGAATCTTCTGGTAAACTCATCCATACACATAATCAGAATGACCCAAAACAGTCATTATAGACAGCAAGCCATGCATTTGCTTTATGTGGAATGAGAAGTTTTAATCACTGGGGCCAGCAGACGATCTGAAATTACAGCTACTTGGTGTTTCTGCTGCTTTGAATTAAAGGGAATGAGAAAGCAGAGAAACTGATGGGTAGATTTTCAAAGCCATGTTGTTGTTATTTGTGACTTTGAAAAAGTTCATCCAAGTGCATTTTAAAAAGCTTTTGAATCCTGGGGTAGACTCTGCAAGTCCTATGACTTAAAACTCTTCAGAATCTGAATTTCACTTTCCTAGTTTCATAAATGTAATGCCTTTTTTTAATTTGGATAAAGACTTTTCAAGTGCCTCTGAAAGACTTCAGAGCACAGGTTCTAGGGAAAATCAAGAGACTGCATTGACCTAAAACTCTTATCTTCTAAAAGCACCTTCCCAGCTAATCAATTTCACATGCTAGGGTCCACACCAGTGCAAATCTGCTCTTCTCAGACTTCAAAACACTGAAGAGGATTTTATTTGATAATAGATTCTTCAAATATTTTAAATAAACTTGTCTAAAGTCTTGAAGGAACGTGCTTTTACAAAACCTGTATGTGAAGGAGTGTTCTGTCACTAAACATTTGTGTCTCTGAGGTTGGGATTCATTTAATTTAATTTTAGCCATCTGAAAGTTAGGTCGGCAGTGTCAACTAATCACCAGGTCTCCCTTGTCTGGCTTCCTTGTTGAGAAACAGGAAGCTATGGAACTGTCTCCTCTACTGCAGAAATAGGATCAATTCCTTTTCGGTGTTCTTACCTACCTCTTTTTATCATCTGATTGTAGGAAGAGCCCAACTCAGTAAGTTAGTGCTATGCTTAACTTTCAAGGGGAGGATGTTAAAGCATTTTCCTGAGCATATCATGGTATGTCATTTGTGAGGCATTAAGCACAATGCTGTGACTGCATCTCTGAGATTTCCAAATGTGTAGAAAGTTCTCAGAAGTTCCCCCATCCCCCTGAAGAAAACATTTTCAGTGCCCACTGCCTGAATTTACTGTCTGCTCTGCAGAGGTGGCATCACCACCAACTCTCCTCAAGAACACTATGCCCATCAACACTATTAGTGCATAAGAACTGGTTCGTTGACCGTAATAAGCTGATTTAGGAAGAAACTTGTCTGAAAGAAAATCTGAGACTCTGTAGAATGTCTGCAGAGAGTTGAAGCTCAGCTAATGAGTCTGGAACAAATTGCTCCATCAGCGAGTGTGCTCATTCAAACACCGAATGTGCATTTGAAAGTCTGAGAAACGGGCAGGTTCTCCATTGACAGGTGAGCATTTGAGTGTCTGATACATTCAGTCTGACTCATCCAGGAGTAAATGTGACATTACTGAGACAGGATCAAATTGACTGTTTTTATCATTCATTCACATCTTTTATTTTCATCAGTTGCAGTTTGGCTTGCCACAAATTAATGTGCTCATGCATTAGGTCAGTTATTTTTTTCTGTTCAGGCTATTTTAGCACCATCTAAAAAAAATGGTAAAAATAATTCAGGGAATGAGAAAATCAGTACAAAACCCCTGTTTATATTTGCACTGGTGCAGCACTTTCAAATCTCTCAGAAAAATCTCCAGTTGCCAAAACAGTGAAGAAAGATGCGTGACCTTCTGCTACATTTCCCATGTTTGTTGTCTTAATTAACTTGTCATGAGTCATGTTTACAACACCCAGCTTACCATAGCCCTATAACAAACAAAGGCATTCAGCCGCTGATGTGCGTGTCCAAATTCACCGGGGATTACTGCCGCCATTTTCATCACTTCCTGTACATGGGAAATGCAGAGGCCAAATTTAGAAATGGATCACAAGTCTCTGGTCAGATTGTTTCCAAGAAGGCTGATGAAATCTGCTTTGTTATTTAGCTTAAACCTGTCTTCCCAAGTATTATCTTCCTGGAGACTTTCAGACCTGTTCCTATCCACTAAGCTGTTAACTCCTACAGTATTAGGGCAGAAGGAAAAAGCTAACCTTTTCTAGGGGCCAGAAGACAGACGTGAGCTCATAGCTGACATTTTGTAGCACAGATCCTATGAGTGTGAAACCCAACAAGGCTTCTTTTGCATACTTAAATCTTAATGAAAAGAAATGATAAAGCAAGATATGATTATCATAATAGCAATAGGAGTCTGAAGGAGTTACCACCCCTCATGTTGTGCTTTAATTTGTACATCTTCCTTACTAGCTTAAACTTAAAACCATCAACACAATTAAAGCTGAGTCAAAGAGTAATCATTTTTTTAATATTTGCTCACAACCCCATTCAGTTGCTTTTGAGTTGGAAAACCTTCAATCAACACTTGCTTCGGGTTATGAGGGTAACTGCTTTTTAAAGACAGACTGAAGATCAGTATACCCAAAGAAAAGGCGAAGTGCAAAAAACAAAGTAAAAAAATGCCAGATAGTATAGAGAAGTAAGAACCATCCTTAGCTTGAATATTGCTGGGATTAGCAAAGACTTGGATATGTTCTTTCAGTTCCCAAGATACAAGGTAAAACCAGATACTGTCCTGAAGAACATCAATCTCTGCGTCAATCAAAGAAGGAATAAAAGGTCTGAGGAGGCACAAGCAGGGGATGTTAGTTATTATTATTTTATTTTTAAATCCTGTGTCTAATTCCCCCTGATTTTACTTATTTTGTTTTTGTTTTTGTTTTTTTTAACTAATGTCTCTCAATCTTATTTCTAACTCCAGTTTCTGCTCACTGTTCTGGGAGAAGGTTTGGTATCAAGCATGGCCAAGCCCAGATACTTGGTGGCAAGGTGAGGGGCAGGTGGGGATCACTCAACCCTTGCAGTCTCCCCTGGAAGGCTCTGCTTTGCTTTTGCTCCACCAGCTGCAGCTTACAGGGATGTATGTAAGCTGCAGTGCTCAGAGCCAGTCAGAGACATACCCGGAGGGGGAGGAGGTCGATCCCCTGGGTATCTGCAGGCCACATCCACAGCCAGCATAGGAAACAATGTCCAGACTGGACCCTCCCTCACTTCCTCCGGTGACCCGGTCGCTGGCGAATCCTCTCGCTTCCCAAGATCTTTATGTCTGGCTACAGCTCCTATTTTTGAGCTGACATTCCCTAGGCTTAATCCATTTAGCCTATGTGCACCTTCATCCTCTTCCTGCAAGTACAGCCTGAGGCTTCCAGATCCTCTCTGCCACACTCCCTGTCCTCCCCCCGCCACCCCTTCGCCTCTCTTGGGAATGTGTATTTATAAAGAGATGGATTAGCAACATTACCAGGCAGGTCACAGGATGTCAAGCTGCTCTTTCAAGGCTTAAAACCTGAGGGTCGCTCAAGAGGAAGCTGTTTCAGATGTACTTGCAATTTGTTGACAGTGCCAGTAGTTCAGGGTGGAGCATTTAAGAGACACCATTCCTGTAAACAAAGCAACCAGGAGGTGTAGAAATGGTTTACCTTCATTTGTCTTTTTTTTCACATGGGGAAAAAGGTAAAAAAAAAAGGAAGTCTGTCTAAATGCAATGAATGAAATTCATAGCTGGAGCAAATCCACCTTGCTCCGCTGCTGCCACTGAGCATCAGGTGATTTACACCTGCTACAGACTCCAGCCCCTAATACCCTCTGAGCTGGACAGTGCCAAGAGCAATTACTTTAGTTGTTATCTGGTCAGCGGAGAAAAGAAAGGTGCCCACAGGGCCAAACACCCGCCAGCCTCACTGTGCCTCTGAGTGCTCCCATAGTGACTTCCCAGTGCCTAAGACCATACACAAGGCATTGAGCATTGTCAAAAAGGAGAAGAAAGAAAATCAGACCAAGCTCTTACTTCAGACTATGAGATGTGTTTGGGCTGGACCCACATCTTTCAGGAAACACCCCACCTCAACACAGGGTTCTTACATCTTGTAAATCAGGAACAGCCATTTCGCTTTGGTATGCTGCAGGGACTGACATGAGGGCAAATCCTAGGTGCTTCGTCATCCTACTGAGCTCTAATCCCATCAGCATCTCCGGCCACTCCATCAATCGGATTAAAATGTGGCTGAAAGTCATAATAGAGCTGGCTGGCCCAGAGGGAGCAAGCCCTGCGTGTGCAGAGCCAGCCATTGCAGCTCAGCCAAGCACCATGCTGCTCACAAGCCCACAAAGCTTTCACCACCACAGGATTTCGGCCTGGTTAGAGCTGCAGACAGGGCAGCCCATATTCAGCATCACCATGGAGAGGTAGGGGCTGCGCCTTTAGCTCACTCCCACCCCTACAGAGACTTTGTGCTTTTAATGGATGAAGTAACAGTAGCGTTGCTGTCAGAGCCTTTCACATTCATTCCAAAAGTTAGACAAAAATGTTCCAACAGAAAATATTTTCCATGAGAAAATGCTCCTTTAACAGAATCTAACCTTCCTGGTGGAAACTCACCAACTCTGTCACATCCTGCGGTAGAAACCAGACGGGTATGTACAAGGATGTTGCCTTCATCCTGGGATCACTGGCAACAAGAGAAAAGATTCATTGGAGGTCTCTCTCTTTGCTGCCTTTCTCCAACTATGAAAATAATTTCATGTTTTTAAAACTTTCTGTCTCATTTTGAAAAGCTTTTGACTTCCTCCTGCCACCCTAAGTACAACATACGTGGGAAGAGGATACAGCCTCCAGCAGCATACTTCATCGTACAGATGGGCACGTCTTTTCTGTCTCTGTGTGGCAACGGGCCTGTGACCACATACCAGCTTCACCAGCATGACTCAAACAAGGACCAGCGGGTTGGAATTGGCCTCAAGACAGCTCCAAGTGGCCAGCTGCCTTTGCCTGGATGGTTCTTGGGAATGTACACTTCATCATATCCGTGTGGTGCACAAAGAAAGGCTTAATATAAGATTTGAGTCCCATCGTCCCAGAACACCAGCATCAGCATACTTACTTCAAGATTTTATGAGGGTCTGAAAGATCATCTCAGGTCAAAAGTGATCTCCCACCCATGAATGCAAAAGCTGAGACTACTCTTATATAGACATATGGACACCATATAGAAATGTGCCAGCCCTCAGCAGCCGAGAGGAGCTCTACAAGATCTGTCTGTCTTTAAAAGTTATCTCAAGACATCATCTTTTCTGAGAATACTTGATGGCCTCTTCATGACTCTGAGGTTACGGAGACCCTCACTCTATTTACAGAAGTGGAGTGTCTTGGCAATAGGAAAGGAATAGTTGGCTTCATTTTTGTATTTTCTAGGTCTGCCTAAATTCAGCCTTCCTGTCTTTTCCACTGCACTTTTCTCCAAAAATCAATCAACACTTCCCACTCATGTATGTTTTTTTTCTTTCATTTACTTCCCCAATAAGTAATTGCTCACAGAAACCATAGGAAATACAAAGCTGGGAGGCTTCTCAAGATGGCATCTAAACAACAGCTGTATCAAAACAAATGCCCAAACTCTACCATTATCTACAAGCACTCATCACTCCCTTACAAAGACAGCAATAGTCTAGTGCCTTGAGGGCTGGGCTGCCTGCACAGTACAAATAGTGACACCCTGTCCGGTTTGGGAAAATCAGACACGTTTCTTTTTTCCTATTTTATTTATGGCAATATATAGAATTAAAGAGTGTAACTGCAAGGAGAGTTTTCCATAGACCTATGAAGAAGCCTGAAGAATTCACTTGCAGGGAAATAAATTCTATACTAATATATTCCATAGGTTGATTCAAAAGTTAAAGAGATGATTAAAGTGTTATATAGATTATGAATCATTCTATCCGTATTCCAGATGTAATAGTCTTTATTATTCTTAATTTGTCTGAAGTTTCCTCATCTCTTTGCTTCCCCTCTCATTCAAGAGACCTTTTTCTGTGCAAAATGTTCCTTTACAGCTCTGCCTTGTATGTAGAGGAAGTGATTCTGAACACATATCGACAGGCATTGCAGCCAAAACAAGCTCCCTGGCTAAGGTCTGATGCTAACCCCTGATGCAGAGTCACTCCAGTGCCTTGCACGTCAGGGGAAAAAACAACACAAACGTGTTTGATTTGTAACTTTACAAGGACTTTCACATTGAGGTTTAAGTGTCTTTTATTGGTAGACTTAAGAAGGGGGCATCATTAACACATAACAAAGGAGGCAACACTAAACTATTGCCATAACAGCAATGTTTTTAAAAATCCACTACTTAGAGGTTTATAAGGTTCCTTTGAAAGATTATTGCAGAAGCCACAAAATAGAAACAGAGAAGAAGGTTTCTCAGCTGTGTTGTGCCTTTCCACACACTTTTGGCCCTATACAGAGGGACGTGCCTCGTCTAAACATAACTTCTGCCTCTCTCGAGCAACTTTCTCAGCTTGGGGCCACCCAGGGGTTTCCCTGCACCAGGAGGATCCCCTGGCAAGATTTAAGACTCCATTGTACTATTGGAGTGACTCAAGAGAGCCTTAGCAGTAAAACTGAAGGAGAAGTATAGCAGCTGAAACAACCACCTTTCCTCTCCCAACAGCCTTGTGTCAAACAAGACTTTCTGATCAGGGTTGTTTGGGGTTTTTTTCTGTTTTCCCTTCATTTTTTATTTTTTCTAGGTAATGTGAATGAAATGTACTCTGGCCCTGAAAATTGTCCAAGAGAAAAATCACAGCGTTTCAATACAAGATATTTAAATTAAATGCTGTGTCTTTTAGAACAGTTTCCTATTTGTTCATTTTGGTCACACCTAGAATTGCATTTCTAAATCCTCCTGGCTACCCCCAGAGCTGCCTTTAAGTGTACTCTGCATCTGAAAAAGTGTTCCCAGCTCCGTTTATCCGATTCAAGGTCCACATGCTGTTAGACTCTCATACAATGAAGACGTCATTAAAAGCTGTAAGTATGGATTCTTTCAAGATATTTCCTTATAAAGCAGTGATTCTGTGTACTAGCAGCTTTTATTCTCTGCAGATCCCTGTCTCAGCTTCAGGGGAAGAAAAGGACTGGCTGGTCCAAGAGAAGGGACGCAGCTGAGCCTCTGCTAGTTCTTGACAACCTATGCCTGCACAGCTAGCATGGGGTTGTCCTCACTGGGGCTTGCTTTCTGTTCCTCTACTGGCGAGCTAAATCTAGCACCCCCTTGGAGCACTGAGCCAGGGTTCCCTCCCTGGTATTGGGAATCAGAGGAAACTCAAGATTAAAGGGCACAAGGGAGCATCCTTCAGGCAGCAGTTGCTTTTCTCCTTCCCAGAGTCATTGCTTCAAGGCAGTACTCCTACAGACAAGCTCCAGTCCATCAAACTGACTTCTTCCTGCATCGCCTGCTTTCCTTTCTTGGGTTTTTTTTTATGGAGTTGCCTTAGTCTTCGTGCAGCATGACTTAATTAACCAGTGGTGATGCTCTAATAGGTTCCACTCCTTGTACCTCTCTCCATGACCTCACTGCTTTGCTGTTTCCTCTTTGCCCAATCTCCATCTGACACAGAAAACATCCCTTTCTCAGGCCTCAGTCACCCTGGATTCGTCTCTCTGTCAACTCACATCCACAAAACAGTTTGGCAGAAATACCACAGAACACTCCTCTCAGATGCAGGGCATTACCCCTCCCAGCCCCACAGCACAGGGAAGGACCACAACACATGTCTCCTGGCTGGAGAGAAAGCTGTCTGGAACATGAGATCATGCTTTCCTAAAATAAACGGGAACCATGTGCTCAAACTCAACACCTGAGGCAAAGCGGGAGTCCCTGTTAACACTGTGCAGCCTCCAAAGCAATCCTCACACATGGCATGGCACGGCACAGTGACTAATGCCCTGCCATTAAAAAGGGCTTCCAGAGGTTTTCCATGAACAAATTTCACTCCAGCTCAAGTATTGACTTTTCACCTGCTAAATACACAAACTTCACTGTAATGTCCACACGGATGGGTTGGGTTTTTTTACCAGCACATACCACAGCTGTTCAAGGAAACCCAGCTCTTTCATAAGTGATGGCAGCATCTGATCCTTGTTAACACCCCTCTCAAATGCCAAAAAGATCACCCTTCTAGTAGATCATGTGGGGATGTGGAAAGGAGGGTATGTGGTAGACATGGAAGAGAAAGCTGCAACATAAATGTCTAAGCTCCAAAGAAAAGGTATAGAAAATAATATACTGATACAGCTGCTCAGAGAAGCGCAATGTTACATCAGAATAGGAGGCCCTGTCAAAAACGCTCAGCCACTTCACCAAAACATCAAGAAAAATTCTCCAGAGCCTCCTTCCAGAAATAAACCATTAAGAACAGCCATCAGTCCTTTGGACTTACCAGGGTCTCTGTCCCTTTGGACCTGCAGGATCTTGCTGCTCCCCTTCTCTCAGGCCACCGGGCCTCAGTGCCTTTTCGGCACCTCTTGCTCCACGTGAATAAAAGCCACGTCTCCAAGAAAACTGAATGAACACACGGCTCAGCTTGTTGTGGGGAGGAATGTATATACAGTGAGAATTTCTGAACTTGTGCAATTAACATCTTGCCTAAACAGACTCCAGCATTTTGTTTTCCTGCATAATTGAGGTTTGCAGTCAAGCAGTCAAACTGTGTAATCCACCATCTGAGACACAGCATATTATTTGCCAGCCCTGACAGGTTGATTCGTCTTATAAATCATTTGGGCTTACAAATGAAATGCAGATTGATTTTATTTTACCGGTTTTATTTTAGGAGCAAACAACCCACAGGTGGGTGTGTAGAAGTACCCTCCCAATACTGCTCCTAGGAACAATACTGTCCTGGCACAAATGCTAATGAAAAGTATAGAGAGAGGTGTGCATTTGCAATTGAAATAAGATTACCTTGAGAAGCTGCCAAAATATCTATGAATAATTTTCCCCATTACCAACATTATGCCAGCTCCTGAATTATTTTGTAGGGAACACATACACATATCTCCTTCTATTTCAGGACACCGACTTTTGCACCTCACGGTTTTTTATTGTTCAATACCTAAACACCATCCTGACCAATTTGAGCTCTATGGCAAGAACCACGGGTCTTCTCCTAGGACAATTCATTGAATTCATGATGGCAGATGTGGAATTGGGCAGTGCAAGGGGAATGGATCGGAAAAGAGCAGCTCACTGTGGCCCAGGTCATTGAAAGAATGGACATGCTTTATGTCTCAATCCTGAGGACTCTGCAGCAACTCAGTGTGAAAACTATGGGTGCTGTGGTGTGGCCCTGTTCTGATCTGAGAAGAGGGATAATATAAATCTTCTGAAATGGTCTTGACCATTTTAGCCCACTGTGGCACCGGCAAGGTTTCAACACCTTGAAACAATTAATTCTAGCATTCCTAAGGGAAATAAAAAAAAAACAAAAAACCAAAACAACTGCATTCAACTTACTTCTAATAGTTTTCTGGTACCAAAAGGAGATGTCCCATCTGCACATTGTTCAACGAGCACTCATTGCTCCTGGATGTTGCGAAAGCTGAGAACGTATTCAGTCACAAAGAATTAAGCCTTTATATTAGATCTTGAGGGTATGCAAAGCTATAATCAATAGGAAAAAGAGATAGTGCCATTAGTGCCAGTGGCTACATAGGATTTGCATCTCATGTTGATGGAGAGCCACGGTTGAAGCTTTTCCCACAGTTGGAGCGCTTATAAGATGCTCTCCCATGTGGTTTCTCTGGTTTCTAATGAGGCATAACACACCCTGAGCTGGCACAATTACCCGTCTCTCTTCACTGGGGAGCAGCTTATACTCATGAAACCTGTAGAAACTTAACTGTTTGTGAGACCTCCTTCTCTGTTCCACGTGGCAGAGATTGGATGTGTTCAGAGGTTTCTGGAGGCAAGAGAGTAGACAGAGAGAAAGGGAGCTGGAGATTTGTACAGCCAGGCAGCGCACTGGTTGCATAAGCCCTGTGTCTGTGGGAAATCAGACTAAAACCTTTTCAGAAGTAATATAAACATGCAGCCTTTTAGGACTAAAGTCATTTATGCAGAAATTTCCCCTATGGTCAGACTAATTCATAATTATCCACACTGGGATGTGTTGCATTTTGCTTTGAAGCATCTGGTTCTCGGCATGTCACCATTAGTTTGATCTAGCAGTTTCTATCCTTATATAATAGCAAACCGTTTCATGGCTATTCCACACAAAATGTCTCTCTTCTTGCCCACTAAATGACCTGGAACTAGAACACAAACATTCTGTTTACACAGTTTTACATAACATTTGCCGTAGTTTTCACACAACGCTATTAAGGGCTAATTTGTTTCTGTTCCCTGGCTGATGGAAAGCAGTTCTTTTGGTAGCTCGATTGCGTCAGTGTTCTTTGAAAATGTAAATAAAGATACTAAGATAAGACCTGTCCAACTACAGAGCCCTTTTTCTCTTTATGTTTACCAGATACTTCAAGCTAAATAAAATTACTGTTTGTACTTGATCTGCCTAAGAACATGCTCAACAAATTGATAATCAGGTTTTCTTGGATGCACCAACCCCTGCCCAACATTTTGTGGTCACAAGCAGGATCTAAGAGGATCCACAATAATGTTTTTCAAAAAGGCCCTCTGAAAAAAATGACTTGGGGTCCCAAATACCATTTTGGAAAGCAACATAACTCCAGAGAAAATTTAGATTCCTGAGCATTTCATGGCCAGATTGGGAAAAGGAGCTTCTACTTAGCAGACCCTTTGAGAGTATTGCCTTGCTAGCTCTTGTTGATGTTAATGGAAACGCATTGCCTCTTGCCATATGACAAATCTCACTGAGCACTCACCATCATCTTCATTGGTGCAAAACACCTTTGCAGTGTGGATTAAAGATGCTTTTCTAAACTGTCTTCAAATCTCTCTTGCTAGGCAAATGTTCCTTTTCAAATGGTGCCTTGGAGATCTGTTCCTTGGCAAGATTTCCTGAATTGCTTGAATGTTCAATGAAGACAGGTGGGTTTGGAACATTTTGCAAAACTGACCTTAGCCTACTTTAAAAAGCTGGAGCTATGGCCCACCAAACATGAACCACTCTCCAGAGATGCCCAGTTTTGGAAGGCTAGGGAAATTATTCAGTTGCATGTTTACCTCTGATCCTCCAGTTACAGGGTGAATCCAGCCCTAGACCTTGGGCATGTTTCCTCAAAATATTTAAATCAGCCTAACAACATGGATTCATCAGATCAGTTCATCAAATGTAGCGGGTGGAGTGATGGAAGGTGCCTACAGTTAAGCAGAAAAAGACACTGGCTGTTTCTGTCTCTTTGTCTCCTTTTCCTTTGCTAGACTCTTTCCTCCTGGACTTTAATCATCAGATGCTACATAAGGATCTTCTGGTCTCTGAAGAAGAGAAATTACCTCCTATTAGAAAGAAATTATGATGTTACACTCATTTTGCTGGAGCTGATGTTTAAACAGCTGCTACAGTTGTTAGAGTATTTTATGTAACATCCCAAATAAGCAACGCCAAGAGTCTCTAAGAGTAAAAATAAGTGAGAAGAAAAGCAAGAAATGCAGGTGGCAGAAAATTAGTAAGGTCACATCAGGGTTTTTTAATAAAGGCTGAACACAGTTACATGAGTGAATTAGTCTTCAGAAGGGCACATGAACTTATCTGCTGTTTATGGCACAATACGAAACTTAAACCCACATTTCCATTACACAGAGTAAAAGAACTTTACTTTCCCTGTCAATTCTTCTAGTGACATTTCTAGGGTCTGGTGTTTTTTTGGTGTATTTTGATAAGCCTAAAGAAAAAAAATGTTTATTTGGAATAGCTACCTTACACTAGATCCCAAGAATTATTATTTAAAAAAAAAAAAAGGAGCTATCACATACAAAACCTGAAGAATATAAGTTATTGATACAGGGACAAGGCCACCTTCAAGGCCAGAATATTTCAAGAGCCACAAGAATTGACCCTAAACAAATTGCCATCACATCCAACAATGCATGACAAGAGTTTCTGGAGGCAGAATAGCCCAGAGAAGCATTTTACTCCCATCAGGTCTATGATGATGCTTGAAGCAACAGCCAGCCACAGACATTCCCTGGTATCAGCTGCTGATAGAAATGTGTTTAAAGGAGCTGAGAGTCCATCAGACTTTTCCCAGAGTACCACCTCTTCAGTATAAAAAAGCAAATACTTAAAAACCTTTTGATGCAAAACTTCCTTTGAAATCAGGCGACTTTATGAAGAGCTCAGCACTGCCCAAGGCTATCCAAGAGCTACCCTGCTCTGCCCTGCTACTGCACTGGAGAAAGAAAGCTCACATGTCCTGTAGAGGCATGGATTGGCCAAAGAGACAAAAGAGATTGTTCCCTCCCCACTTCTTTCCCTCCTGGGACTGCCTGGAAACCCCATCAAAGGTCCAGCAGCAAAACTCACGCCTTGCCTTAAGAATCCCCACACCTTTTCCTCTTATTTCCCTTGGAGGGGCAGGTGGGAGTAGAGCCAGGATGTTCCCACTACCATCTGAGTCTCAGCACCTTTGCAGACACCTCTCAGACAAGGTCCAAAGCATCTCCCACTGGCACAGTGCCCCAGGCAGGCTGCATCAGCAAGTGATGGTCCTCAACACTCCAGCTCAGCTTTATCTCCACGTTTAATAAACAACCAAACAAAGCACTGTACATTGTGAGCATGATTTAACAATGTCTGCGACCTCAAACAGTTTGTTGTTTCTTAGCTCGTGCGGAGCCTGACCCCCGCTCGCATCCTCTAAATCCTTCTGCTCGTTTCTGATTTCCTGACCCCAAAAGGGCCATAAGATGAAAAAAAGATAAAAATAAATCCAAGGGGAGCTAGTATTGAGCTGTAAGCAGCAACAAACAGGCACTTCATCAGTGTGAACATGATATTCATAAATCTTTATCACCAGCAGTTTTTTTTTACCTATCTGGAATACACCATACTGCAAATTAGTCCCATTTGTCCACACACTGCTAATGTCATTAAAATCGACCTCATTTGCCAAAGCACATGGGTCTACCAATCCCTGGACTCGCTAATTTTTCAGCTTAAAAAAAGAATCTTGATTCCTAAACTCAATTTAACAAAAAGAAATCTCATTGTAGTTGGAAACTACACTCTTGTAACTCCGAGGAAAATTAAGAGCAGACCACCCTTTGTTTGGGTTGGAACCGGAGGACACTTTAACACCTGCATTATTTCCTTATGCCCCAAGAGCAGCTGCTCCAACATTTCTTTCCGCTCCAACCCAGTATTTTTCACCTCTGTCTCTGCCTGTGGCTGCCACAGATATTTTAGCATGGACAGAATAACAGAACACATGATTCCTCACAGTTTTGCAGAGACTGTTCTGAAAAAAAAAAAAAGGAATCATTTTCTTTTCTCCAAAAGGGTAAACTTTGAGTGTGGGCAAAATATTCTGAAAATCTAGCAGTGCTAACAAAATAATTTTTAAAAAAAAATCCTGAAATTCATTCTTTTCTTTCCATATTTTTTTAACCAATCACACTACCTCTTAAGGCTCTGCAACCAGTGCTTTCCCAAAGAAATCTGACTTCTAATTTCACCTTCCATTTTTTAAATGCCTTCATAAAAAATTGTCTTAGCTGACTATAGCTGCTAAAAAGTTCTGCTCTTCACCAATGGTTTGCTATGGGAAAAGATGAATACAAGCCTTACTTGGGATTGGAGAGGTAATGTGAGCAGATGTCAGTGGTAAAGGTTGTCTACTGCATAAGTGCTGGTGTGTATTTTTGAAACAGGCAATACAAAAATATACATGCTGAAGCTACATAAAAGACAAGAAATGCGTAAAAAGCACAAAACAATTGACCATTTCCCATCAATTCTGCATCCTGTTTGGTGAAGAAAACTGCAGCGTCATGCAAGAAGCCTTAAAATGGATATTGATCACAGATGCAGCGCAGCCAAAAGACAGAGCTTTGCTAACTGAGTGTTTCGCAGCCTCTTGTTGTGTTTTAAGAGGGAATGTGGCCATCACAGATTGCCGAGAATGCTGTCAGGTTGGTGAGATATGTAGGGCTCATGAGAACAGGCACAGTGAGTGCAGGCAAGAAAACATTTCTTGAAAAACGAGCCCTCTTTCCTAGAGGATTTAATGAGAAGCAGCAGAAAAAGTTAAGATATCCCGCCGCCTATGCTGAGCCCGTATCTTGATCCCTGCTTTTGGGTGCCTCTGAAACAAGGATTTAGGTTTATATGGTAGCCAGGACTATCCTGACATAGGTTCATGCTGTAGCCACCACTGTCTTCGTGCAGCTGCAGGTCAAATGTCTTCTTCATGTCTGTGTAAGCGTTTAGCATCCCACTGAAGTGAAATTTGTCATAATCGTACATCAAAGCTGGCCCTCTGCTCAGCGACTACCAGGTGCTATGGCAGACCCAAAGGGCCATGGCTGCAGCTCATGTCCACTGCTCTTAGCAAACCCCTTCCAACACTGCGTGGGCAGCCCACCACACCACTGAAGGCTGAGCCTCAGCATCGCTGCCTCTCTGCCTCCCACACACAGGGCCTCTGTGGGCAGCCGCGGCACGGCGGGCAGCTGGCAGGCAGATGTGGGGCAGACAGCTTCAAAGGAGCTGCCAGCCACTTCCTGGCAATGGGTGCATTGCCGCAGCCCACCACAGGCGCCAAAAAACGATGGGTTTCCCAGGCTCTACTCCTGTGTAGCCCTCCAGGTCTCAGACACCACTTCTCCTCCTACCTCCTGTTAAGGGAGATAAGCCCCTGACAGCGCTGACCCCTCTGGGTGATGTCATGCAAAACACAGGACAGCGGGAGGATCAGCTGGCTCCCAGGCCAGGGCACACTGGTGGGATACAAACAGGCATATATGAATGCCTTCTGATGCACGCGGGTTGGGGAAGGTGGAAATGAGGCCAGGGTTGTGAGGATATGAAGAGGAGAGGTCCAGATCTCAGGTGAAGGCAGCCTGTTGGAGCTGGAATGATGTCCTCACTAACATTTGGGAGAGAAGGAGAGTTGTCATCATGGCAATGCATGGAGGTGAACGAAATGTGATGGATAGATGGGAGATGCTCAGCATGGTCCCATCCTTTGAATTATCACCTGCTTTCTCCTGAAACAACCCCAGAACACCTACCCAGCACGTCCTTGGCCTTCTGAGTCCCTGCTACCAAGATCAGAAGGGCTGGGTGTCTCGGGGACAGTCTGGTCCAGCTTCTGCTCTCAGACGCCTGCTTTGCAGCATATTTCCCTGCTCTGCTCAAGGGAAGTCTTTGGGAAGTATTTTTGCAGTAATAAGGCAGCATTTTCACTGGGCAAAGCTACATTTTAATAGTAAGTGGAGAAGACTGTTAAAAGCTGCAGCAGGCCCCATTTGGCGCCAGTCATTGCTTTTTTTTACTCCTCCATATGTACCCCATATGCAAGTACAGCTGAGAAGCTGACAGAAACTTTTTTAAAAGGAGAGAAACGTCTGAAGCTGTCCCGAGAAGGATGTTCTGGGCTTTTAATTCTGCTTTTGCAAGAGCTGGGAGATCCCAGAGATCTCTTACATCTACGCTTTTGAACTCTCTCCTTTCAGGTAATTAATAACATGGAAAACTGTGATGGGGATGTTGAGCAGAGACACTTCCACTCCTTATGCCCTCTTCTCAGCCCAGCTGCTATTCAATGTGCTCATGCTGTGCCATGAGAACACCTCCACAGCTGACATAGCATAAGCAGGTGGATCCAAATGATACAAACCCACTGCTTTGCACAGATTTGGATGGTTGTGATGGGTCTTCCACTCCAGCTTCTCCTACAGCCCCTCCACAGCCATGACTCCAGGCATCCAACATCGCCTGATGCATCAACCTACTCTCACCCCAAGAGTTCCTCCTAGAACAGAGCAAGGGGTCACCCAGAAACAAAACCCACTTCCAGGATAGGTTTTATGACCCAAGTTTAGCCACAGAAAAGGCATGACTGTTCTCATTCTGCCTATGGGAAGTCATGCTCACAAGTTCTTTCTTCAGTTTCAGCTGAAGAATTTATTTAGGGGTTGCATTGGATGGGCATGCATGTCTTTTGCTCCCTGCTGTGCATGATCAATATTAAATCCCTTCTTCATATACCCACATGAATTACTCCATAAAATGTAAAACAAAAATAATGAAACAATCCCTACAGACTGAAAACATTGCTTAGACTCCTACCTTTCAGGTCCTGAAGCACCCTCAACGCTCACAGGATTCACCTTGATTGCTAAACCAAGAAGCATTCTTTATTCAGGCGACATGAGAAATACATAGATCTGAGGAGGGAAAACCCCACATCTTGGCATTTCTTTGGTTTAATTTTCTCATCATCATAGAGAACTCTTTGGTATTAGGTGAGAGACCCTGTGAGTTTCAAAAGTTCTCCTTTAGAGACCTCTGGCTTGTTCATCAAGTCTCAAAATCTGTCTACTGTCTAACTGGGCAAACCAAACAAAGCAAGGGCAGATGTAATATTTCCACTCCCATTTTACAGCTAGGCCAAGAGAAGTTGCAAAGAAATCTTAGCATGCCACTTAAAAGGACCCAAACTGCAGCATGAAAAGCTCTTTGTGAACTAGTTGGGCTCCTGAGTGGCCACAGAGCTTGTGTTTCCCCAAGCAAACATCCGCTTATTTGAAGTTCTGGTCCTCATTCCCACATGAACGGCAGGGTTTGTGACCCTTTCAGTACCATGCAGGAGCAAATGAGGAAGCAAGTTTCCCTAGGCTCCATGACACCCCTCCCAGCTGTTATCTAACCACTGAGGGTGCCTTCTTCCTCAGCTGAAACCCCAGTCTCTTGTTTCCAAGCACTCAGCTCTCAGAAACATATCCATGATGGGGTCACCTGAGAAGTAGTTACCGCTGTCCTTGCTCACCTCACAGAAACCATGAGGAGCAACAACTGTCAGCTGTCTCTCTTCTGCAGTGCATTTTAAAACTTGACCTCCCTTTTCATATCACATTAGGTCCCCTAAGTCCCTTCCTACCTGTTAAAACACACCAGAAGGATGAAGTTGTGAGTCCTCTTGGCTTGTTCCCTAAGAGAAATTGGGGACTGCATCCATTCCCACAGGGAGAGGAGAAGGGCCAGCCACAGACAGCACCTTCCCTGGGATCAGCTCTATGGGGACGAACTCTCAGGCAGTATCGCCCTTTCTCACCAGTGAGACAGAGAAGTAGATGAGAAAGGAAAATGCATGGCAGGGAGCAGAGTTGAGGAGTGATGGATGTAGGTAGTGGACAGTGCCAGAAAAGGGATTTTTTTTTTAGAGGTTTCCATATTGCCCACTGAAAAATAACTTTTTTTTTTCATACTGCTTTGACCTTTGTTTACATTTCAGGAGAGCAGACTGTGATGCAGATTATTATTCTCTTACAAACAGCAAGTTTTCTTTATGAAGATGCTGCACTGCAACAAACACAACACTTGATGGTACCTAGGTCACTTTTCTAGGCAAAATATTCAAAAACCTGTGGTAATGGGTAGCTTTTCTAGAGCATTTAGGAGTCATCCCTGAACGGGGACACAATTCACCAGAATATCCTATAGAGCAGAATTTTCTATTAAAACCTTTAGGACATTTTCTGCAAAAAGTTTTTAAAACTATTAGTCTTTAGGAGATTCAAATGTCTCTGAGTTTTGTTCTACCACTTAAAGTGTTGTTTTAGAAGCACTTTAGCCCTATTAATGTGTGTCTGCCAGACAATGCAGCTGGTATGAATTCACCATTAATTGGAGAGCAGGGCTTTGCGTGTACCAGACTAAATGATTTACTTCCAAAGTGCTGTTATTACAGTTGTAGGCTGTGTTTTGTTGCTTAGAAACCATCCTTATCAATGATTCAAGATTTCTCCTGATGGCACGGTGAACAGATAGCACCTTTCTGTTTTCTCTCAGCGGTTGTCAGGGAGAACTACTTTATAAAATCCACTGCAAAAGGCAGTATCCCCTCATGGATGGGCAATAGTACAGCTGGCATGTTGATTTAGGCCAAAGAAGTACTTTATTCCAAAGAAGCAAAAATGACTTTAGAAAAACAGCGTTTGTCAGCATGATGCTCAGAGACCTATTGTTCAGCTTAGGGAAGAGGAAGAACAAAACTTTCCCATCAAGTGGAAAGACATGTCTGACAAACATATCTAACAAGCAACAAATGCTAAGAAGGTGGCCTCTGTGATGTGTCATTAAAACCACAGACACATTACCCATGCGGACTTCAGGCTGCACTTCATTAGTAAATGAATTCTATCTGTGACAGCCTTGTCAAACCCAAGCTTTACTGATTACATTTGGCTTTTAGGCAGTAATCCCCAGGGAAGGTGATTTATTTCAGTCATTGATGAGTTACTCCGTTGATGGTAGTGATAATGACATTATCTTGAAATAGGTGAGCATTTATTGGAGGGAGACAGCGTTCAAGGGGAACTGAAAGGAAGACAAGAGGGAAGCTGAGCACAGTGGCGAAAGAATAGTTGGGAAAGTTTGGAAAGCACAACCCACCTGTAACAGTGAAGGGTTCACAGGTCAAAGCAGAGAGTGCTGAGACAAAAGGACCCCCAGGTCAAGCAGCAGAGCCACAGCAAAGCAGAGCCACGGACTGCCCACCACCCTCCGTCCCGCTTCTCCCAGCCCAGTGCCCTGCTGTTGTACAGGGTTGAGCAAAGCTGGCTTCATTTCACAGCTAAACTGGGGGCTGCAGTTGAGAATTAAACTCTTCTCATGCCCTGTTACCGACAGAGAAGTTTTTCCAAGGTATAATGAGGAAATTAAGCTGAATGTGTGATTACTGGGGAGTAATGATGCGCAACGAAACTGGTGAAGGGTCTGAACAACAAGTCTGATGAGGAGCAGCTGAGGGAGCTGGGGATGTTTAACCCAGAGGAGGCTGAGAGGAGACATGATCACTCTCTACAACTGCCTGAAAGGGGAGTTGTAATGAGGTGGAAGTCAATCTCTTCTTTCCAGTAATGAATGATAGGAGCTGAGGAAATAAGCTCAAGTTGCACCAGGGGAGGTTTAGATTGGACATTAGGAAGGACTTTTTTACTGAGAGGGTTATTAAGCATCGGAACGGGCTTCCCGGGGAGGTGGTGGAGTCACCATCCCTAGAGATATTCAAAAGACACACAGATGGTGGTGAGTGACCTGGCTTGATAGTGTTAGGTTAGTGATTGGACTTGATGATCTTCAAGGTCTTTTCCAACTGAAGTTATTCTATGAAAACCAGAGACATGTGCGACACAAGCAGGGCACTGAGTTAAGATGCTGTAAGGAGTAGAAACAGGGTGTTAATGGCCAAGGCTAATGCCTATGTGCCTCCTCAGTAGTCAACAAAGAGAGAAAGGAGAGAGAAGAGAGACAGATGAGAGCAGCCAGCAGCTCCCACTCCCCTTTATACAACCCTTTTTTCTTTCACTGTCCATGGATCAACAGAGAGACATTGAGATCCTTAAGATCAAGGGAATATTCCCCCTTGAAGTTCAGGCATTAATCCTACCAAAGGAATTCATGTTTCATCTTCACTTGTTTTCTGTGGTAATTCACACAAGCTCAGTGGCCCAAACAAGAAATAGCCATCTTAAACAGTATGACATGGAAGTGGAGCTCTGGGAGAAATCGGAGCTGCCTTTGAGACACACCTGATAGAAGTACCACAGGTGAAATTCCTCCACAAAGTCCCAAGTTCTGCCAGTCCGAGCTATGAAGACACCCTCTGCAACACAAGGGATGAGACCTGAGCCCATCCAAGAACAGGAACCAAGGCTGTCCCAGCAACAGCTATTTGGAAACACCTTAGTTCATGTCTTTCCAGCTTAGACAAAATCAAACAGGGATCTGCAGACACTTGACAATCTTTTATGTTTCTGTTGTCATCCAGCTGGCCAGGCAAGGCTCCTTCTCTATGAGGAAACGTAGAGCCAGCCACCCTGGATGTGCTATGGACATAAAATTGTAGCACTAGTGCATCTGAGGATTGATGCATTCATGATCTCAAAGACAACATCATAATCTTATTTCTGATGATCCGTCTTTACAGAAAATAGGGCAAAATTTATGCTGCAGCAGCAGCAGCATCTCCAAGGCCTTGTGCAAATTCAGGAGAAGGTTTTACATCGGCTGAAATAGTTCTGTTAATTTTTGTTCAAGGGTATGTCTCTCAAAGCTGAATGAACATGCACCATGTCACACTGATCCAGTACTGTCCCAGCTGTAACAGTGAAAGTGAGAACAGCTTATCTTTTTCAGTAATTAACTCTAATCTGAGACGACATAAGTGAGTAATTGCGAGGAATAGAGGCTATTACTCCTCTGATAAATAAAACCTAATCTGCTTGGTTTTTTGTGCTCCAAGACTCAGGTGGGCCACAAATTTGCTTCTGTTGCAAGTCGGAAGCATGATGTGATTAAACAGTAAATCTACTCCTATCATTTTTAAGGTACCCTGTTGGGCACGAGCTCTGAGCAAGTTTCTGGGGAACAGCTCAGCTTATGGAGCAGTGGGAAGCATTGTGTACAACTTAAAAAACTATAAGGATAAATGAAGTGGACTGTTCAGCCACAAGGCTAAATTACCAAATAACGTGGAGAATAATACTTTTCACCATGTAGCCGTATTAATTTCCATACACACCAGTGAGTTTTGAAAACAACGGGGGTCAGAGCCACTGGCAGTACGTGGCTGCTGTGCTGTTCCAAACTGCCTGTCTGTGCTAAGGACAATGCAAAATATGCTTTTATTAATTTCTCATTCTAACTGCATGGCACTCAGCAGTGTTTGTGACTGGGCACAATGACAGGCACCAGTCCAGGGCCTTTGCTGGCACAAGCCAGGTTTGTTCCATCAACCCCAGCAGAGCTGTGCTGATTTACGCCAGCTGAAATCTGACCCATAATTTCTGCCTTGGAAGGATTAAACTTAATTGCTTCTTTATGTTTGACCCACCGCACAGGGATATCCCAGCACCACAAACCCGAGGGTACCCATCTCTTCTCTCAGCTGTAGTTAACATTCCCATTCAAGACCATCTCATGACAGCTGCCTGGCAAGAAGAAGAAATTGTGCTGTGGCGCCAGACCCATTGACCAGTTGGTTTGGCCACGACAGGTCAGACACCAGAGTTTTTGGAGGCATGGGGGAACTCCAGGGTATCCCAACACCCAGCCTGGCAGGAGCAGATTTCAAGAACAGCCTCACTGGACAACAGTCCCAAAAAAACTGGCTCCTGAGACCTCTTTCAAAGGGAAGAGGGCTTTGACCCTTGTCGTGGTTTCGGCCCATCAGGGAACAAAAGACCACGATTAGCCTCAAGTACCGAAGACTTAAGGATTGCTAAAGGGCAGGGAGAGCTTAATTGCCGCTTAATTTGCAGGACAAAACAGAGCAGGCTACTCGGCTTGGGGAAGAAAACAGAAAACAATTTAATACCAACTAAAACATAAAACCCCAAAAACCAGAACCAAAACAAAACAACACAGAATGGTACAGAGATGAAGAGTCCGACCAGCCCTTTAAGACCACCTGCTCCCCACCCCTCTCCTCTTCCCGGGCTCAGAGCCCTGATCCCGGTGTTTTATACCTCCGTCCCCCCTGAACGGCCCAGGGGGGCAGGGAGTGGGGGTTTCAGTCAGTCCGTTCCTGGTGGCTTCTGCCGTTTGTCTCACCTCAGGGCAAGTGGGTTCTGCACCAGTCCTCCTTGCAAGTCCGTGAGGTACCACACACACATGGCAGCCCTGCACGGGCTGCACCGACGCACATTTGTCCCAAAGCCCTGCACGGGCTGCACCGATGCTCATTTGTCCCAAAAGTTGCTGCTCCTCTCTGCCTCTCGTGTGGGGCTGCTCTGCGGTGCACAGGCTCTCCAGCATGTCCTGTGCCATGACCGCCTCCCCCACACAGTCTCTGGCCCGTCCGGGCACACTCACATGAAGTTGCTGCTGCTGATCCATAGGTTGCAGGGGTACCGGCTGCACTCTCACCACGGCTTGCAGAGGGGTCTCTGGTCTGATGCTCCATCCTTCCTCCTTCTCCGACTGTGGGGTCCGCATGGTCGCCTCCATCTTGTACCACTCTTACACCTCCTGCCTGGCACCTCAAATTCCCGTCCCTAAATAGTGATCGCAGAGGCGCCAGATTGGCCCAGCAAGGCCGGGGGGTGGGTCTGAACCCAGGAGTCGGGGGAGAGTCTAAAAAACTTTTACCGGGTCTTCACTGCAACCCGCTCCCCCTGTTACTAAACAAAAGCAACTCCTTGCTAAACCATGACAACCCTTCAAAATGATCCTACTCAGGCTTGGTCTGGAGATGCCCTTGGGGTGCCTTTGGTCTGGAGATGCCCTTGGGGTGCCTTTGGTCTGGAGATGCCAGAGAAAGGTTGGTGTGGAGCCTTATCTGCCCTGCAACACCACACACGTTTTGTCCATCACTGCTCCATCCATGTCACCCTCCTGCTGGCTGTTCCTGCCTCCTCAGTTTTCTACTGCTGAATTACCCTTCTTGAAAGCTAAGACAGATGGGCAGACTCATGCATAACTGCAGGCTTTGAAGTAAGTCCTGAAAGTTTCCAAATCTTGGACCACCAAAGAAGCAGAGAGAATCTTCCAGTGGCTGATTTAACACCCAAGTCCCGCCACCTGGACAGTACTCCTGTTTGTGATGGCCTATAGGCAGAGAAACTTGGTGCAGGCCCTCTAGGGATGTCAAAAGCCAAATAGTTTGGGATTTTAGAGGTTAAAACACTAGTACCTCAGATTTCCTCCATCTGCCAGAGTCAAGCAGTGGCCCTGCCCAGTTCCCAGCATGATCCATCACCCATGGGAAGCACTGTTGAATGAGGACACATTGCCACACTGTCCTGCACACACTGCAGTTTGACAAATGCTCATAAACAGTGTTTTACATAGAGCCCATTGTAGTGATCCTGCCTTAGGGCTGTGTTCGTTCTTTCCAAGCAGAAGAAGTTGAATACATGCATGGAAACTTTTTTTTCACTGGGCACATTGTTGTGAAGAAATCCAGCAGTCTTTCCCCCCAGTGCTTTTCAGCCTGCAGACCCTCACTCGCACTCTGCCCAGCCTTCTGGTTTATGCAACTATTGGGACAGCTTAAGGCACCTGCTGCTGAGCAATGTGCAATACAAAGATTATTTTCTGGTTCCCAGTTAAACAAGTTCCCTGGTGATGGGGCTACAGAGTGGACAGGGAGAACATACAACACAAAATACGTGGCGTTCCCCACTGGACAACCCAAGACAAAGCAGCACGCCAGGGAAATCCCACCTCTGATAAAGTCGATGTTCATCAACAGTGTCATGATTTTTATCTCTTTTTATTGTCTGCAAGGAACAGAGCAATCTGTTAGGTGAGGAGCAGTAGCTGTTTTTTTTTTTTACAGAGCATAGCTGGGAATGTCATGATGTCTGCTTTCCATGTAGGCACAAACCAACGGCTTGGGGGTTATCGTGTAAAAATCGCCTGTTGCTAAGCCATACCTACATGGGGGTGATTTCACTGCGTCCCTTCATCTGAGGACTTGCTGAAATGCAGCTGTTAACCCTAAGGTACATCTCCTTCCATCTCTGAAGAGTGTACACTGGTTCATTAATTTTGCCATTTCATCTGGGAAAGATCAAATCTGGAAACTTTTTTTTTTTCTTTCTCTTCAACGTCGTAATTACACTGTCTGTGAGAAAACAGAGCAGAAAGGAAATTGCTTCTAAAGGACACGGTAATAAACGTGTCACGTATATCACTGAGCTGGCTTGTGTTTATTATTAACTTGGAAGAGAAGGAGAGTGGAGCCGCAGCGGGGAAGCATGACGGACAGGTTCTCCTGGGAGTGCAGTTCCAGGCCGTGCTGCCTGTCCCACATCTGCACTATGGGGCTCCAGACCACGCTGAGCAATGGACCTGTGAATCCTGCTGCTGCGTTAATTTCTCCACAGTTCAGCAGCAACAAATTCCCTAATGTTTCCCTCTGTGCTGATTTCCACTAACCGAGGATATGTCTCATTTTAATTAAACCACTATGTAATGAGAATAACTCCTCTGACTGCTCATTAATGCCAGCCAACAGAGACGAAACTCTGCCTTGCAGTGCCTCCTCTTTGGCAGTTGTCCACTCAATGAACTTCATCTGTGATTATCTGAACTCTGGCACATGAACCTAAAAGTGGTGGTTGATGTTGAATCCCAGGTAGGACTTCCAAGGATGAGTCTCTTGAACTGCAGCGCAACTGAGACACCACCTTTATCTCCAAAGCATGTATATATTCAGGATAGATTTGTTATCCTGCTGCTTTAGATCACTCCCAAGCTGTAAAATGGGCTTGTATCTGTTAAACAAGCAGCTGCTTAATCTGGGTTTACTGCTGCTTTGTGTAAGTGAAATGGCAAAAAACACTTCACTCATGTAGTTGAATCCCAGACATTTCTGTTGGAATAATTTAATTTCCTTTATAGAATGACCACTGATGAGCAAACAAATAGCCACTGGATAACACTGCAGATAAAGCAATGGTTTGGGCATTCGTATTGTGGAGCTCCTTTTGCTTTTAACAAAACCTGGAGTAGTTCTGTTTGAAGGTGTGAAAGTGGGGAGGTAGGAGTAGCCTCTCAATGGTTCAAGCTGCGACCCTAGAAGACACTGGAAACATTACTTGGATTTAGTGAGGTCATTCAGATCACCTGATTTCAGGTCACTTCATGGAGATGAGCTGCACAGGACTGATGCTTGTTGAGGAAAAGGATGCTCTGATGGGAGCCAGGTCATGGTGATGTCCATATCGAATGGGGCCAGTGTAGTTCTCTGTGGACAGTCCAAGGGCGAATACTAGACATAATTTTAAGAGAGCACGCACATATCCACAGCTCCTTCCCTGTCACATGAAATACATTTCTCTGAGAACACATTTTGAAAGATGTACACTGGCCTTTGGTTTTTTTCAGGAAACTGAAAAGGTGGCATCCACCCCCAAAAACCATTTTGTGTCTAATTCAATAAGCCCCACTAAGACATCAGTTATTCTCCTGTTTGGCTCCTGCCTCTATTCATTATGTGTGTGTGCATATTATTGTTACTTATCAGTAATCTCCTTGGAGCTACACAATGACACAAGATTATGACATTTGCCGCTCTGAACACAAGCTTGCTACACCAAACACAAACAAATCACGGAATCACAGAATCTCAAGGGTTGGAAGGGACCTCTGAAGATCATCTAGCCCAATCCCCCTGTCAGAGCAGGACCTCCTACAGTAGGTCACACAGGAACTCATCCTGGTGGGTTTTGAATGTTCCCAGAGAAGGAGACACAACAACCCACCTGGGCAGCCTGTTCCAGTGCTCCATCACCCTCACAGTGAAAAAATTCTTCCTTGTATTTCTTTGGAACCTCTTATGTTCCAGCTTGTACCCACTGCCCCTTGTCCTACCACTGGACACTGAGAACAGCCTGGCTCCATTGTCCTGACACCCTTCCTTTATGTATTTGCAAACGTTAATTAAGTCACCTCTCAGTCTCCTCTTCTCCAAGCTAAAGAGCCCCAAGCTCACTCAGCCTTTTATCATAAGTGGAATGCTTCACTCCCTTCCTCATCTTTGTGGCCCTGCACTGAACTCTTTCCAGCAGCTCCCTGTCCTTCTTGAACTGAGAGGCCCAGAACTGTACATAGTATTCCAGATGTGGTCTCACAAGGGCAGAGTAGACAGGGAACAGAATCTCTCTCCACCTACTGCCCACACCCTTTCTAATACACCCCAGGTTGCCATTGGCCACGAGACCACATTGCTGGCTCATGCACATCCTGCTGTCTACCATGATCTCCAGGTCCCTTTCCCCTACACTACTCTCTAAGTGTTTACTCCCCAACCTGTACTGGTACAGAGTCACTGCTCTGAGCCAACCTTTGATCTGTGTCTGGAGATTCATGGAATAAAAACATGATTTGTCAGATCGTCAAGACGTTGAGATTTTATACGATCCAAGACACTGAGCTGTTATAAGATCCATCAGAAAAAGCAGGTACTTTGGCTAGGCCATCCTCAAGGCACATTCTTTCTAGGACTTTTTCCTCGATTTGGGAATTTTTGTTCTCCACACATGGCATTGGTTTGAAAGTAGTTAAGTGGTGGTTATCTCTTATTTTCCTACTTTATTTGCAACAGGGAACTGTGGGGACAAACAGAATGTATGCCACAGTGGGAAAAAAAAAAAAAAAAGGTAAAATAAAAGCACATTTCTGAGTTAAGAAAATGAACCGTAGAGCAAAGACCACAGCGTGATTACACAAGCTTATTCAATGATGGCAGTAAGAACTGTGGCAGGCAATTATTTCCAGATCTTACCACACAAGAAAGGCAAACTGTTTGTTGGAGAATATTCACAAGGGTCAGATGATGGAGGGAAAGGCCAGGAAGACAAGAAGGAAAGCTTTCACATCCCTTTCTCAAGCTGTCACATGAAAGAAATGCCTGCAGTAGACACTCCATGAATGTGAACAGGGGGATGTTTGCAAACTGCCAAAACGTCCCTCAGTGGGGTGGAGGGAGGAGGAAGAAGAAAATTATCATTGAATGAAACAATAAGAGAATTGTTGCCATTTCACGTTATTTTTGTCATCCCAGAGCTGAGTGAAAAGAGACGAGTTGTGCCTGGCCGTTACATGCTACCACAATGCTGCTATAGGTGCCACATAGACTTCCCAAGTGCTGCTAGAGAAGGGCACCTCTGCTTAGTTAGGTTAGAGAAAGACAGTTGCTGGTTACATGCCTGGAGTATCTAATGGTGTTCTGTAACCAGGAGGAATCCATGGCAGTGACAGCAGAGTCAAGAAAGGTCTTGGGCTTGACTCACCAACATCTGAGAAGAACACTCGTGTTAAAAGCATGTGCTCTGTGCCAGCTCTGTGCCAGCTGCAAAATCACTTGGGCACATTCAGAAACCACACAGGTCCCAGTGGCACAAGTGCTTACACCATGCTTGGAAGCTTCTGCCCAGTAGGGACTTTTGTTATTTGCTACTCAGCCCTGAGTCAGCAGCTTGCTGGCTGCAGGACCCCTAGATGAGAGGCAACTTTTGGACTCTAGATGATCTCTAGAGTTCCCTTCTAACCACTGCCATTCTGCGGCTGCCCTAGATGATGAGCAGAGATCAGCCCCTTGGAGGGAGTCTCTCTCTCCCCTTGACTGCAGAGAGGACCTAAAGTACACATGCTTCCACCAAAGACACCTGAGTGAAGTGTTTGAAGCCAGATGGGGTGGCTCTGGATCCGCAGGCACACGCAGCTGGGACCAGCACACCTGTTCCTATGGGGACAACAGCTCCATTAGCCCAGGGAGTGCTCAGGATGGAGGGGCGCTGCGGAGAAAGCTCCTCAGGAAACGCAGGCGTTCAGGCGTAAGCAAGCGGGTCCTGCTATCTATAGATAACGGGCTGAAAAACAGGAAACGGAGGTCAGGAGCAGTCAGACATTTCTCACAGCAGCAGCCTCATAACAGTCACCTTCCACGGGGGGGTCTGCCTAGCGACCTTGGCTGCTCAATGTCTTTGTAAAAGGCCTGGAAAAGGGGTGAGGAGTGAGGTGAGAGAGTTTGCCACTGATAAGAAGTTATCTGAGGACAAGGACACACCCTCTGAGAATTGCAGGCAGGGAGAGTGGGCAATGAGCAGCTGAAATTGAACACATAAAACCACAAAACTCGATGTTTTGAGGGGGAAAGTGAACCCTAGATTCACACAGGCTCTGCACAGACCACTGCTGGTCAAAAGCCAGGACCTGTGTTTAATGCTCACCAAAGCAAGAGCTCAGCCCCTATAGCAGCAGTCAAGAAAGCAAGTCAAGCATTAGGATCCTGCAGGAAGTGAACAGAGGTCTCAGCAGCTGGCAAAGGAAGCATGATAAGGCCTGTCTTCCCTCCTCCCAAAACATCTGGACACGGCTGGAGATGGGGTCTGGGCTCAAGTCAAACGCAGCCTAACCCATTCAGTTAAACCTCCTCCATCAGCCACGACGGCACCTCGGTATGCATCCAAAGCAGGAGGTCTCTGCACCATACAGCATCACAGACACAGTCCTTCTTTACCCATGTCCAGTAAAATGAGAAGATGTACAAATATTATGAAAATTAGGCTCTCACACCTTTCTACAAAGATAGCACAGTCCCAGTCGATAGCACAGTCCCAGTCAATGACTGAATTTCTTCCCAGTCCTTAACAATGGGGTATGAAATGTCAATACCCAAAGCAAACACCAGAATATCGACCTTGGGAAAGTCCATCATGTTGTTTGCCAGTTGAAAGATGGCTTAAAAAGAGTGTAGCAAGGGGCTAATTGCTTTCTGGTCGTTAAGAACAACCTACGTTGGTTACAGCAGGAGTCACCTGGCCATGCAGCTGTGCTGTGAGATATCTTCTCTCCTTTTCCACATGTGGTCATACTCTTACGATTTGGGCCTTGTTGCAGGGCCACTCCAAGCAGCTGGACAGTTTGCCATGTGTTTTCCTTGCTACAGCTTGAAATAGTTCCTAAGGACATGTTATATTCTGAAAGCTGAGACAGCTCTGGACTGAAGAAGCTGGAGAGCTGCTTGTGCTCTCATTTTGGGAACGGATCAGTGTGTCACAATGAGGAAGTTACACCAAAACACACCTGTTTCAAGTCCTAGATTTCTCCCCCAAAGAAGAGCCTATACTCAAGAGGCTCTCATCAGAGGGTGGTAACATGTCCTGCAAAAGGAAAGGGATCTCTGCTTTCATCTCAGATGGTATTCTTGCTGCCATGAGAGATGCAGGGAACACCTCAGGTGTGCTCCTGCAGGGCCTGGAGCAGGCAGAGTTTCTTTTTCCCTGTCATTCTCTTTAGAAAGAATGAAACCCCCCTGGCTGTTCATTGCAATGCATGCATCTGCCTCGGTGAAACCAGCAGAGGAAGAAACAGTCCCCACCCTGAAAAAAAATAAAACCAAAACATGTGTGAGTGTGTACATCTGTCTCTATCTACAGATGGCTCTGGGGAGTGGTGGCTTTGTGGCCAAACACAGCAGATATCTCCCCTTCACGGCCGTGCCCAGGCTCAGACTCCAGCACTGCTCCACCCAGCCATCATCACCCATAGAATCACAGAATGGTTGGAGTTGGAAGGGACCTCTAAATATGTAGTCCAATCCCCCTGCTAAAGCAGGTGCACCTCCATCAGGTCACATAGGAACAAATCCAGGAGGGTTTGGAAATCTCCAGAGCAGGAGAGTCCACACCTTCCCTGGGCAGCCTGTGCCAGGGCTCCCTCACCCTCACACAAAAGAAGTTTCTCCTCATGTTCAAGTGGAACTTCCTATGTTCCAGCTTGTGCCCATTACCCCTTGTCCTGTCTCTGGGCACTACTGAAAAAAGACTCGTCCCACTCTCTTGACACTCACCCTTGAGGTATTTATAAGTGTTGGTAAGGTCTCCCCTCAGCCTTCTCTTCTCCAGGCTGAACAGCCTCAGGTCCTGCAGCTTTTAATTGTGAGATTGATGCTCCAGTCCCCTGATCATCTTGGTAGCCGTGTGCTGGACTCTCTCCAGATTCTCTGTCCCTCTTGAGCTGAGGAGCTCAGAACTGGACACAGGACTCCAGATGAGGCCTCACCAGGGCAGAGTAGAGTGGGAGGACACCCACCAGTGTTTGGGCTGCTGAATATGACAGTAGCCTATGAAGGAAGGCTTTTCATTTAAGCCTAGCCTGCCTTTATGTAATATTCATTTACAGCTGTTGCTTGGTTTACATCCACTAGCAAAAGGAGACGGGTGGAAATCAAAGAACCACTTTCCCTTCCTTCCATCCCAGCAGTGCAGCTTCCACAGGAAGGGAGGGGGTGATTTTCTGGTGTCCCAAGGGGAAACGAGCAGACTCCTTATTGGGATTTTTGGGGGAGTGGGAGCGGAGCAACCCACTCTGCCTTGGAAGTGGGACTCCTCTTCAGCTGTGTCTGTCCACAGTCCAGCTTTACTGTTGAATCACCCTCACATGTCTGAAGATGAACTTTAAATGAAAATATGTTCCGAATCTTGAAGTTTTCCAGTCCTTAGGATAAACTGACAGATTTGCTTTTCTCCCCACCCCCCTCCCCCCAAAAAAAAAAAGGTGTCTCAAAGTCAACCATTACAAGCTAATTTAAAACGTAGTGTTTCTACAGCCCAGTGCCCTTTGGATAACAAGAAGTGAGGGTTTGGTTTGATTCTGGGTTTTTTCATGTTCACTTTAAATCCAGCCCCGTGTTTTGGTCTTTCACTCCTGCTGCTTGCTGATGTACGAGGCAGCGCTTGCGCGTGGGCCTGCCATGAGGAGCAGTGGGAGTCCCCGCGGGCAGCAAGGACAGGACAAACAGCTGGAGATTCCTAGTTGCTGCTCCCATGCTTCCTCTGCCCCCAGCCCCATGTGGCTCTGGCTTTCCTCAGGCTGAGGGGACGCTCCCACCAAGCTGTGTTATGCCAGTTAGTGGGATTTTGCCCCGAAATAGTGTTTGAAGCTCAGCTGTCACACTCGGCAGCAAGCAGGGGTATTGCAGGGGTGAGAGAGGGAGCAATGAGGATGAGACCCCTCGAGTGGATTGCTCTGAATCTCCCTCTCCGCTTGGCAGCTGCCTCGGGGTGAAGCACAGCTGGAGGGGCTACCTAAAGCCCCACCGGTGCCAGCGGTGACTTGCCCCAGCAACTGGCTCCCTGGGGCAGGAACTCAGAGCAGAGGGAGGAAGGGAGGGCTGGCAGAAGACACTGAAATTTAAAAAAAAGGAAAGGAAAGGAAAGGAACGGAAAGGAAAGGAAAGGAAAGGAAAGGA
>WBNH01009233.1:23123-132644 GCA_013401255.1 Urocolius indicus | reverse complement strand
TGACCATTAACTCCTTATCACCTTGGATACATTATCAGGAGGAAATTTAGTCGTTTTCTGGATGAAAAAGCCCTTGAAGTCCAGCTCTGTCTTGATCCAGGAGACCTTGCCACTTGTATATATGATGCTCTTCTACAGCAGGCATGAGAAAATTGCTGCTGTGCAACGTAGAGTGGAACAGTCATGACACGTCTTGCCTTGTCTTTGTGAAGAACAGACTGAGCCATGTCTAGGAAAAAGGAGTCAGATGTGTGTTCTTTGGATGCTGGTAGTCCTGCTAGCTTTTGTAGATGCCACTTCGGTCAGTTGTTTGAACCCCAAGGCTGATGCAGCTCTTGCCATCTTTTCACATTGTTCCTTTTGTGTGAACCAAATGTTCTCCATTTGAAAAAAATTGCCACATCCAGAAATGAACTTCTCAGACTTGGGAAACAGAAATGCCTGGAGCATGCTCAGTGCCCCTACAAGGAGACACTATTTTTGTCTTTTCCTGCAGTAGCTACCAATTTGACTTTTCTGCAACATCCAGGAAATGGAGAGAGTTGTCACGGGTTGTGTCCCCATCCTTCTGCCTGTGAAGACGATCTGAGGAAGATGTGTCGGGAAGAGGGCTGTTAAAGCTGTGTGAAATCTCCCTTCTGCTTCCTAGTGTTCTACAGAACTGATCTCTGGAAGAGTAAGATATTCCTTTTAAGTATTCTGTTTTACATTGCACATGGTTTAGGTCAGTCTTTGTTCTGAACAGGTTATTCAGGTAGTCCTCAGATATGTAAACTTGCTTTTTCACTTTAGAAGGACATACATCTCTGTGATACACTGGAGATGTTTCCTTTGGGAGACCTGAAGTGCTTATTAAATTGTGGCATTGACTGCAGACAGTCCACAGGGACTTCAGTCCCCAGTTGAGAGTTTGTGAGCTGCCTTATCCATGCTCTCTAGGTTGTGTCTTCTTCATTCTCTAGTTAATCTTACATATTTTAATTGCTTTTTTTCCCCCCTTCTCTTGCTCACAGACTCTTCCCTTTGTGTTGCTCTTCTTTTCCTGTCAGGTTTTAAATTTTCCTTTGATTTGACCTTCATTTCTGGATAATCATCTCCATCAAGTTAGTAGGCATGCATGCTCTATCCTCCTGCCAGTCTATTGTGCATCTATTAAAATATTGATTTGCAGAGAGTGAAGTATAAAAAATCAATATCCCATTAAGTGGAGTAGAGTGACAATGTTCTAAGGCCAGTCAAGTTCAAAGACTACTGTCTAGACACTGCAGTGGTATTTTTTTTTCCCTTGTTTTGTCTTGGCTACAGGGATAAGATGAAACTGACACATCCTGTTAGTGTTTTGCTCATGTGTGTTTGTTTGGAAGACTCTTTACAAACAAACTGTAAAAAGCGTTGGTAGCGCAAAAAGGTCCTTTGGTTTATTACGACACTTGCAGTTTATGAGGGTTTAGTAGTAAAACAGTACAGCAGAAATGTTCTGCAATGAATTTACGCAGGATATATAGACATGAGCAATCTGGTGTTGCCTGTTTTTAACTGCTCAGAGAACTGTGGAAAGCTCAGATGCAGAGATTTCTGTGGGTTTTCTGTCAGTATGAGATGTCTACCCATACAGGTGATGAATGCAACTCCTCTGCCTACCCCCTTCTTCTCTGCACAGTAATCTGCCATTTGAAGATGGAGAGACAAAACGTAGATATTTTTCTGTTTCCTGCTTTTGAACCCTTCTCAGACCAGTCTGCAGTTATTTTAAGATGTGCTGCTTCAGTGCTATTCATAAGCATCTGACTGACCACATCCCTTCCTTGCACTGCATTGCTGCTGCTTTTAAAAAACATGATAAATGTATAAATACTTTCTCCTAGTTGCCTAGCTGGGAAACTAAGTTTTGTCCATTGATGTCTGAGTTTGTTTGTGCTTTATAGCTTATAAAGCACGTTGAATTACTTCACAGGCTGATAACTGGAGGTGCTGAGGGACTGCACTCTGGGCAGCGGGTGTGCTGTGGTGTTGTGCAGAGGGGGTTGGCTGGTAGCTGCCTGCTCTTTGCCACGTCTGGTAATGGTACTTGTAAATCCAGAAATGGGTTTATTTAAGTATGCCTTTGCTGTGCAGAGAAGACTGACCTTGCAAAATGCTGTGTTTGAATAACATAGTTTATCAAAATATCTCTGAGTGCTTTGCAGAGATAGATGAACTTTGTTTCCTCTCCTGTGCGGATAAGAAAACTGATGTAGAAACACGTGAAATGAGTTAACCAGTGGCTGAATTATTGTTGTTGGTTATCACAGGGCTCTGCATTTCATCTCTCATTGTACAGTGCTCTTGCAACATCGATTAGGTAATGCCAGCCATAAATCACTTTGCCAATACACAAGCCCTTATAAAGCCTTGAGTTTTATATGAGGAAAGAAGTCATACAGCGCAACACTTTGTCATGTCCTCATCTCTAAACAATAGGAACAATTCAGGTCTCGGCACACAAATTGTTTCCTGATTCATAGCAATGTGTTTCAGTGAAATGATTCTCAAGTTGTATTTCAGTTCAAAAATTTGCAGCTATGAAGTGTTTTGGCCTGACAGCAGTAGGTGAGCCACTGGCTACTTGGGCCACCTGTCTACTGGGCTAAAGTTGTGGTCATTTTTGCAGAGAATCTGTCCCGAGTGGGTTATTCTATTCTTGTTAATAAAGAATGCTGTAGAACAACATTCCAGTCAAATAGATTTTTGTGTAACAATATATCTTCAAAAGATAGAGATATATATTTGTCTTGGCAAATACTGTGGTGATCTTCCAAGCTGTAAAAAAAAGAGCACACAAAGGCTGTTGCACTGAATGTGAAATGAACTTGGTGCACTCTGAGGCTGCAGTGTTAATCGGGTTTCATCTTGCTGGTTAATATCTCCCAAGAATCGTTGGAATGTAAGTTGTCTAAATAAGCTGAGGCTGATGGAAAACTGTAGTGCTCTGTGAATAAAATAGATGGTTGGGACAGGAATAATCATTTTTATCTTCAGCAAGTGTCGGGTGAGGTATGATGGATCATGGAACAAGTCCTTCCAGTTCTTGTCACACACAGCATCTTGGTCTGCAGCCTTTCCTTTATTAAATGGTTTGACAATAAAAAAAAAAAGGATTTATTTGGAGGTTTTTTTAAGGCAATATTTGCTTAATATATGTCAAACTTTTCGACTTGGGGATTCTGTACTTTTCACGCTGTCAAACAGATTGTATTTTGCTTTTTTTTAAAAAAATATTTGTGCTGTTGAGAAAGATGTGTTGCAAGAGAATAAAAAAGTGCCTTATCTTGCTGCTCCATAACTTTGGTTTCAATGAAATCCGTAATTTTTCCTTGTTGGTATGACAACAGAAAAACGTCACGGTGAAATCAGAACAAAAATACAGATGAATGTTAACTATATGTGCTGCAACAGTTAAATAAATCACTGTTATAGATGACAGAGTAGTAACTCAGCGTGGCATGCAGTCAAACAGAATGCTGTCAAGAGGGGAGGAGCAGGATAAAGAAAGAATTGCATGTGTTTAATGCAGTAATTCACTGTCAGAGTAAATCAGTTCCCCTTGTCAAATGATACGAACAAGTTTATGACTATGTGTGTGTCTGGGGCAATTAATAAACCATCTGTATCAAACGAAGAGATCTAGTTTTGCACTGTAACCTTTAAATACAATTTATCTCAAAGACTTAATGCTTAAGATTTTCTAAATGTTCCTTCTCAAAGAAAGTTGAGCAAGTAAGAAAGAGAAATAATGCCTTCCTTAAAAACAGCTGGTTTACATGGCATTCCACTTGCTTAAAATGTCATTACCTTTCAAAGCTATTACCTTTGGTGTAACCTCTCAGTTTTTATCATCATGCTTTCTGCAAAACTGTTTCTGTTGTCTTAGGAAATAAACATTTTCAAGCACCTCTCAGTCTTTCTGAATGCTTCACTGACAAGTGCAGTCCCAGTGACTGAGAGCTCTGAGAAGTGATCTAATTCTGTACCCTGCAACACATGTGAGCTTCACCTAAGTGCCAGCGCCCGTGTGTGCCACAACCCCTGCAGCCCCAGGGGACCTCTGTTCATACCTTGGACACCAATTCTCCTCAGAAGCCCCTGTCTCAAGTTCTTCAGAGCTGCACCCATGAATGTACACTGTGGAATGAAACTCCTGAATGATGCCTGCTGGTTCTACAGCAGGAAAAAAGGGGATTATAAAGGAGGAGTTGGAACTGAGCTCTACTGGAGCAAGTAAAAAATCATTTACTGCAGGACTTTAAAGATATGAAGAATCTGTCTATATATCATCTTGCTGGTGGTGGCTACATCTGTAATACTGCTTTCTCATTAACAGTCCTTCCTGAAATGGGTAACTGTGGAAAGGGTTACACATAATCCAACAATCAAGTAGGGGAAAAAAGCTGTGGTTACCTGCTTCAGGTGGCAACCAGCAGATTTGATTTTGCATTTCCTTTGAAGAAGGAATTAATCCTCAGGAGCTGAACAGCTAGGTGAGCCAGTGCACCAGTGCATGAGTAATGGTGAACCTTTCCTTCTATTGCACCAGACTGCCAGTGGCCTCTTCTCTGCCAGGGGCTGCTTTCTCAGGAACGTGTTGGAGCTTTCCCCACTGATGAGCTTGTTAAGCTCCATGAAGAGAGAGAGGTGCCCAGCCATCTTGTCTCAAGAAAGTCAATAGCTTAGCTGTGTGATCACCAAGGTTTTGTGACCTGACTTCAGTGCTAGCTTGAATCTCTTCCCTGGAGGGAGCTTTACTGGGATAAATGTTTGCAGAAGTTGTGCAGGTTAGGTTAAAAGCACAAAGAGCTCTTTGCATGCTTCCGGGCTCCAGTGTCTGATGGCTTAAGGGCTCCCCATGGATGTTCTCCAGCTCTAGTAAGGATTTCACAGCAGGTATTTCCAGACATACGGAAGTATCGATATGAAAGTCCAGGCCTTATGCTGGGGAGTCTCCTTGTAGGAAGTGAACTTATAAGGAATTTATCACTGACCATCATTAATCCTATGTCTGACCCTGACTTCCAGAACACATCTCCTTTGCACACAGCCCACATGACAAGCTGCTGAATATGCACAGGTGAGGGAATGAACACTGTTCCTGTTTGAAAAGCAGTTGAACCGCTTTGGAAATCATTTACTCTCGTTTTAGTTAACATTAATTGGCTTTAATGCCATTTGGCTCTCTTGTTTTAAAGAGTTTGGAGAAGCAAAGAGACAGTTACATAGTGAAGCTATCTCATGAATGACACTGGAGTTACTATCTTCCTCAGAACTATTATTTATGCACAGCTACAAACTGGTAGCTCACAGGTGTGCTTGGGTCATTGCATTTAACAGCAGTATTTCACAAAGATGACGTCCATGTTTTCAGTCATGGCTTGTTTTTTCACCATTCCTCACAACTTCTCCAAGTGCTTCTTGATTTATGGTTATTTCTGTGGCTGAAAATGTGTCATTCCTTCACCACAGAAGTCAAATAATAAGGAAGAGGTAGAAGACCTATGAAGGTGGGCTGCTTGCCTTCTCAGAGGGCCAACTGGCAACTAAACCCAACACAGTGAATTTCAAAGTTGTGATTAGCTTTCATGTCCATGTATTTTTTTTATCTTGGAAATGAGGAAAGCTTTCCTGGTGCCATGGCCACTAAGAAGAAATGATTTTTACAGAGATCAGAATGTTTCTAGAAGTGATTTAGCAATGGTTTTAAAACAGCCAAACAAAACAAGAGAAACTCCTATCTGTATCATATTTTGACACTCCTTTAGGGTCTAAGCCTTGATGTAGACCACATAGCATAGTAAGGCCTTCAGTTCTTCTGCTTTTTACCAGAGTGCAATTCCTGATATAGATTTTGTAATACTGATTAGAAAGTTAGTTAATTTGTCCCAACATTTTTCCTGATTATTCTTACATTCTTGCTGGTAATTTTGGCATGCCTGATAAGGTGATAAGTACTGAAGGGAAAGCTGAAGTTCTGTCTTGGCCAGGCAGCTGTGTGATATCACTGTCAGGGACTAGTCAGCCCTGGCAACATTCTGTAAAATGGGGAAAAAGCAGAAAGCAATCTTGCTTTCAAAGGATTGTTGGTGACCTTTAAATTAGGCCAAGGAGTCTCATCATAAGCTGCAACTGCAGGATACATGACTTCTTTCCCTTTCCTTCTGCACTGAAGGGTTGTTTTCACTGAAATCACTACTTATTACAGAAAGGTCAAATTCATGTAACTGCATCTCAAGTAAGTAATGACCTTGTTTATCTCAGCGACTTAATAATTGTGTGTTTTCTTGTTTAAAGATCCTGCTGTTGCCATTCTTTTATAACATGTTGCAAATAGACACATTTGATGGGCTAGAGTTTGAACTGCTGCAAATTGTTTCTGTTCACTCAAATGGAATAATGGTAAATTATACTGGTGCAAGGTTTGGTGCTATGTAAGAGTTGTTATTCAACTACTCTTTGACCCCTGTCTCTCCAGAAAACAACCATTGAAGAATGTTTTATGGCTGTTGCCACTGAGATACATAAAGAACCTCTTTTCCCAAGGCATGACAAGGGTATTTAGAAACCCAGATTGGTGCTACCCAGAACGTTCCCCTTCTCCAGGGCTGTCCCTGTCTCTGAGAAGGAGCCCTTTTTTTCTGCAAAACTGGGACAGAAGTTGCTCTTCTTCCCAGCTTAAGAGAGTGGCTGTGTGTGCACAGTCTCCCTCTGTAATACCTCTTATTAAAACACTGGTGTTGAGGTAGACTTGCATTTCAGTCCTTGTTTTGTGTATACCAGCATACACGATGTTCCAGGGGCTGAAGTATGCTTGAAAAGTATGAGGAAAGGACCTGCAGCAGAGAGTGGGCCATCCTGAGTGCCAGACTAGCCTCCATCAGTGTGAAAACTAGAGTTAGGAACATGTGGATATTAGCATGGAGAGTGTTTCTGACAATGGGTGGTGGTGTGTCTTCACGCTTGGTACTCAATTGTTTCTTTAAGTGGTAGCTGTCAGAATTTAAACCCTGATGATGTGTTTTGGAGATTTTACTTGCAACATTTTGGTGATCTCTTAGACCTCGTATTACAGCAAGTGTAAACGTTGTACACAGCAGCTGTTAATAACTACTTTCTCCTGCCTCTGCACTCCCAGTATATGTAGGCAGCATTAGGTTGTACTCCTGGCTTTGTCTTTGCTGAGTGTTTATGTCTGTTTCCCAGACTGTCAAGATTTGTACTTAAACTGGGTATAGACTAGACTCTCACCTAGAGCTTCAGTCTGCTTTTATTTGGCTAGTAAAAGAAACTTGTCTCTATATATTCTAATGTGTTTTTTTAATGTCAATTTATTCCTGTACTTGTATAGACGTTAAATTGTTATCACAACATCTGCCAGGAGATGGCAGTGCAAGGCTGCTTAAAGTGCTGGCTGAGACTGGCAAATCTAGTCGCTGTGACAATACAGGTCTTTGGTGGCCTCCCCTAGAGCAGATCGACAGCTTGCTTCCTCCCTGCTATGGGGTAAGAAAACGATTGCCTGCTTTGCAGCGTGCTCTTCATCTCTGGAAAGTTACACTTCCATCCTGTGTGCAGAGTGGATCTCTGAGCTGTGCCTTGGCTTTTTAGTCTCTCTCTAGAGAGAAATCCAGAGGCAACTCTTAGGTTCGCATCATTTCCAGCTTGTGTACAGCTGATGTAGCTGATGTGTACCACTGACAGTATTGGTGTAACACACTTTTCACTTGGAATTTTAAAAAAAGTAGATCCTCACCCCTCTCACTCGTTCACTTTGAGTGAGAAGCTGGCTTTCACCTGACCCCCTTGTGCCTGTAATTTGTAACGCAGTGGCTCTTTTCCAAGCTTCTAAGATTAGTGATAATGAACCCAAGGCTGTAACAAAACATTCTGGTGCCTGTGGTGAGGTGTCAGGTTGGTTTCTTTCATTCTGAACTTGGGGAGAGACTCTGTCTGGTGAGTTTCTTTTTAACTAAAGCATTTTAAACCACTGTTAAGATTGTATTTTGCAGGGCAGCAAGGGAAGGGAACCAGAGTATGAGACAGACACTTCTGAACACCATTGCTTTCTGTGGACACAATCAAATAGCTTCTTGAAAATGAAGAAAATGAGCAAATAACCTTTATAATGAGTGAACAAAATTTATAGCCATTTGAAAAATAAACTGAACTCATCTGTCCTTCATGGTGCTGGCAGTGGTGTTACTGTAACTAAGCCATGATTGCAGTCATGAACTCAGTGGTTATGTGTCTCAGCTCAGATATGTTGCAGATGGCTGGCCAGGAGACCAACAGTTTGGTTTTGACGACGAGATATAAAAGTGGGAAGCTAAACGCAGTACAGAGAGGAGTGGACCTGGATCTGTGGCAGCAGAAGCCAGTGGAGCTTCAATATGCTGTGCTTTTTTGGTTTTTTTTTTAATCACAACAGGAGGTCTTGGAGGACTTTACAAAAAAAGCAAGTAAAGAATTGGTGAAGCCCAGAGGACAAGTGACTCATCAAAGATTGTTAAGCAGGATGTGACATGGGCTTTGGCGCTTCTGAGCCCATCCCATCTTCCAGCCAAACTGCCACAGCTAGAGCAGAGCCATCCAGCCTTCTGCTGCATGGTCCCACTACCCCCAGGGCAGGGAAGGCAGTGGGAGTCCTATTGGCATCAGCAGGCTTTTGGTTAGGCCTGCTTTTGCAGAGGAGGAGACGTTGTCTTCAGCATTAGACATCTTTCTAGTTCTTGTGGTGTTCAGGGGTTTTTAGATCAAATATTGAGTAAATTCTTGCTTGTTGGAAGTGGTGGACAATGTCTTGTGCCAAAAAGCATGCTGAGGCTGCTGAGCATTATCACATGGGAACTTGTGTACAATGGCTGATCTGTGTTCCCACTCAGTCAAAATAAACTGTTGCTTAGCATTCAGAGACACCCCTGATCAGGATTATCTACACATATGCCACTACTGCAGCCTTTAAATGATGTGAGTGTGCAGGGTAAAGAGAGAAAGCCTTCTGTTGATAATGTCTGTACAGTATGAGTTGAAATATTTTGGGTTATTTAGCAGTTGACTAGATTTTGTACAGCTACCTGAGCAAGCCAATAGTTTGCTCCTATTTTCAGTTTATATGTTCACAAGCCTGTGGTCACAGAATGATAATGAATAAAGTGTATTATTATTAACATCACAAATCTGTTTGATAGAGTATTGAGAAACTTTAAAGAACAGAGGGGAAAAGTAATTCCTATTGATAAGAAAGCTGAATGCAATTACCAAGGCTTTTTGCCATCTGTCAGCATTGTCTATAAATTTATTCCACACACCCCACCCCCAGCCTCTATGGTCATTGTGAAAAGCACTTTGTATTTTATCCCCTTCTCTTATATATTCTCATGGAGCACACTTCTGTGTGCCTTGGTTAAGTTTTATGCCACAAACTGATTTGTTTGCATGACTGGAATTTGTGTCTTGCTGCACCTCCTTGTTTAAAGGGCTTCCAACATGAGTGTATTCATCCATATCTTTATTTTCCCTACATGCTCAGAATGTTCTTAGGGGTTCTTAGGGATCCATCCTTCTCACTTCAGAACTTTTTAGTGCAGAAGGCAGTAAAGGGGTAAAAAACCAACTTGATCTAGTTATGGAAATAAAGATGGCAAAATGTACACTGGCAGAGATTCTCCTTGCTGGAACTATGTATTTTGATTCCTGATTGGCTTTGTCTTTCCATCTGTTCATCTCATCTGCAGCTCTTCCACTGTCTTTCACCGAAGCCTGCTCAGAAGCTGGTAATTACTGGTAGGTTTTGTTGTGTGCCAGACTGTTTTAGGACTGGCTGCTGACTTGTTTCTACTGTACTGATCTGGTTTTGTTCCCCTGACTCAGATCTGCTTCTCTCTGTTCCTTTCTTTCTCTGACATGGACACTTTCCTTCAGTGAAAAGACTCTGACAAGATTTTTATAGAAAGTAACAAAACCAGAATCTTTTTTTCCCATAAGGTGTATTTCTCCCCACAGCCTTTCATCTGAGTTTGCTCTTGTATTCTACCTTCACTGTGTCATTTCAAAACTTTGTGTTCCCTTCTGTTCCATACTCTTATTGTAATTTAGGCTGTTTTCTGTTCTGGTTGAAACACCTTTTCTTTCATCATTGAAAATAATTAGTTGAGCAGTCCTTTGTGCTGTGTTTGTGAAATATTCCCCCATCCAGATTTCTTCCCTCTATTGTTGGAGCTATTTCATGCTATTAGGAATGCAGAAGAGCTACACTGGTTTCTGTTGGGTTATGCTGGATTACCCACTGTAACAGCGAATGCAATGTGAATGCTGTCTTTCTTTTACTAAATGCATCACAAGTTTTACAACTAGAGAACTGGTAGTACTGATTAGAGACATCTGCCCTCCAGTTTTGTTCTCACAGTGCTTTGTCATTTGGGGGTTTGAACAGAGATGCTGTTTTTTTCAGGCCTGGCATGTTTCGAGGAGATATTTTCAAAGTGACTCCAGGATATAAACAAACACATAAGCCTGTGCTTGAGCTTGCTTCTAGTGACCTGAATTTTAATTCCAGTCACCTGAGGAGGACGTGCACTGTAGTGAAGGAATTTGACTAAGTAGTTCATGTCCAAGAGTCAGATTTCTTCTTTTTTAAAGGAAGAACTGGAAAAGACCTTCAAACCTCATACTGTGAGAATATTTCCCTTCCTCTCCTCATGTGCCCGGTTCCCATTGTGTTTTCCTAGTGGCTTAGGAAATGTCATTACATTCTAAATAAATTTTTGTATCCCACTTAGCACACGGTGCTATTGACAACATAAACACAGCAGACAAATCAACTCATGCACTAGAAAGAGATAACAAAGAGGGGAAATAAACCCTTGCTTGCTAACAGTGGCTGCAGTGAGGACTGGCTGTTGCATTTCTAACATCATATGTAGCAAAACCCAGCAGTTTTCACATTGGTTTCGTTCAAATATCTTCAACCATTAGTCACAAACTAAACTCTACTACCATGCATTTCCTGATGTTGTTGATCCCTGGTGTGCTGGCAGGTCGGACTGACTTGCAGTTCCTGGCTCCTTCCCTCAGCTCCCTGGCTGCTCACTGGGCTGCAGGTTGCCCAGGCTGCAGAGATCTCTCACCGTGGAAAACAGCCCAGGAGTGGAGCATGGCCAGATCTTACAGGTCTCTGCTCACTTACACATTGTTTCATATTTGCTGCACTTAAACGTTCTTGGCCTTGCAGAGCTGCTCGTCGGGGCACTCACTGCCAAGGGGTATTCTGCACTTGGTATTTCTGTTTGAAGGAAGTCTGTGTTCTGGGAAATGCAGCTTTTCCTATGGGAGTAGCTGCTAAAATTTAATGGGCTTTGGTTTTTAGGAGGCCCAAATTTATGACCAGTGTTGCTTTTTGGACTTAAAAGCTGTAAATTGAATCTCTAGATGCCTAATGTGTTCTGGCTAAATTGTCAGAAGAGACAAGTGATGCTGTTTGCTCTTATTCCTGGGGTCACAGTTTGAGCTCAGGGGAAATGATGGAACCTGCCCCTTGGCAGTCAGGCTGTTGTACTGGGTTTTGGTGTGTTTACCGTGTCTGTATATATTTTGTGTACAAGGGTGAAAAGAGCCATATTTCATAAAATACATGTGCTTCCCAGTTTTGTAGCAAGCACTCAGACCCTTTAGAAATGAAAAATGTTTGTTGGACCAGTTTAAGTGATTGCGATTTGCCACAATAAAACCAGTGAGAAATGGATCCTAGGTGATCCAAATAGTCCTACCTTCATTGAGAGCAAGTGAATTGTGACAGTTGGCACCTGCTGAGAATCTGCCACTAAGAGACATGCAAACTGAATAAGCTGCTGTATGAATGACTTCCCATGACTCACTGTTTTTGTTTCACTCAATTTTGAGTGAAATAATAAAGTAGTATAGAAGGTATGATGGTAACATGAAAAGCATTGTGGTGTTTAGTAGAGCGCAGGAATGATTTGAAATGTTGGGATTGCATTAGAACATCTTTTGGTTGGTCGGCTGGGTTTTTAATCTTGTTAAGTTCTGATGTTATCTTTGCCATTAGGCACTTTGCCACTGACAATTCCCAATTTATTTTCAGAAAAGTGACTGAATTCAGGAATCTGGCAGGGTCTGAGGTTCGTAAATTAGTGCTTCAGTATACACTTCTGGTACATGTTGATTTGATTCTGTCAGCTTGAGGAAACTGGATAAGCTGGGCTATCCTTTTTCCCTGCCTTCATGTGTTGTGTAGGTCTGTAGTTACTCGTCTGAGATTCTGTAGGCTAATGTCAGTACTCTAATGTGCAAAGTAATTTAAAGCATTTAAAGGAAATAGGCATTGAACTACTGAGACACTGGCTTTTAAAAAAGGAATTGCACTCCATGAAAGCACCCTGAATTTCTGCTCACTCTGCATGTTTAGTAGAGTAGAACAGTGTTAAGCATATTGTTTTTGAAATATGTCAACTTCTATTGGCACAGTAGAACATAATGACAGTTCCTATGACACAATCTGCAGACTGAAATTCCTCTAGTAAACATTGCCCTAATGATGAAGCAGCAGTTGCAGTTTACCATTTTAAAAAATCCTTATAAGAAGGGGTGCTTTGTATGTGAAATCCTTCTTCTGTGGTGTCAGTGGTTATTGGGAGAGATGTATATGTATCAGTACTGAATACTGTAGACTTCCTGTGCTTTCTGCCGTTGTATCTAAGTTCAGCTTGCTCAGGCTGCTGGGGGTGTTTCGTGTAACCTTCAGGCCCATCGCTTCTCTTGGTTTGTCTACTGAAAAAGAACGGGATCCATCTAGCCCAGAAATATAAAAACTCCTTACAAAGTGTGGCACTCATAATCACTAACAGGACAGTACTTGGCTGAAGTGAAGGTAGGTTTAGTGCAGTACTGTTGTAACTGCAGGCTACAGGAGGCCATGCAACTGTGGGAGAGGCTGGCGAGAACCCCTGGAGGGAGGGGGCACCAGTGTTTAGTTCTTTCTTCAGCAAAAGCTCCCTTGTAACGTCCCCTCATCATACAGGAGTTTTGTGTGGGGTCTGCTCCTAGCTGTGGTATCCTGAAGCACACATCCAGGTCTGTTAAGCTGGGACTGGTGAAGGTGATTTAAACAGAGTGGTGGGATCCACAGGTGAATGATAATTTTACTTTCCTTTCACTTTGGTAGGGGAGACGACCTCTGTCTTTGTTCTTCCAGTCCACGTGTAGTGTCACTTCAAAGCCTGTGTCACAGGCTTCCTCTGATATTTTGCCTCCCTTATGCCTTTAAGAGTAGAAGGAAAATCAGAAGCCGAACAGCTGCTGAGCAGAACCTTTTCTAAATTGCCATTCCAGTGGCTATAAAGGAAAAGAAGACCCTAAGGTGACCTACAGTTGTTTGCTTCTGCTTGTGTAACTTACTGAACTGTCATATTGTGCAGTGTTTGTGTGGCAGTAACAGCAACATCTCATGGTTTTCATGGAAGAGGAGCATAAGAACAAGAGAGTGAGTGTGTAAGAGGAAAGTCAGATCATTCAGAATGTGACCTAGGCTGTTTGTAAAAAAAATTCTGGTAGACTTCAATTCTAAAGATGCTTCCTCCCAAGTTGTGCAGGTATGTGCTAGGGTAGAGGGGTTTGCTTAGGTGTAAAGTATCAAAATGAAAAGAAAACTGTTAAGAGCCAAATTTAAAGTTTGAAGAATACTTCAAAAAGAAACCTGGACTTGAGGGGAAGATATATAACCATGGAATTGACTTGCTTTGTGATAACGTCTCTCAGATTTTTCTCAAATAATTAGCAGGATATAAATATATCAGTTCAAAGAAATGTGCAAATCTCTCCTGACAAACACTATCTGGAGACATTCTTTTTATCTGCAGGCATTGTTTCTTGTGCATCCATGGTTACTTACTCTCCCAGAAGGGTAAAAAAAAGGACTATGTGTTACTAGGTATCGTGTTTTACCTCTGGCTAAAAGCATGATGTGGATGAAATAGTTTTTCTGCATAATCTATCCTGGGAAATGGTCAATACCTAACCAATGTAAAAGTTAATTACCAACCAGTTGGTAATGCCATTAAAAGCATGCCCAGGGGTAAGAAGAGGCACATGAGATATGAAAGAGGTGAGAACACATTGCAGTAGGATTGTGCGTGTAAAAGGGAAGACAGTAGTTTATGTACATAAGATTTTTAAGGCAAAGGATTGTAACTCAGTGATTAAATCTGGTATTTTGAAGCCTTATTTAGCTTAAAACAGAGTTATTTCAGATAAGCTGTTGTTTACAAAAATTGAGAGGTAACAGTGTCCTATATGATGCTGCTCAGGCATATTCTGAGATTTCTTTACACAGAGACCTCATCAAAGACAACTGCATACAATAAGGTGTCAGGGGGGCTCTGACAGCCTTTCTGACATCCCTTATGGCCAGCTAGAGTTTCAACTAGCAGATTTATTTGTCCTTTAACAGACACCTGTATCCCCCATCACAAGATGTGGCCACCTGAGACTGAATAGTCTGAGAGGTAAAAGCAAAGTCCCCAAACCAGCAGTTCTTCCTTTTCTGTACTGTCTGAGTAATGAAAATAGTTTGACCTGAGTATGACAACAGTCAGTCTTCTGACTGATTAGATGCTCTCTAGTCAGATTGCTCTACAGTTAGGTTTATGCTTTATGATCAGAGCTGCAGCAAAATCAAGGTAAGCGCTGAGGTCCTGGTGAGGTGAGCACACGTGGCACACCAGTGACTTCGGCTCTGCTGCTGCCTGACCCTGCTGCACTCACTGGCTGCCAGCCCTGTGGGCAGTTGTGCTGTCATTCTGGCAGCAGTGGTGCTCAGGTGCCTGGGTCTGTGCTGTGGGAGGAGGCTGATGGAGCATCGCAGGGGCTGCTTTGGAAACTGGGCTGGGACCTTCACATTTTACAGGGCCAGGAGAGACTCACAGAAAGAATCTTGACCAAAATGCTGTCAACACAGGATGTGGAAATGTTGCTGTTCCAAGGAACACCATTGTAAGCAGACAACTTGTCCATACCATTTTATCACTGCAGTTCCTGTGTGTGCAGTTCTTGCCAGTCACCTGATACCTGACAATGGGCAGGCTGAAAACATGTCTTGTTCTTGCTTTTTAGGTTCATATCTGGTTGATTGGGGAGGCCAAGATCAGGTAATATTGGTTTCAGACAGTGTCTTTTTTTTTTTTTAAGAGCAGCAACTCTTCATCTCAGTGAAGGAAAGAGTTTAGGATATTGATTACCATTCCTTCTTTCGCTATTCACAATCTTGGCAAGTGGCAGGAATGATTTATTCATGTTCTAGTATGTGATGAGTTGTTAACTTTGTGAAGCATTTGTGATGGTCCACAGAAGATGCCATGTTGTGTGCAGCATAGCTGGTAATTTTTCTTGAACAGCTACTGGGAGTGTCTGAGAAAATCCTAATTCCTACTGAAGTACTTTTTCCAGTTTCTTTTGCCAGGAATCACTGTGGCACACAAAAGCAGCAAGTATCCCCTTTTCTGTGAGGGGGTGCCTGTGACAGGTTGATTTGCTACAGATGGGGAGCTGATGCATGAGCTGGCTTTAGACTGGCCAGCACAGGTCCTGCTGCAGCGCGGCCATGGTAACAGTGAGCTCAGGGCAGGCTGACTGCAGCTCAGCCAGCTTCCACTCTGGAATCAGGAGTCACTAAGCCAGTTGGTTTAAAATCAGCACAGTATAGACATGATCTGAATAACTGTTGGAAGATGACACAGTATGATGCCAGCTGTAATCTCATGGAATGATCTGTGTGTTTTGTGAAGTTCAGGGAAGTGTACAGACTTGGTGACTTTCTGGTGGCTGTTATCATTTTTATTTTTACAGTGTTTAGCAGCAGAAACAGCAGAAGGGTAGGGATGTGGATAGCAACTGATCTCTGAAATACTTTGCTTGGTTTTAGTTTCTTCCTAATGCGCTTTGTAGTGTGAGTTTGATTTAACTACTTGAGAAGGATGCCTGGATATTGTTCAGCCTAGGTAAAAATAGCCCCATTCTGTCAGATAGTCTGTATTTTAATAAGCCTTGTGCTTAGAGTATGTGTGTTTCACAGCATAGCAGAGGTGACCCAAGAGACTCGTGGGTAATAATTCATATTCACTAATAATGAGTTTTCTTTAACCCTCCCTGCTACTTTTCATCTGCTTTAAGTTTTTTACTAAGTAAAAATCAAGGATTTTATAGTTCAGAATTCAAATTCTGCTTGTTGTCATAGAAGACAAACATTTGCTGTGTGGTGGGACACAAGACATTCTGTCAGGGTGTAGGTGTTCATGCTGCTGTTACCCATTGCAGGGAATGGCAGGGAACTAAGGCCCTACTGAAAGTGAGCAAAAGTACTGAATTTAACCTAGAATGTGAAGATAGGTGCTCATGCAGTCAATGGGCTCAGTAGCCAGTTGCAGTCTCAGCTTGGTGTAATTGGCAGCCATCCTGAAAAGTTAGATGTCTCATTGCTGCAGCTCCAGTTAGATGAGACACAATGAAATGTCAGCCACAGGGAAAGTTCTCTAAACTCCGACTGCAGGATGCTGCTGCTTCTGTAGTTGAACAAGGTGAGGCACAAAGCACTGGAGACAGGAGTGTTGGAACAGGCTGTCAACGTGGGCAGCATTTCTGGAGCCTGCATGGAAAGGCTGAGCACTGCCAGGGCCTGAAGGACAAGGAGGAAACAGAGACCTTGGGAAAACTGGAGTGATTTGAGCTGTAGGAATTTGCAGGAGACCTGGAAAGTGAGCTCACGCTAGGAAAGACTGCAGAGAGCCAGCAGATGCCTGGTCTGCAGGGCAGCAATGGGCTGCTGCAGTACTTTAGGAAGCAAAGAGAACTCATTTCAACTGTGCATGAGAACTGTGCACTTGGAGTTGTTTACTTGTGCTAGTATTTGGTTAATTTAACATATTTTGTAAGAATCATATTTATGTCACTTGGTTTATAATTTGGAGCCTAGCTTTCTAGATGAGAGAAAAAGAAAAACTGAGCATGAAAGGCAACAAGAGCTTTGCAATAAAGGATACTTGACTAAAATGGCCATACAAAGCAATATACAAATGTAGCTGAGATGTGGCACTAGGAAACATAGCTAACATTTTTCATCTATCAGTATTTTAATCCTTCCCTTCTGTCCAATACAAATTGGTAAAAAGAAATTATTTTAGTAGCAAGAGACTAATTAAACTTTCTGATATGAACAGAAATACACAACACAGACAAGTAAATAAGAACATTATGGTACATTTGCTCAACAGAGCTTCACATTTTTTAGTGACTCCAGAGAGAGAAGCATAACTGATAGCTAATGCAGAGCCCTGTAATAGGGTGCTGTCAACTTGAATGTGTCACTTGCTCGGACTTTCATTCTGTGTTGCAATCAGTGCCTCAAATCCTGATAATTAACTGAATGAAAGGCAAAGTTTGATGAGAACTACATATAAACTATTTTGAATTAACTCTGTCAGCAAGGATAAGAATGACAAAACAGCTTTTGGGTGTATAGGTGCAGCTTTAGGTATTTATTCAGGGTTTGGGTACTTCAAAGTTTAGATGACCTTCTCCCGCCTTTTATCCATTGACCTTACTGAACGGTAGCCTTGATGTTCAGAAACCATAGCAGAGGTGAGATTTATAGAAAAAGGTTATGTCATCAGTACTATAGAACATGAAATTTGTTGAAAATTTTTTCCTCTGCTTGCCTTTGATGCCACAGTGTGATTGGAGCTGTGGTGGTTTAATTGCAGCAGAATTCAGGTGGCTGTTCATGTAAAGGTGGTCCTTGGGGACTGAAGGTCTGTAGGGCTGTTCTTCATTGTGATCTACTGCTGTAATGTCAGTGTTTGAGCTGAAACACCTCTTATTTCAGGAAAAAGATTTTTTTCATCTTCTTAATTGAAGGTTGTAGCAAGTTTCATCTTCAAAATCTAAGTAGAGCTGAGCTTCAGTAGCTGCTGATGTGCTGTGGAGGAGCGCGAGCCCGCACTCCGGCGCCCAGCTGGCCTGTCAGCAGATCCAGCAGAGAATGTTTTGATGCAGTTGAATTTAGCTGCATGTTTGCTTCAATGTTTTTATAACAAACAAACACAAAAGTAAATGTTGTAAACATTTCAAACAACAGATTGGTGAGCTCCTTGTGGCTAACGGTGTCTGTTTCAATGGGAGTGAGCAAATACATTATTAAGAGAATCCTTTTTATGCCATGATGATGGGTAGATCCTATTGGCATGCTTCAGAAGCAAAACCGCCTCATCCCAGGAGTCCTTGTAATGCTCTTTTGGAGGTTATGAAGTCTCTTTCTATGTTTGTTAAATTCTTTCAGTAAGGCTAGTCCACAACTAAGTTCCAGTCTGAGCTGTGGACTGTATTTCAGCTTTTCCTCCCTGGGGAGGAAAAGCACAAGATGTGACTGAATAGTCTTTTTTAGTCTTTGTCTCCTAGTCTTTGGATTTTCTCTGTCATATATGGAAACTCATGTTGTGGAAATACAACAAAAAGTAATTTTATTTATGATAATACATTCCAAGCACTCCAAATAGGGAGGGACTGTTAGGCTTGCATTTCTATACTTGTAATGAGTCTAAAAAGGTGATGAGATTAGTTATGTTATGAGCATGAAGTAACTGTTGTTGTTATTAGTTACTGGCAGATGGTGAGGTAGTGACAATTCACAGCTGCAGTAGTTAGAGAGAGAATTTTTGGTCTCTGGAGTGTGGAAATGGGCCTGTTCATCACCTGTGAGGAATTTCTGATAACCTTAGGAAGGAAATTCTTTAGCCAGGAAACCATTTGGTGATGGAAATCATGACTCTATTCGTCTGTATTACATATTGTAAATATGGGATGGTTCTTGTGATCTGTGGTGTTGAACACACTAAAGGTCAGTAAGGGAAGAGAGCTGTTAATTCTTTGTATTAGTGAAGTATGTTACTTTGTAGAAAAGCACAGAAATCAGAATGTTTTCTCTGTAGCAATGTTTCCTTTCTCTGAAGATTTGTGTTGATTCATATGTATTTGTGCTTCTGTATTACTGTCTTTCCTTTGAATTCTGAGTTGATGTCTTTTACTAGATAATGTCCTGATTTTTTAGTGGGCTTCACAAGTCTGAGTTGTTTTCACATGCATGTGTAGCCCTAATACTGAGGAAGGAGACTACTGGCATTTAGAAGAGTGGCCTTTCTGCAGTCTCTTTGCACATGCTGTTAATTTGGCATTTTCTCCTGATTTCTGTGTTATTTTTAATGCCTTTTTTGTGGTCTTGTTCTCCAGAACATGATATTGTACCTGATACATTCTGTGTGTAATGAAAGAACTGGGCTGAATGCATCTCAGACTAGTTTTGGCTAAGAAATCTCTCTCAAGAACAGAATTATTCTTCTTCATAGAACATTCTTCTATGGCTTGTGTTTATCAACAAAGGAATTGTCGAGGCTGCATTAAAACAGAATTTAGATACCCATGAAATGTTCTGGGATTTGTTTTCCAGTCACTTGCTGTAATGAAGGGAGAACTCTCCATTTGCTTCAAGAATGGAAAGCTCAAATCCATTTTTAAAACACATTTTTTGGTGTGTTTGCTAAACAATACTATTGTTCATGGGTCAGCATTCTGTTGTGGTTTGGGAGAGCTGTGGGAACTGCACGTCAATTCCACTTCTCCCAGGGGTTTTCCCTTTATTGCTGGATGGGTCACATTAGAGAGTTTCTTTATCCATGAAAAGATGATGAAATTTGCATTTATAAAGTGCAGTAGGGTACTTTTAGAAGAGCAATAAGTATTACAAAACAGCATTATGATGATTAAAGAGGAAAGATGGTAATCTTGAAAATACCCAGGTAGAAATAAAGTGACAATAAAACCTCAGTATGTAGATTCAGACAGGAGGACTTTTGCTTAGTCTAGTGACTCCATTAGTTTAAAGACCGCTTCCTTGTACCCAGTGAAGATTATGCCCCCAGAGCAGATGTAGAGCTTGGAGTCCTGCTGAGGTGAATCATCTCTTCAGAGCTTGAGTTTGCTGGCAACAAAAGGAAGGAAACAGCTGGAGAAAGCTGTGAGAGGCTTTTGGGGGTAGGCTTCCTATAGATTATTCTCCTAATTGCTACAGCTGAGCACACAAGAAGAAAGGCAGAGCCAGGGGGAGGTGTATTTATGAAAAACGTGTCCTTTCTGTGAGGTGATTGTTGGCCTTCTGACTATTGTGCTGTCAGGGCTGAAGCTTTGCTTCTGAATTTAATCATTTAACACAAAAACATTAATTCTTAATAGCAGTCTCTCCTTGGACTTTCTCAAGGTATAGGGTGTTCTAATTACTACACTACTAGGTAAGAAAAAAAAAAAAACAAAAGAAAATCCAAACTCAGGCTCTCAGAGACTTGTTAAAGGTTTATCAGCTTCAATCTCTTTCAGTGTAGTTTGTGAGCAGTTTTTTGTCAAATGATCCAGAGAACCCTAGTTTTGGCTAGTTTATGCTAGGGAAGGAGGATTAATCAGATGTGTCCTGTTGTCACTGAATGCTTAGGGAACAATGAAAGGCAGAGACTATCCAGCTGTAGTACTTGTTGCAAGTGATAACAATATTTCTCCAGGATGAAACTAGTGTGATATATTACTGTTGCATTTATGTCTAATACAAAGATTTCTGCTCTAGGCTCAGCTCCATTTTGTGGATTACTGCTTCCTGGGTTTTAAAGTCCTCAGTATAATCAACTAGTTGCATTCCAACCAGCTTTACTCTGGGAAAGTGTATTCTTACTAGATAAAAGAAAATAGCTCCTAATGAAGTCAAGAGCCACAGGCATCTAACTGTATCTGACATCTTGCCTGTTGCTCATGGTAGAAGTCAAAGCTGGCATATCTGCATGGAAATACAGCTAGGAGGAAAGGCCATTGCCCATTTACAGACACTGGCCAGGACTCTCTTCTATGGAGCTGCCCACCCCTCCCTCACCTGCTGAGTTTGTCCCAATGCTTCAGCATGTCTCCTGGCTGCTTAAATTATTGATTAATGTTGAGTGTAACTGCCTGCACTGAGATCCTGACAGCTCACTGTGGGAAATTAGAAAAGGTAGAGAAAACGAAGTACTTGTACAGAATAATTGTTTTGGTGATTGTATTTTCAGGGTCGCACAGTGGAAATAAACACTAGTGAACTGCTGGCCTTGTTCTTTGATGTAGATGAACTAAGTCCATGTGTTCCTTTAGCATTGTTTTAGTCTGTTTCCACGAATAAATCCAGTCTCTTCAAGAGGCACTTCAGTGAAGATCTAATACAGAGTCCTGGAAATTGTTATTGCCCTGAGATACAGAGAAAGTTTAGAGCTATACCAAGCAAACCAGTTATAAATCTGAACACGTGTGGGGGTTTTTTCCCCTTTCTCTCTGCTTTTAAATAATGAAATTCTGTAAAAGATTTTATGCTTTTTTTAGCATAAGAAGCTACCTAAACTATTGTGAAAAAGTAGCATTTTGGGAACCTCTGAGTAGTAGCTGCTCCTCTTTTTACCACTTACTGAAATTAATGCCAGAGTGGCCTGAAGAACATGATCACCTCTTTTGTTATGTGTTCTGGAAAACATGTTTCATGCATAATTTTGGTGCTGCTGTCTTTACAGGAAACCTGCTTTTAATTCTTTGCCTCTCCTGAGAAAAGATTTCCCTTTCCATTAGAACAATTGTTGCAATTTAAATCCCAGTAAAGGCCTAGGTCTGGTTTTGTTCTGGAGCTTATTTTGAAAGGCTGCTGTAGCCTCTAAGTCCTGTTACATACATCGGGTTCAAATTTGCCTGTGGAAGAGCTGGGAGTGTGTGCAGATCCAGTATGAGCTGTCATGTAGAACAGCCATGTTGCATTCTATATTGTTTCTGGGGAATAGAGAGCTCTCTGGCCTCTGTCCTGGTCAATCTGTGCCTGAGACTTGTAAGCATAGTTATATGTTAAAAGCAAATAGATACATTTTCACATGGAAGGCATTGTGCTTGCCTTCTGGCACTGTGCTGTGTGTGTTCTGATCAGTTTCTGCAGTATGCCTCCATCCAAAGGCAAACCGGATGGAAACTTGACAGTTTTGCTGCAGAGAAGAGCTCTGCTGAGCTGGATGTGATTAGCTTTGCAGAGCCCACATCCTTCCTATGGCAAATTCTCAGGAGGTCTAAAACCCTATGAAAGATTTGGCTTGCATGTCTGCTGTTTAGTAAATGTCAGCTCATTGGTAACTTTGGTGTGCCCACAGACATGCTGCTGCTGGCCAGGAATTGTTCTTATTTCCCCTGCTGTTTTCATTAGGTTTGTAATGTCATTTTCTTCAGCTAGATGATTAGTGTCTAACTGGTTTTATGTTAACACTTGAGTTCAATTCATTTAAAGAAACTGATAAGGGGCTGTGTTTTGCTCTTTGAAATTGTGGGGGTATTCAAGGAGCCTTTTGTGCTCATATTTAGTAACCATGTCCAGTTGGGAGAATGCCTGAAAAACTAAGACCTTGTAAAATGTCTCTGCTGCATATGCCAAGGTTAAAATGGCAGCACTGTTAACACAAGGACAGACCACACTAACCACAGAGTAAAGGAAAACAGCACAAGTAACATTTGCTGTGGCAAAAGTGTAAAGCAGTCCACTGCTGTTAGACAAAGCAACTGCAGCTGTGATCCTCTTGGCCGTGTTAGAAGCACAATAGTCCAAGGAACACTTGGAAGCTTTTTTAGCTGGAGCTATGGATCAAAAAAGGAGGCCAAAGATGGCAGAAGAGAACTGAAGGTTGATCTATACATAGAACTCGTTTTTCTGATAAACTGGTAAAAAAAAAATCAATGTATCCATCTACTAACGTGTTTGAAACAGTGAAATGGGCACAATACATAAATCCCCAAGGCAGATTGGTGGGTGTCGTGGCTTTGGCCAGGATAGAGCTCACTCTCCGCCGCCGCCGCTAGGGCGCGAGGCCGGGCCATTCGCCGCCATGTGCCGCCCCGCTGGGGCTATAAGGGCAGCAGCCGGGCCGGGGCGGCGCTGCGGTCAGTGCGGGAGCTGCGGCTGTGCTGCTGGGCTGAGCGGGGAGTAATGCAGTGACACTGGGCATTGCTCGGTTTTCTGTGTCCTTTGGCCATCGTGAGTAATGCAGTGACACTGGGCATTGCTCGGTTTTATGTGTCCTTTGGCCATCATCGTAACTACCTGTGCTTTGTGCTGTTCTATTAAATTGTCCCTATCTCAACCCAGAAAGTTCTAGAACTCTCTCTTGATTTCTCCTCCCCATCCTGCTGTTGGGGAGGAGTAACTGGGTGGTTTGGTTATTGTTCAGTTAGAGCTAAACCACCGCAGTGGGTAATGGTGCACTTCATCAGCGAGGAGAGGTGCACTGTTCTGGGAAGTTCCTAATGTTTTCAGAGGTATGAGTGGCTCGGGACTGTACTGTGTGTCTGGAATTTCCTTCAGATATTATTATTATTAGTTAATAATTCACTTTTGGGTGATTAAAATACAGCGAGGTAGCTGGTAGTTTTGATAGCAGCTTTAATTGCCTTCAATGAACAAAAGATGCTTTCAGAAAGAAAGTTTGTGTATGAAGGATGGGGGTTGAATCTCACTGAACTTCGTCCCTACAATCAGTACCCCACCATAGAGATGCCTTCTCCTGGTTCCGTTGGCCTTTCCTGGGCAAATTATGATACTTGGGCTGCAGATTTGGAGGATGTTGTAATGGGCCCCATCTGCCAGCAGTGCCTCCCTGCCTGGATTTACTCATCTGGGAAGGGATGATGCAGATCTGTCTTGTGAGGATGATCAAGTTTCTTGGAAAACGTGTTTTAGAAAAAGGATATGCAGTGATACATTTTTTCTTCTTGTTGTCCCTATATTGTTGCCATTCTGGGTACAAATCCCTCTTCTCCACTCTTCATGGTGCATTTGCTGTGTATCTTTGGGATTGCTTTGTACAAATAGTTGACTCAGTGCTAAGAGCCCTGAATACACATCATTAATTTCTTCTAGTATGGGATTTGTGCTCAATTCTTTTTTTTTTTTTCCTGTAATATCCAATAAATATTCTAAGCACTGTGCTAAAGAGTATTCCACAGAATGAATTTCTCAATGTTTTCTACTGAAGCTGTTCTACTTATTAGGGAAAACTTTGTCTTTGAGAGAAAAGCAATGGAAAAGAGTGATTATAGCTAGTGGGGTAGAGGACTCCTGGGATGGACAAAGTGAGACAGAGAGAGCCTAGATTCTAATTTTGTCTCTTCTGAATATTTATTTATGCAAAAAAGAACAGGTTCAGTAGGAGAAACAGAACAAGGTCTTTCTCTTCAGTATTCCTGAGTTCATCTTTGAAGGAAGGGCAGCGGAACAGTTGCAGATGAAGATGAACCAGCAAAGCAGAACAAGCACAGCACTTGAGCTCTGAGCTTGCAAAGCTGTGAGCTGGTGCTGAGGCTGGCTTGGGCAATGAGAGGAGAGGAAGAGAGCCCAGCCCTGCTGCACTGGGACCCTGCTGAGGTGAGCAGAGGAGAGCAGCAGCTCTGGTTGTGATGGTTCCCCGGCTGCTGCAGGTGAAGGGTTCTCCTCTCATGGCTGTGCTGAAGGAGGTGGCACTACCCTGGGACAGCATCTTTGAGCCTGTGGCTTGTGCTCAAGGTCCTATAATCTGCACTTTTTCTGGCTTTTGTAGAAATGTGTTTAAAAGATGCCTCTGGAGAAAATGTTGTTTTGGTGTGATAACAAATCTTGTTCAATCACAACAAGAATTGTACTGGAATGCAAATTGCTTTTTTTCATCTGCAGTCACTCATTTGTATCAAAACATTTGGCAATGCAAAAGAGTCCCGTTCTGAGTCTGACCTCTGCTCGGAGGTTGCATTCTTAAAGGAAAGATGCATCTGAGTGTTTCTCTTGATGTCTTGTGTTCCCTTGGAAAACTGTTTGTCTGCAGGAGGCCCAGCAGGCAGAGCTGCGGGTGCCCATACGCTGTTGTGTGTGTACCATAAACCTGCTGCCTCGGGGAGGTGTGGGGGACTGTTTGCAGGAGTGTGGTGCATACGTATCTATTTCTGTGCAGAGGCAGGAGAATGGCAGCCTGAGGTCTAACAACATTTTAGAATCCCAAACCCTGTTTAGAAGAGCATGTAAGTATTCTCAGTTTGTCTGAAACCCTAAATCTGTCTCTCATTTAGATCCAGCCCCAGTGGGTGAATAGAGACAATTTTATCATCCGTTTATGTAAGCTTTTGCCACTGAAAAGTTAGATTTATGCAACGTAGTTAAGCCAGATTTACAGCTCACCGTTAACTCTGAGAGAATGACCCAGGGGATATAAAGAAACTTCAGCTGAGGAAATATTTTATTTTAGTGTCTGGAGGAGTTTTACACCAAACAGACACTTGCACCCTCATCCTGGTAAGAGTTACAGCAGCGTATTTCTAGCTGTAGAGTTAATGAGGTTGCTCAAGTGCGTTTTAAATTCTGTGTCTGTAATTGGCTGAAAGTTGTCTGCAAACATTCAGGTTAACTCTCCCCATTGGAGCTGGGTCTCTGCTGCTGCTTTGGGTCTGGAACTGGCATGGCTTATTCTCAGGGCCAGGCCAGGTGTGCTTGGTGTCCTGTGCCCAGAGGAGGTGGTGGAGCACCTCCACAGGCTGTGAAAAGCTTCAGCCTGAAACTCAGAACAGCAGGTTGGTTTTCAAGGTAATCTGTCTCATCTGCAGATAGCAAATAATGTCAAAATATCTGCAGTCCTTTTATCTAGTCAAAGGAGCTTGGTCTAATTTAGCAATTTAATGCTTTTGAACTACAAAGGAGGAAAAGGCCTTTGCCTGGTTTTCTGGACCACATGTGCCACTCTAAAACAGGAGCTCGCTTTACATCAGTGGAACTGATTCCATCATCTTGCCTTCTCCTCCCAACACCTGCAGCTGTGGGGATTCAGCACAACTTGTAAGGTGCAAATCAATTATGTCTCCTCCTTGTCTCGAGTGTGGGTAAAGGTATAAGCACTTGTGAACAGCCTCAATGAAAGCTCCTTAATGTTGTGTGATTTAACTGAAGTGCATTTACACTGTTGCCCTGAGAGGCCTGGCAGGCTCTGGGGTGCACGGGTGAGGAGGACTATGGGCAAATACCCTTGTCTTTGAGGTGAGCTCACCAAGAACTGAGGAAACTCACCTCAGCTGGGCTAGTGCTGGGTGTCCCTGGAGCATCAGCACTTCTTACTGATCATGGATGACGAAAGCTGTGATTATTTTAAAACACCTGTCAGGAAAGGGGCTTTCTTCCATTCTGTACTTGTGGATCAGAGACATGGCTAGTATTCCCTTGGGAACCCAGGTCTGGAAGCTTTGTTCACAGGGGATGTGTAAGTGGCATGAAGTAGAAGATTATAGCCTAAGCAGGCATCGTGACTCTTTTGGTGTACTTCAATCCTGTTTGAGAAAATAGCTGAAATGTTTGCAAGAATGGGGTGTTAGATGGATTTAATTTTCTTCATCAGTAGCAGGTTTTGTCACCTCAAGCTGAGAGGAACATGGACTCAGCTTTCTGAACCTTGGAAAATAAACTCATTTAGGATAAAACTCAAAAGAAGTAATTTTCTGTTTCTGCTCTCCCTCTGATGAGTAGCTCTGTGAATTTGGACGTTAATCTTTCCGCTTGGATCCAGATGGCATTTCATGTGGCTTAATGTCCTGGTGGGTGAGTGACCTCTAGCAGCATGCTGGCTGTGAGGTGCACTGGAGTGTGCAACCACTGCTCTGCCTCCCGAGGTGCCCCACTCTATGTAACTGCTTCCTCTGGCTTCTCTGCTCACATAGGTGCCATTTCTGGCTTCTTTAAAAGCTTAGTGTGTTTTTTTCTGCACTTTGCACTAAGTGGTTTTATTGATTCTCCCTAAATTCAACCTTAGGTATACAGGTATTATTTTGATGAGTACAATAAAGAACAAGAGAGACCAAGACCTTTTCTCAAAGTCTGTCTGCCCTGATGCCTGTGGATTTTCAGGTCTGAAGCATGCACTGATATGTCTGAATGAAATTCTTATGTATTCTGTAATTGCCCATTCAGGCAAGTATCATATCCTTTCATTTATTCTCTCAATAAAAAGAGAATTTACTTAAAAAGATGATCTGTTTTTTTTCCAGGGTAAAAATCATATAAGGATTGGTAGACAAGATTATGTAAGGATTGGAAGACATGCTAGAGAAGAGTTGTGCCATATATATTCAAGAGAGCTTCAAGTCAAATAGGGTAAATTAATAAATGGCATAAAAAGGAGCTGTGAAATTTTGTGAATTAAAAAATCATGTCTGTGTAGAAAGATTATAATCTTGCAACAATGACAGAAGCTGCCATCACAATATACTGATAATGGCCGTGAAAGTTTAAGTGAGATTAGAAAGCTGCAAAACCAGAAATTAGAGTGCAATTATGGGTATATTAGCTGGGTTTGGGGCTGAAGGGAAGAGGCTAAAGATTTAAAATTTTACAAACCTGTGATTTTTGGAGCAGAATAAATCACATAATCTGAAAAGGTAGAGCAAATCTTGATTAATTCTGCATAGCGAGCAGGAAATTATTCAGGTTACTACTATGAAGTTGGTCATCATGTTATTCAAATCGGATCTTCTGACAGAAGCAATAAATCTGGCACAGTAAAATGTTTAACTTGAAAATCCACAGCTATTTAAGAGACTGTTTAAAAAGAATTTTAAAGGAACAGCTGAGAGTATCATGCTTTCAGGCAGAATGATTGCAAAGCACACAAAAAGGTGGCATGGTCAAAAACTGAAGTGAAACAGACTCTTCAAAAGTGGACATAATAGCAAAAGAAGGAAAATGTAAAGAACATACATTTTAATAATTCTAAAGGTAAAACCATGAGAAAAGGTTAAAAGATTCTGATGAATTGAGAGTCACAGTCAAAAACAACCCCAAGCACTCTGAAACCTACTCTTAATAGCCTGGCACTCATTCTGCGTTTGCACTTAATAGGCAATCAATAGTAAGGCAATAAACAATAATACAAGTCACATTCAAGAAAAGTAATGTGATAGTTGAAGAGTTAAATGCATTACTTGCCTTGGAATGCAGCATGGGAAAGCTTAGGGAGGCTCCTTAGGCGCTCCTCTTCTTGTAAGAGTCGTCTAAGGAACTCTCACAAATGGATGTGTCAGGAGAAGATGGTCAAAACTATTGATAAAGTAACAAAATGACAGGAACAGATGGCAGCATCTTTGGTGAAAAGAGAACTTAAATATGAACTGTTAACTGGAGAATAACCTGTCATTTAAATCACCCTCAGTGCTATGGAGAAAAAAAAGGACATACTACCTTCACCTTAAAGCTATTTTAAAATGGTTTTTCTGTTTGTGGGCAGAGGGAGGAGGTAAACTGCTTCCCACCATTTTCAGGGAATGGCATCTCAGTTTCTTGTGTGAGTGCTCTTGCCCTGCACTCATCAAACGTGTTTACTTGTGCTATTGACAGACATGGTCAGTGCTTACTGAGCAGTCACTGACCCACAGACACATCTGTCAGAAAGTTTTCTTATTTGGGCAGAAAGTATTTGAAGCAGTCAGACTACCCCAAGTATTTTCACCTGTGCTGGATGAACTATAAAGTGAGAGGTTTGCTTCTGTTAAAGGAAGTGGTGTGCTTTGCGTTAGCAAGGCACGTTGCAGCTTCCCCTTGTTCCTCACAGCTTTCTCCTTCACCTTGAAGTGCCAGGTTACACTATGAAGGGCTCAGTCCTCAGCACAGTGCCAGACTTTGAGCAATCAGGCAAATGTCTGGTGGTTCTCTCTGTGCTGAGTGACTCCTTTCCAGTCGGTGTGCAGGGCTGTGCTGAGCAGTGATGGGCACTGTGGCTCTTGGAGCTGCTGCCCTGTGGCTGCCTCTGATGGCTTGTTGATAGCAACAGATACAAACTGGCTGCAGCTGAGATCTGAGCACTGAATTTGTTTTCCAATCCCTCCAAGATTTTGCACAGAAAGAGACATTTCAATTTCACTGCTGCACGTGCTCTACTGGTGGGAAGTAAGAGTGGCAGAGCTTGGCAGTAAATATAGAAAGTACTGCAAGACAGCAGCGAAGGCCTTCTTACAGCTCATTAGTCTGGTTTACTGTTGCTAATGACTGGACTGTGTAACCATTGCAAAATCAGCAATATTGCTGTCTACTGTAACCTCTTGGCACTCAAATTGGGAATATTGATGACAAACTGTATGTTAATGTGTGAAAAATGTATTTTTAGCTTTCCATTTGGAATAAACACTCTGATCTGACTCTAGTGGGTTAAATACCTCTCTGACACAGTAGCTAACAGCTTGGTTGCCAAAAGGATTGCACAGCTATTAATACATATGTATCTTTGTTTCAGTAGGTTTTAGCCATCTTTTCTTTGAGCTGTGGGAATTCATGCTGTAGCTAACACAAGTCACGTGAATGACAACTGCTGAGAGGGCAACTCATCCATTCTCACTCATGGTGGTGTCTGCTGGTTTAAATGTTGAAAGGAAGTGGTAACCATTGAGACAGAAACCTATGGGAGGGAATTAAAATAGTGCAATAACAATTGCCCTGTTTTAACTAAAAGTGAAGATTTTTTCCTTTGATGCTTCAAAATCGAGTTGCTGAAATAGTCCTTTGTTATAGCTCTCCTACACCAACCAGGCTGCTCACAGGGATTTAGTCCAGGTCACTCACAGTAACATCATGTTAAAATGATGTCCAGATGCATCTGTTGTGTGGAAAAAGTGATTTCTCTCCTGTGACCACTCCCTTCACTTAAAAGATATGAAAGCTTAAGAAGAGGACTTCACATCTGACAACTCTGAAGCCACCTCAGAGCTTCTTCTAATTCACGCTGGATTATGTTAGTGTGAAGCGCTGAAGCCCCGACCTAGTGTGCCAAGGGGAGGCAGATGTGCTGGGCTCTGGCCCTGAGCCATGTGCTGAGCAAGCAGGGATGCTGCTGAGCACTTGTGCCAATGACAAGACTCGGCACGGAGCAATTAAGCAGTGTGAGTATGAGCACGGTGTGCTGGAGGAGGATGCAATTACTGCTTCACCATGGGGCTGGCAGGGCAAAGTAGACATGGGGGTATAAAACCCACCAACGGTTTCTTTAAGTAACTCTTACCCAACTAATGAAATGTGTCTAAGGTTTATCCCTTAACATTTCAAACTCCTCTGAGAGGAAGATGTCATTTTAATACACCAGCAGTGTTCTTTGTCTTTCAGTGTTTGCCCTTGGTTTTCAGAGCATAGATGTGTTAAAGGTCCTGGTTATCAGTGACATCCATTGGTCCTTTTTGTCTTCTTTATCTAGTTCTCTCTTCCCGTTTTTCACTACTGAAGTATGCTTTGGTTTAGGATTGTAAAAAAACATATTAATTTGTTAGCATTCTTTCTTGACCACTCCAGCTACTGTATCCCCACAATCCAGTTCTAGTTCACAAAGTCACAGAATCTCAAGGGCTGGAAGGACTTCAAAAGCTCATCCAGTGCAACCCCCCTGCCAGAGCAGGAGCACCTAGAGTAGGTCACACAGGAACTTGTCCAGGTGGGTCTGGAATGTCTGCAGAGAAGGAGACTCCACAGCCCATCTGGGCAGCCCCTGCCAGTGCTCCCTCACCCACTTTAATAAGAAATAAGATTTCTTTTTCACATTTAAAAACCAAACAAACAGAAAATGGAAAGGATTGATTTTTCAGGTGAAGGCAAATGTCCAGTCTTGGAAAGTTATCCTGTCTAGTAGATTGCCAGGAAAAAAAATCCTGGGAAAAGGAGAATCTGCTGTGTTGAAATCTATGTCATGTAGCTGCATTGTACTGGGGAATGTGTCCAGATTTAATGACAGTTAAATTCTGCAGAACTTGCTCATGAGAGCAAGGAGTCCCTCTGTGACTCCCTATTTGCTTGCCAAACTCATCTCACTTGCTCTGCGGTTTCCTTTTGTGCAGCTGGCTGCTTCACTCTACCACTCTCTTCATGAGGGGGAAGCTAATGGGAGAGAAAATAAACTCGGCACAAGGGGTTTCCTCCCTGAAGAGCTGTTGGTGCACACCTGACATAAAGCTACCTTCATGTTTTGATAGTGTGAACCTGCAAGTAAATAAGTGACCTTGAAGAACGATTCATACTTATGCACTTGTGGAAATATCTCTCAGTGTTCAGACCTACTTTATTTTTTTTTTTAAATAGTAAAAACCCATTTGATAGTTAATCCCATAATCTTTTGTGGTTTAATGGACACCTGCTCTGAATCATTGTAGCTGTGTACATAAACGCAATTAAGTTCAGAATTGAGGAGACTTGGTGTCAAGTGAAGGAGACTCAAACAGTTTGCAAGCAGAGGAATTGTTTTCTGGAGTGACCTACATTGTATACAATTACTGTGGATAAGCTGTCACAGTTTGTATCTAGTTCCTTATTAAAATTGTCTCTTTTTCTTGCTTAGGGCTAAATTTGAATATCACCACTTCATGGTAACGTGCTTCCAAGTCAAGCTAAGCAGTAAAAACCACAAACTGGTGGTACATGCTAAAAATTGGATATGAAACCATATGACTAATTTTAGGTTTGGAAAATTCTTTTTTCTCTTTTGTGCCATAAGAGGCTTATATTTTACCTGACTTCAGTCTTCCCCACAAAGCTAAGGGAGATTTACCTAGCACAGTGTGGAACAGCTTATTTTAAGCTGGAAAAAGTCATTAACTGTCTCCTGCTGAGACCTTGTATTGAGGAAGCTAAATTATAAGCCACTGAAGTTTAGCATGAAGTAGAGGTAAATTATTGTTTATTATTTTACTGTTTCCTGCTTGGAGCTCTCAGGCTTGTTAGTTGAGTGTGTTACATGACCTTTTTGAGGTGGTTGTGCACGGGTCAGGAATTGAAATAAAGGAAGAGACTTGTTAGAATGCTTAAATAAAACACTACTTCTTCATTGCACAGACTGATAGGAAAACTGTGTCCTCCATCCTCTGAACCCTCTTGGTTGCCACTGCCTGCTGCAGGGTTTGTCCAAAGCAAAATGTTGGCTTTACTGCTTGACCTTGGGGAGTTTGTCAGCAATTTTTTTAAAAAATTGCTCTTTTCCTTTATTTGCTTGCAGCAACTGAACATCCTTAGCAGATCTTGCTCTGACTCATCAAAACAAAATGAGAACTATTAGGGTCTCAGAACTGATGTCTGCCTCCCTGAGCAAATGAGATCTTCCGTGGGACCCGAGGAAACAGATCAGCATTCAGTTTCAGGCATGGCATCCCCCTACAATTGGTGGTTCTTGATGGTATTTTACATCATCTGTTGAGTTACTAATGTTTCTGGGCTTTTTTGGGACTATTTCATGGGAATACAACACTAGTTATACAGGAAAGGATGTTTAAAAAAAAAAGGACTCGTGACTCTCAAAAAGTCTTCACCTAAGAAGGAGGATATTTAATGCTAGGGCCTGGGGAGCCTGCAGATGTTGAATAGACTGTATCTTGAGAGTTTAGGAAACTTCACACTGTTTTTGGTGTCTCGTGGAGGGCTGTAAGATGGGTGAGAGCCCACCTCTCATGTCATGTCACTTCAGGAGAAGTAAGGATATAATATGGCTTCAGTGTTTTGTGTGCTTTGTCTGTCCTACCAAGCCTTTAGTTTACTTCTGAACTAACCTCTGTAAAGGTAACTGTAAAGGTTGAGAGGGAAAATAAGAATAACTCCCTAATTGTCAGAATTTAAAAGAAAAAGACAGAGAATTTTGGTCTCTGTTGACGTGCTGATTATTTCAAGGTCAGGCTTGAACTGTGAATTGTTCCACTGTCACTCATAACATTAATAATTCTGTCTTTAAGGGTTCCACATTCCTCTGACAGCAGAATTCAACATTCAGTTATTTAACTTCAAGAGCTTCTGCATTTGTTCTCATGAGGTTTCCAGGGGTGTCTGCAAGTCCTGTCCTGCTTTTGCAGACATCCCTAGCAGTACTGATGCAAAGGAAAGGGCTATCTTTGTTTACTGGGTTGAAAAGAGGTGGTTGGGAGGATAGAGCTATGAAGAGAACAGGAGGTTAAATTTGAGAAGGTGTCTTCTCTTGGCAACTATTAGAAGCTGAGATACAAATACAGATAGACCTGAAATTGACAACCCATTTTTGAAATGACATTAAATTCAACTCTTTATACTTACTGCTAGGAGAACAGGGTGAAAATGCAGTTGGTATTTCCTATGTTTAAGGTAGACATATGCATATCGAGTTAGAAAAACAGCAAAACATCATTTTATGTTAAATAACCATTTTTTATTGTATCCTGAAGGGTTTTTGCCAAGACTTTGTGCCTTATGCAGTAGTAAGAGACTACAGCAAGGAAAATGCAATACAGTAAATACAATAAATATACTTTCATAAGGTAAATTCCTGGCTTTTTAAACTGTAACCTTAATATGCACAATATATAATTACAATGCCCTGTAAGCATTCTTAGTGACTGCTCAAAAACATGTCATGAAGAAGCAGTAATGGGTAATAAAAATGAGGGCATTAGCACTCAGACCACAGTAAAAGCATCATTAAAATGTAAGTTCTAGGGTACACTACTTTAAATATGCCTCATTATGTGCACAATTAGAGAATAAACAATAAAAGAAACATATTTTTTCTGCGATTTCTTCTCCTAACTGCCCGATTCATTAAATGAGCTTTTAACAAAAAAAGGTGGGAGAATAAGCCCAAGTTTAACAAGCAAGTAGCATCCTTCAGCGTGAGCAATGATCCCTGTCTGCTCACGACCCTGGGAGTGGCAGGAAAAAAATGTGTTGGTGCATTCAGGTAGTGCCCATGGGTTCTGCCCCTCCCTCGGAGAAGGGACATGAGCGTGACACAGCCAGGGAGCGATCCTGCCCCTGCCGAAGGCAACGGCAGCATCCCACTGCTCCGCGGAAACACCAGCACACCCCCAGAGTTACCTCTGCATCTACCAAGATAAGATCTTAATTAAGATAGCAGTCACTGAAGGCCTGATTGTATTTGTGTATACATTTTGTAATCCATCACTTTGGGTTCATCTGGACACATACATTAGCTGTGGGTTTGGCACTAACAAAAGTCAGCACGAAGATGTGTTACGAAGCCAGAGTTGTTCTGGAAAGAATGAATGGTAAAAGGACCTTTTCTTTCCTATCTGCTAACCTTCTTCTGTATACATCTGCAATACCATTGTAGATGTTTCATTGTAGTTATCTGGTGTTATTTTTTGCTGGTAACTGTCATTTGAAAAGCTATTTGGTAGTAAATGGACCAGCCTATTGGCTTGGAGATCTTGCCTTCCCAGCTGAAAGAACTGACCTGCTGTCTACCTGGTGTGAGAGTCAGGTTCTGGAACAGGAGATGAGCTTCCACAAACCTGGAATGTTGAGCCTAATTTCATAAATGCTGAAAACTAGACCTTGCAGCATTTAATGTCTCTCGCATCAAACTCTTAGGGATGGTGCCTCCATATCAATGTGAATGCACCAGCCTGTAGCTCATTTGTGCAGAGATTGTCCAGGACAACATGACTGAGGATCATAGTATTTGAGATGATGGCCATTGCAGATGCTCTTTCTGCTTGTGTCCTGCTGTGCTGTGGTGGGGAGTAGCCGAGGAAATCATATGAACTGGTGCTATGGTTTAGGACAGGAAGCAAATGGGAACCATAAGAAGGAGTTTCAAGTAGAGAACAACTAATTGCCAAAACTAAAATTGAACAATGAGATGGTTAACACTGCAGGTAGAAAAGGCCAGTGGAAGGTTGTATATAACTGGAAATACTTGAGAAACATTCTCTATGTAGTTAAAAAGATGACCTACATACATTATTTTGAAGTGACTGAGAAACTTAGGTGATTTCTTTTCAGATAACAAGGTAAATTTATTTTTCTAGCTAGTCATGTTTCTGGGAGATTTTATCTTGTAATTGTGTTTGTCTGCAGTGCACAGATTGATGGCAAACTGATTCTGCTTACCTTGTGATGTCTGTCAGGATCACAGTGTTAGAAGGTACGGCTGACATGCTGATTTTTCAGGTATTACCTTCAGGAATCCCAGCACCCTGAAACAAGGAAATAAGAGATATTAAATACATGTGTGAGTCTGAAAATACAGCATAAATGCCTTCTTGGGAGTATCAAGCAGCCATGCAGTGAGGATACTGTGAGATATTTTTCTGTAGCTTGGTTAAGTATACAGATATATCTAAATCTTCATGAACTAATGTATTAAACTTCTTTTGTAACCCATAAAGTACAGAATGAGGACAGTGAAGAAACAGCGATTAAAGCAGAGACCAAAATACCTACTTGTCACAGAAAGGGTTCAATAATTTTGTTTCTTTGCTAAAGGGGAAAAAAAGGAGATACAAGCTCAGGTACTAACTTTAAATTAGCTTAACTTGCTGATGCCTTAAGACTACGGATTAGTGAATTTAATTATGGGAGCCAGGAAGCACATTAAGATAAGATTGGGCCTTAAACTAAAACTCACAAAGCAATGAAATTAAAGCTGCTGTTTTGTGTTCCATCTTCCTAAAGTTCTGTTCTTGTGCTGTACCACAGGAGGCCTTTCCTGCTCCACTTGCCCCTCAGCAAGTGGTGATGGGGGGTTGCTTTTCTGGGTTTTTTAACTGACCTTTATGGTGTAGGGAATAATCTGTTTGATGTTGGTAATTGTTACTAGACTAAAATCTGTTTTGCCCCGTGGTGACAGAGCTGGCACGGGCCAGGTTGGGTCATCTGGTTGTTTCTCTTCACGCTGTTACAGTCCAAGTCACCCCTCAGCTTCTTGAATGTGATTGCAAAGCACTGACTTGAGTCAGATTGTGAGGGCTCCAGCAAAGAGTATTTGGCTTTCAGGTGAAGACAGGTTGTTATTATTGTATGATGCTGCCACAGTGCGTGAGGAAAATCTGGGAAACTATTCCTGCCTTGCATCTACCTTCCTGTTCAGACTGGTTTGCTATTCATTACTGGGGCTTGTGTCTGGACTCTGTATTTACCTTTTTTTTTTGAGAGACACTCAAGATTAAACCCTTTTAAGACCACTTTTATGAAGAGTCTTACTTCTTAGTCTGTTTGCTGATGAATTACACAGTATTGACCTTTTTCTTGCCCACACAGGATGATCAGTTTTTCCTTTTACTTGCTGGTATGGAAGTCCCACACATCTTACCACACATTTTTAACTTAAAAGTCATAGAACCATAGAATAGTTTAGGTTGGAAATGATCTTAAAGGTCACCTAATTATAACTCCCTTGCTGTGGCCAGGTACACCTTCCACTTGCTCCAAGCCCCATCCAACCTGGCCTTGAACACTTCCATGAATGGGACAGCCATAACCTCTCTGGGTAACTTGTGCCAGTGCCTCACCACCTTCATGGTGAGGAACCTCTTCCTAATACCTAATCTAAATCTACCCTCTTTCAGTTTAAAAATGATACTGTTTTTGTAGAACAGAAGCCTGCTTTGAAAAAGGAAACCAATTTTCTTGCCTTGGTTATGTCATCCTCTGCTAGGCTTTCTGTGAGTGTGATTGTTTGGGTCTTTACTGTTTGTCTTTGTTTAATGAAAATGCAATAGCCTTTAAAAAAGACTGCAGTTTAGAGGTGTTGTGCTCTCCTCCTTCAAACCAAAGGAGCTGGCAATGTTACATCTGTGAATGTGTGGTTTTCTTTTGAGGTAAAGAAAACGTTTGACTCCCCTTGAAAGACTTAAATCAGGGAGCTTGAGTGTCAGACAAATCTATGGCTGCATTTATCAATAAGATAAATGCTTGAGACATATAGTGAACAAAAAAGTCTGTGCAGCCTTCCAAGTGTTGGCACCCTGCTGAGGAAAGGAACAAGTCTCAGGACTTCTTGTGTTTATCTTCATTATTACCTATTGGTCCTTAAGCACGTCCATGAAGCTTTCACAGTTCCCATTATTTCACAATTTCCCATTATCCTGCAAGAAGCAAGAGATCAAAGAAACCACTGCTCAGATTTGGACCTTTGTGTTTGACATTCAGAGGAAAAAAAAAAAAGTGTAAACCCACTCTTTACAGTGATGAATTCATTATGGTCCTGAATTTCTATAGGGAATAAGTGTATGTAACCATGGTTGCTTTTATCACTAGTAAATCAGTACTATCAGAAAGATTACTCTGTGTTCATGGTATTACATTGTATTAAAAATACAGGGAATAAAACTGAAGCTCAGAGAAGATTGTTGCTTCTTTGTGCAAACCTTGTCTGATTCTGTGCCTCAGCTTGATGAACCCGGCAGTCCTCTCACCCCAGTGTAGGCTCAGCTCTTTGTTGGGTTACGTAGTCCTTGTTTTATGGATCGTTGGAAGATAAGTCTGTTATTTTCTATTGAACCCTTAGTAAATAATATGTCAGGATATTTCTGGTGCTGCTACCTCCAGTGTCTAGCCAGTTTCTGTTAACTGCTTTGGTGGCTTATTCTTTATCCCAGGGGCCGTTTCTTTCCGTGGTGGTTTGAATTGTTAATCCTGACCTCATCTCTCAGGAAGTAAAAAGAATTGATAAAAATGTGTAATTAGTGTTTCTTCTTGTGTCTTCCATACCCCTTCTAAAAGAGTGATTTAGAAAGAAAGCAGACCTCTTGTAGCTCCCCTGAGTTCAGTTTATGCAGTTTCTTTAAACCTACAGGAGCATTTGATACCCAATTGGCACCATGTCACAGATTCCTGGGAGCTTCCTCTAGGGAAGACAGCTGGAAATTCAAACTTCCTGAGCTTGGGAAATGTGCACTTTATAGTTTGGGTAACAGATATTTAGACTGACTTGGGAACTCAAGAGATTTTACCTGCATTATGTACTGTCCTTCAGTGTTTTGGATCTCACAATAGTATCTGTACAGCTGTTAGTAGGAAGGAGCCAGCACGGCCTCAAAAGGAACGAATTTGCCTGTTCCCTAATGGAATAAAGTGCCATATGGCATTCAGAGGCCTCCAAGTTTTACAAGCCTTCTGCTTGAGTTGTGACATTAGAAATTAGAGAGTTAAAGTGAAACCTGGGACAGTCCCACCTTCTGGTGACATAGTTTGAAATACTGAATTGCCTTCACATCCATCTTGAGTTGTTCCAGAACCTCACAAACAGCTCCAGAATCACTGTTTCATATTCCAAAGATACATTATTTTTAACTCTTCTTCCCTCATGTTGTTTGCCAAAGCCTTACTTTTATTCTCTGCTTAGCATCCGTCTGTTCTTATATCTGTCCATTTTAAACAACTTCTTATTCCACTAAATATTTTACTGCCTATCTGGTTTGGTGTCCTGTTAAGCACTTCACCACACAGTATGCAGCTTTATTCTTCGTGTGTGCAAATTTATCCTCTGTTCTCACTGTGTATCTCAGTGTAATTCTCTTGGGTTGGTTTTATTTTGTTCCAGATAATTAAAATTGTCAAATAGCTCAGTACTTAAGGTGGTTGTGGCAAAAACACTTGGGTCATTCAAAAATCTAATTAGTCAGCCTGGCAGGGAGTAGGGTATAGTGAAGGGATCTTCCCATGCTGGGCCAAATGGCTTTGGTTCTTCCTAGAAGCACTCCTGATTTTCACTCTCAGCGTTAAACAGTGCAGTTAGAAACTGAGGTTTCTGTGATTCAAGCTTGTTTTGAGATACTTGTATCCATGGCCAGTGCAGTGTGAGAACGAACAGGTACTTAACACAGTGTACACTAGAAAGCAGTGAAAGTAACTTATCCCAAAAGAGAATATACAGCATCTCACCTCATAAATAAGTTTCGAATAATTTAAAAAGTCTAAAAGACCTATTAAAAGCATAATTTTGTGTGTTTTACATGGCTGTATTTTAACATTCAAACATCCCAGCACCACAGCAAGTGGCTAATAGAGCGGCTGGGGTGTACATCCCCTGTGCAGATATCCATCAGCATAGGAGCTCGTGCTCACTGGTATATTCACATCCTGTTCTTTGAGTTCCTTTCAGGATCTTTTCGAGTCTTGAGTGTTGCCACTTTTTTTCAGTGTTTGGATGATTTGGTGTCTCATTTTGACACTATAGACTTTCCCTTGTCACTGTCGTGTTGGCTGTCTCGGGGTTTTATTTTTAGCTGCATGTCTTGGGAGTCTGCTAGTCAAAAGCCTGCAGAGCAAGCCTATTTTCATGGCATGTAATTGTAGAAATGGAAAAGTATTTGACATTCTTCTTATGCAGCACTTCCACAGATCCTTCAGAAGGAGTCCTTGTTAATTGTTCTGTAAATACTAATTCTGATTAATAACAGGAGTTTGCTGACTGAATGTACAAGAACATATGTTGCAGGTGGTCATCCATCCCAGTTCCCCTCCATCCACCTGTGAAGTCAGGCACGTTTTCTCCCACTCTCCTGTCATTCAAGGTGCAGTGTCCCATACAGTGGAGATCCCATCTGGCCTAAATGGGGTTCTCTGGTGCTGGCTCCTTCTGCTTCTCTGCCCCAGCCAGCCTGTCCCCGGTGTCTGCTGCAGCACAGCCATCAGCTCCAGCTGGGGCTAACAGGCAGAAATGGAGCTGTTCTTGGGCTGTGTGCTGCCCTAAAGCCATGCTCTGATTCACAGCATCAAGCTCCCAGTGTTGGAAACCAGGGACTAAAGGGTTTGTGCACAAGTCTGGGTGCAGGTGGTCGGGCCCCACTTCCAAGCCCAAGGATAAGTAGTAGCTGCCCTCACTAAGCCTGCTGACTCGTCTGTCTGTGTCATAAAGCATTTGCATGTGTGCTAAAATCCTTGGATTCCAAAGATACTGCTCACAGTCATTGCACTGTAAGGAGGAAAAAAGGTATTGCAGTTTTGTTCCTTACAGCCTGTTCTGTGCAATGTCTTTTGTAACAAATAAACAAAGCTCAACCACTTATGTTAATCCTTAACAACACTTTCTCTTGTTACTTTTATCCTTTTTATTCAGGTTATTACTCTCCATCCTCAGTCTCCACAGCATTTTCAATCTGTGAGAGGTTTTGTATACAGTGATTAAAGGCAAGGATGATTAGAGGCACAAAAAGGCAACCTTTTTAACCAGGGACCTGTAATCTGCAAAGAAACCAGATAGTAAAGCTTTTGGGTAAAGGAGAAAAAATACCACTAATTAATAAATTACTTGCTTGTCTATCACTTCTCTGTGGATGAGATGAGTTGCCCAGCTCCCTCATTTTCTGTTTGTTTGGGATCCTTGACCTTTCCGTGATCCTGCTTTTAAAACAACCAGGGAATAAACCGTTCCTCTTCTGGGGTCACAGATTGCTGGGGAGAGTAAGTTGCAGAGTGAGGTGAGGCACTGGCAGCAGTGTACCGAGGTGAGAACAAGCAGCAATAGATGTTTGACGTTATGAATAACTTCTGTACTTGACCTTCTGTTTACTGCATTGTAAAACAATGTAGAAATACCTGGCTACATAAAAGAGAGCAGTAGTGTCAATGATGGGATGTTGCCATATGCAACACGGCCAAACAGTCTTACAGAGATGAGATTAAGCTATTTCAAGCATAGCATAGTTTTTATAGGTTATTGAGTGGAAAGACTTCAATGCAACAAGTCACTCTGTTTGTGGTGGTCTTCTGAGCTCATATGAAAAGCAATGGGGCACTGACTGAGTCGTGTACTCAGTATTTATTAAAACATGTGGTATTGTTAGATAGCTTTGGAACTTCACTATGAATAGCCAAAAATCTGTCACAGTGATTAGCAACTGGTCCTGCATTACTCTTTTGTTTCACTTTCTCATTTGACTAATCTGACTTATTAAAAATCCAGTAAGGTATGATTGGTTTGTGACACTATCTGCAGTAGTTCCTTGGCTGTATTTAGGTGCTCCAATGAAACATATCTCCTACTCTTTATTCTATAGGTATTGATAAGCCCTGTGTTACAGTCCTCAATATTTTCTTGGGGCAAGATAGTAAATATACTAGAAATAGCCTTTATTCTGCTTTGGTTGTAAGTTCTAGTGAGTGTTTTTCAGCTAGGAGAAAGTAAAGTGGTAATGCCTGTCCCTTTGTGAGCAGGGCAGTGGCTGTATCATTTATCCATCATGCAGGCACTGGGCTTGACCTTTTGCTGTGGCAGAGCAGCTCTGAGCAGTTAGTGCTGGCAGGAGGAGGCAGATCCCAGGCTGCTGGACTTCAGATGAATGCCTGAACCATTGGGCTGTTGGATAAGACACTGATGGCACCAGTTCCTGCATTTCAAACTGGATCTCTTCATTCCCTTTCCTTATTTAAAACAAACAAAATCCCAACCAAATCCAATTCTTTAAATAAGATGTACCATAAATGTCTCTTCTTGTATAGTCTATTCTACAGCAGATCTTCCTACTTCCTTTTATTTTTCAGGCAGTGGAAGCTGTTGCTATTTTTGCCTCAGGTGAAGCTTAAGGTTGACTTGTAACAATTATGTGCCAGTTGCATTTATCCTGTCTTGCTAAATGCCCTTCTGTGTTTTGCTGACTGTTGCGTGTTTGCTGTCTGATCCTGATGGAGGTGGGAGATCCCCTCTGCTGCTGTGACCCACAGGCACACCCAGCCCAGCAGCCTGGTGCTCAGCAGTGGATGCCTAAGGAATTCAGAATAGGGCACCTCTGCCTGTTTTCTCAAACCATCCTCCCAGCCTTCAGCAGCTTGTAGCTTCCCATCTTTCTGTGACATGCTCCCAGGAGGCAGGGTGGGTAGCTACTTGTCATATCCAGTGCCAGCAAAAGAAACTGCTTATACTGGGTGTACAGAAAACCTGTGTTTCCCCACTGCAACAGCATCATCTGCATAGCACACTGCACTTCTCATGTCCTTTCCCTGGCTGGCAGGTTACTGACAATACATTGCTCTGCCTTTTTCCTTTAGTTTAAGATGGTTATTTATTGATCTGCTTGTGGCAGTTGGTAAAATGCCAACTTTTAGTATTAGCTACTGACCTCGTTTTATTTAAACCTTGTAAAATTTGATTGTTTCTCTTCAACACTGAGCATGTGTAAATGTTTCTCCTAGAATGGTTTAAAACAATGGTTTTGGTATTTTCTGCCTTAACCCTTAAAGCTGTCACTGTGCAGATTTCAAAGAGGGTACATGAAAGGATTCCCTCACCCATCCTTCTTGCAGCATTGGAGAAGGAAACATTGCAAAGGCAGCGTAGCAGCACTAGGAAGGATGGTGGGGGGGGAAGGCATGGTGACATTCAGAATTCCTGCAGGTACAAAATAATAATAAGTAATAGCCCAAGCAAAATTTTTAGCCAACTCTCATTTTTTAAAGTATTGCAACAAGACAAGATATCGTATCACCTTAGAAAGTAGAATATCAAGGTCTTACCTTATGAATTTTGGGATACTATTGACTTTGTAGTGAGGGAAAAGCTGCAGGAGAACATCTGGCCTGGGGATTGTATTCCTGCCACAGGGGTGTTGGAAGGCCTTGCAGGGCTTCTTGTACCAGCTGGAGAAGTGGAGGCAGATGTAGCAAGAATCACAGAACCTATTAACAATCAATCTGCGTGTTGGTAATGCAGGTGTCTGGGTATTGATAAAGAGAATATGTCTGGAATGTTTTAGTAAAATATGCTGACCCTTATTATTATAAACGTGTTTGTTTATAAGGAGTCTCAGAAGAATTTCAGGAGTGTCACTTCTCAGTCACTTCTCATTTGATTCAAGAGTTCTTATAGATGAGAACTTTCAGAATATTTTGCAGTTAGCTAAATGTGTTGACATTTTAAGTTGTCCATCTATTGTGTATGTGTTGTCTTGGTATTTAGCCCACGTTATCATTAAATTGTCATTTTTTTGTGTGTCTGTTACCCAGTTAGGTTGATTAATCCCTGTTCTAGTGAGAACATTTCTAGCGGAGCTATATAGAATTTATCCTGTTGTAGCCTAGTCATGTCACTGCAAGCTTCTCCATATTTAGCCTGAGCTGCTCCTTGAAGAAACTAAACATGTGTAATTCTAAGACCTGAGAAAGCAGTCAAGGTAATGGCGTCTGACCTGTGTCACAAAAGCTGTTACCTTTTACTGGGTGAAATAATTGCTTTACTTGTGACCCGTTAGAAAACTGCCATATTGTGTGGATCAATGGTTAGGCATGAGCTGAACTTTGGGTTTGAGTTTTCTATAGTTGTATATGGAAGACTTTCATAATCCTAGATTGGGTAATTAAAAGATTAAGCAATTGGCAAGAGTGTAAACTGTGGGAAACAAAAGCAGTTTGTGACAATGTTGAGATGTAACAGTGTGCTTGAATTTCCTGATATTTCTGAGAGTGATTATCAACTTTTTGTATCTGGTTATAAGCTTATGGTATCAAGTTAACTTACAGAGAGGTAGTTATGTTTAGCTGTTAACTGAGGTTAACATTAGCCAGCAGGTTCAGAAATGTAACGTGAGCCCAAGAGACTAATATAGTCATCCAGATCCTTTCTGGACACGTAATGAAGTATTGATGACTTTCATTTTAGTAAATAATCTAGCTACTGTTTGTGGTAAATTGCCTATGCAGTTAAAATTCCAGTGTAATTCAGCTTTCATTTATGAAGGATCATAGTAAGCTAGCAGCCTGTGCCCATTCCTCTGTCTTGTGATGCTTCGTATTTCTCTTGGTGGAGTTAATTGTAGGTTTCATTTAGGTTTTACTGCTGAAGAATGGCACCGCTTTGATAGCATGAAGCAGCCTTACAAACAGATTGTGAAAGCAGGGCTTGTTCTGCTTTATTTTAATTTTAATTTTGGTAGGCATATCCCTTGTCTCTGAAGCCTGCAGTACTGCAAAAATGACACTGTCATTTTTTATGTAGAAAACACTGGCACCAGATCTGATGTTAGCCATTTCATTACTCACCTTTTATGGTGCTAATCAGAGAGATCAAGAGAGAAGGGGTGGTATAATGTACAGTAGCAGATTTCAACGGGATCTAAACAGATGGAAGCAGGAAATGAGAAATAATGACAAACGTTACATGCCGTGTATTCTTTGTAAGAAATTCATCTGGATGCTGAGTTGCTGTGTATATGTACAAAACCAGTCCTTATCTTAATTTTAGGAGCACAATTTGGTTTATGTTCTTCCATATACATGGCCTTTGGCTTATCCCTTGTGATAGCAGGCATATAATATATACTTTTTGTAGAACTCTGTTTGCTTTTGCATATTCCTTTGCAGCAATTAAGTATTTTAATTTCTTATCTCCTAATAATTTGTTTCTGATCTTAGTTCCTTCTTGTCTAATCCATACTGCTTTGCTGCAAGTGTCAGCACTGCTCTTTGTAGGCAAGAAAGGAGTTTTACTGATGCCTCAATAGGAAGGGTGAAAGATAAAATCACTTTGCTCAGTCTTGTGGCCTGTTATACCAGTATCAGCCAAAACCACAAGTATCGTGACCAAGACTGCAGAGTTTCAGTGTTCTCATGTGACATTTGCCAAGGTGTTCTGAATGTCAGAGTGGGTGTGCTCTGCCATCTGCAGAGCGCAGGGGTCTGGATGTGGAGCAGGAAAAGTAGGTGATAAAAAAGCACAATTTATCCATAATCAGTTCGTTCCACAGTTTGTTGGTAACAAGTGAAGAATATTGCAGAATGTGACCACCTATTCCTACAAATACGACCTTACATTATTTTTCTCCTTATACCACCTGTTCTAGCAGCTAAAATAATATAGAGGTTTATACAGTGTGTTACTGGAAAAAATGGAAACAAATGGAACAAAGCTGTTGCAGTCGTTTTCATTCTGTGTTATCCATTCCCATGTCAAGTCTCTATTAGTCATGATCAGGAGCAGTGCAGGCAGGGCTGCTGCTGCTTATGCTTGTGAGCAACATTTGCATTGTAGGTCATTGATTCAGGGAAATCATAACAGAACTGAGACTGCTTACTCCTATGACTATTTGCTTACCTTAAGTTGGCAAAGGCTGATTGCATCTCAAGATAAACAGCAGAATATTTCCAGTAGAAGTATTGGATTTGTAAATTTTCAGTTCCTCCCTCTCTTAGAAGTTCATATTCTGTAAAGAAAAGATTGTAGAATGGGTAACCAAAATGTGGAAGAACTTGTTCGATGATCTCCACTGATTTTCCTAGAACTGTCCTTTCTTGCAGCAGTGTACATGCCTCAGTGGTACCTGACTCCCAGTTACCAACTTGGGGCTATTATTGTTAAGGTGCAGAATTACTGCCAGAATAATTTTTGATAGAAATAAAACATTTACAGTTCCCTAGAAGATTGGAGAAGTTCCTTGCCTCTGGAGGTTATTGGAAATTTTCAGGGTGGATTTGAAAACCAGTATTGCAATTCTCATGTCACTTGTTAACTTGCAGCTACATTCTTGACTCAGCATATTGGCAGTCAATGCCTGCTTCACTGAGTGCAAAGTTATTCAAGGGTTGACTTTAGCATATTGGAATACCACTACAAACATACAACTGTGTATAATTGCTGAGAACTGAAGCATAACGATTTACAAAGCAGTGTCACTGAGTGGTTTGTCTGTTAACAATGCTCAATACAACCTTACAAGAAGTTGTTTAAGTATGAACTTACGGTACAGCTGAGATTGATGACTGTCAAATCAGCCATTAATTTGTGTAGAACAGGAACCTGTGAGCAGAGAAAGATTAGAAACACATGAGAGATGCTGAAGTTGGGTCATGCTTTCAGGCAAGTGGTTCATGGGGGAACTTGTAAGAACAGACAGGTTGGTTCAGATGTCCCCAGACTGGTAAAGTAAGTTTTGGATAGTTTTGCTGCTGTTTATATAGAGATAGGAAAATAAACTTGAAGTATTTAGAGAAGAATGTGACAAATGTTATAATTCTGCCTTCTGAAAGGGAACTAGACCAAGTCTTTAAAAATGATGACATAAAATATCTAGCTTTGTAGTTATTAATGCCAGAATTAATTATGGTGCAAATTCTTTTCTTCTATGTGGGTAGAAAAAGGAGATCTGATTGTGTACAAATGTTTTGAAATGAGTGCAGTGAGAGTATGTGCTACAGCAGAAGCTAAAAGTGTTTCTGGGTTGAGTGACCCTTATTCAGTTAATCCAATGCAGTTCTAGCTGTGAGCCATGACATTCTTCTGTTGCAAATGCAACATGATCAACATCGCTTTTGTACCTTCTTAAATCATTGCACTATCTTGGCAGTGTCTGTGCTGGATTCTGTGTAAAACTAGAGCTTTATGAATGCTGTGTGAATACCTAATGAAGCTCTTGTACCTATTTGTTGTCTTGGTCTGGGAAGTTCCCTTGCTACAGAAGACAAGTCCAAAGCTAATATTTATTGGGAATGGTAATGTATTTGTTCTCCAGGCCATGCTTTTATTGCACCTTCTTAATATGATGAAATGGAAAATTTTTATTGTCTATTTTAGAGACAAAACCTTGTTTAGAATAGCTGTAGCTGAGAAGTCTTGTGGATGATTAATAAAGGAACAGATTTGTCTGATGTTTTAGTCTTTTCAAAGACTATGTGCCTGCAAGAGGCAGGAGTTGGGAAGGATAAAATTAGAAACCAAATTAATGGTATTTAATAAAGTGCAAACTACTGTTTTCACATACATTACATCTTTCATTTGTTTGGAATCAATTTCTTTTTCCTTCATTGGGGTAAAAGGTGCTTGTTTTGAGGTGTGACACCGGCATTTCTCTTCTTTTTTTGTTGGTTGGCCGTGCAGCTGAAAAAGTATTCTTCTGTGGTTCTAGCAAAACTTGTGCAGCCTTTCCTTGCATCAGCAATCACAAGGACAGCAGTGGAACAAATTCTGTGTTTGAGTATAGCTGTAAATCGGAAGCAACTCCCTGATGACTGTGTAATTAATCTAGCAGGAATCTAGTGTATATTAAAGCCTGAGCACACGGGGGCTATCAATATCAATTAAACTAGTGGCTAAGAAGTCGATTTTATTTCAATTCCAAGGTAATTTAAAGTAAAAATATGGATTTTAATCAGTGGCCAAGACCTGTCTGTTGATCAGAATATTTTTTCCTGCTTTGCTGGAATCGTTCTCCCTTAGCTGGTACATCCTAGCTACTGAGATGATTTATTTTCAGTAGGGGTTTACAGCGCGTGTTAAAAGCCAGATGAACAGTTTAAATGGAACATCACAGTGATGTAAAATTTAGTGCTTACTGTCCTGATTATTTCATGATGAATGATGCACTGAGAAAAACAGAGTGGGAAATAAGTAGAAAAACAGCAATGCATTCAGTACTGAGCAGTAAAACACTATTGGTAATTACTCGTCGATGTAAAAAATGATTAACTTATAAGAATAATTTCTTAATCATCTCTTAAGAAAAGCCACTGAGTGATTAGAGGCGATTGTTTTCATCGATCAGTAGCTGCAAAGTATGAAATTACAGAAATACTGACATTGTTCTACCTGTTCGTTAATCTACACAACTTGTAATGCAACAAGCTAAATACAAGGGGGCATTGAAGGTGTTTTAGGCATTGTATGTTTAATATGAGGAATATACTTAAAAGAAACCTTCACTCAGTTATTACTTTGAGCTTAGAATCCAAGCTAGTGATCCACCAGAACCACAAATAGTGAATTTACACCTAACAATGTCCCTAATTAATATTCTTGCTCAACCTTTTTCTCTTTTTTTTGGTAGAAAATAGACTTTGCAGTCTTTCTTTTTCTTAAATTAGACTCCCTTCATTTCCAGTTTTCTTTGCTGCCTCACTCATAGCCTACTGTTGCTTTAAAACAGAAAAATATTTTGACAGTGTCAAATACTGAGGTTGGTACTGAAGTTAAATTGGTTTCTAATTCTTCACTCTGTTGAAAGCTAACAGCTCTATTTGTTCACCAGCCACTTAGCATATGACCTTGAGCAAGACAGTAGCAAGGGCTAAATTTTTTGAGAAGTGGTCTGTAATGAGGAGAATTTCTGTTCTCTGCCAGGAGCCTTGTGGGTACTTGAATCAGGATGCTGGGAAAACCCATTTGTTGGGCCTTGTGTTTATGAGAAGGAAAGCCAAAATCTCATGAATAAAGAAACTCTCTGACCTTGGCCACTCACTTGAAAAGAAGCACAAATAGAGTTTTCAGCAGATGAACTTCTCTTCGTAGGTTACATCTCAGAGTTTCCATGGAGCTGGCAGAGTGGTGGTAAGCTGGGGTGCTGATGGAAACCCTCTGCCTAGGAACCAAGGCAGAGGAGTGCTGCGTGCTTGTTTTCAACCTTGATTAATGTAAACATCTCTTGCTTTTCTCTCTTTCCCCACCCAACACACCTTACAAGTAGATGATCCTGCTCCCAAAGGAACTCAGTAGCACACATGAGCTGAGAGCAAGCTTCATTCCCAGTTGAACCGAAGAGAGAATTATTAGCAATTGCAAGTTTCTTGCGGCAGAAGATGCAGGGCACAGTCTGGTCATCTGTCTTGAGTTAGCCCAGCTGCATTTATTTACATCCTTTGCTGGATCAAGGCCAACACACTCTACTCTTTGTTAATAAATTCCCCAACTTCATATTCTACAGAAATACAATCCCTTGCCAGTAAGGACATGTATCTGGTTTTGTCCACTATAATATCTCTGTCTTCTTAAGCACTTTCTGTACTTTTTCCTGTATTTTAACATAAATAGGTGAGAGGCTTAGTCTCTTCTTACTTTCCATTAACATGTACCTCTGTTTCTACGCTGTACAAATAGATTTGGCAGCAGCTTCATGGCTCCTCTCCAGGCACAGAGCTGGAAGGTAGTTTTATGCAAAATTTTCACACTTTCTGAAAACTAGAAGCATAAAAATGGCAAATCCTGATGTGGCAAGAAAAGCTTCAGCAAAATAAACCAAACAATATACCACAAACATTTTCACTTCTTCCATGACTATTCAAAACTTGGAAAACAAGCCTTCTGTGCATTTCTGCAAGTCTCAGGGAGAACCTGCATCTCTAGTGTTTAAAGCTTGTAGCCAGGGCCTTTCCTGAGCAATGAAAAGGGTTGCCCTTTATCACTGGGGTTTTGTTGACAAGTTTCTCAAATGCAGCAGTTCATTCCAGTTCATAATTGCTCGAGTAATCTCACCTCACTGATTTTTCAACAAAGCCGCCTGGATTGATACTGGAACAAATGGGGAGTTCAGTGTGGAGTAAAAGCTAGTGACAAAACCTGAGTGCTTGGTGTGGCGGTGTGAGATTAACAGTTCAAATTATGTACCTGCCATGCTCTGCCCCTGTGAAGACCAGAGGACAAAGTAATATCATTCTGAGATTATTTTGCCTGCTCTCACCCCACTTCTAAATACTTTTAGTTCATTTCCTTTTATTTTTGCTTTCTTTGGCCATAGTTGTCCCTGCTGGTTTATTGGGAGAGGCCATGCCTGAAGCATGGGAACTGCCAGCCCCAGAAGGGCAGCCAGCGGGCTGGTCTGGGGAGGATGTGGTGTGCTGCCCTCACAGCTGTGTGCACGTTATTGGTGGCACACGTTTTCAGCAGGATTCAGAAAAGTGACACCCTCAGGGACCGCTGATGTGTGCAGTTCGGTGTCTAAGGAGGAATAGTGAGTGTTTGTTGGGAATGTATAATATGCTGGTACAAGGATACTCTCCTTGCAGGCTGTCACTGAAGCAAAACACTGACCCTTTTGTCTACCATCCTTGATTTACCTGTGATGGTGTCTTTAAGTGTTTAAAGTAGTTATAGTCTGAACTGTGAAAATGTCCATTCATGGAAAAACAATCACACATCTATTGAGCAAGTGTACAGACAAGTCCACAAACCTCTTGATATGGATTTTTCATAATTGCTTTTGTCCTTAAATCTTGAGACTGACTTAGTGGCTCTGGGTCTTCTCTTGTGTCTTTGGGCATCCAACAACCCTCCTCCTCAGGTACAGTATCTGCTGATCTCTCAGCTGCCATCATTTCCCACTGCCCAGGCTTAAAAACTCACACACACACACACACACTAGTTGGAGTCACTATTGCGAACCTGCTGTCTGGTGTTTCTCCTTAGTTTTCCACATGTAGAAATAGCTGTTCCCGAGTAATCTTTTGAAACAAGAGTCTTGGAGCATTAAATGTGGCTGAAAAATCTATAGCAGACTATTGTCTGCTATAAAAGCAGACAAAAGAAAGACCTTTCTCCAGGGCTTTCTAACCTAATTATGTAAGCAAATATGTAACTATATCAGTGACTGTTGTTGAGCTTTAAAACATTCTGTAGAGAAGTGATTACTTTCTGTCCCATTAGTAGTAGATCAGGGTTTGTGTCTAGTTGCCAGTTTTATTGGCAGGTTTATTAAATTCCTTGCTGTCATAGTTATGGCTTAGAAATGGACCTTGGGTTTTTTTCCTCTTTAGTGTGATTTTTGGTGTTGGTGGGGTTTTTTGGCTTTTAAAGCTAGTTTTATTGATTTGCTTTTACCTGTAATGTCTCAGAATCCTGACTGGGGCCAGCACCTGTTGCTATGCTTTTAAAGAAATGATACATAATGTAGTAAAAGAACTTGCTTGGCATTGATAAAACTGGAACTTTTCTGGGAGGAGTTCAGTAGGTTGCATATATCTATCTGCAGTCTAGCAAGGAACCATAACAGCTGATTCATCAGGGTAGTTACAGACAAGATTAATTTTAGGTAGGTGAAAAATGCTGCTGATTTCCTTGGGCTACTCATTTGTTAGACAAGTGATAATATACAATGATAAATTGATTTCATAATGTACAAATCGTGCCTATGCTGTTTTTGCAGGTGAATTGAAAGACTGTCATACACTAAAGATACATGATCTGGAAAAATTCTTTCTTAATCACATGAGAGATCCATGCCTCTTCAGACATAGTACCAGCAAAACCCCTGCTTACCCCATGATGCCAGCAGTGTGGTTGGGGAGTTTCAGTGTACTGTCAAAGAGGTTTAAAGAACCAGTATACAGTCAGGGTGAAAGTTGACCAGCGATGGGCAAAATAATGGCTTAATTGTTATGGAAACACCCACCTGAAATTAAAGGCCATTGCAGCAGCTGGTGCAGAAATGATGACAGCATTATCTGATACATTGAAAAGCTTAATAATAAAGATGTTCCCACTACAGCCATTGTGTTCTGGGGAACTGGCTATGGTTTCACATAATAAAATTTTACACATTATTAGGAGGTAAAGCGAAAGAAGAAAGCAGGAGCTGTATGCCAGGCTTTCTGCCTTCCAGAAGGCTCCTTAGAGTTTGCAAACAAATGCAAAGTGTGCTTTGTGGAATGGGAATAGAGGTCTTGCAGTGGGCAGGAGATAAAGGGTAAATGCCAAGAAGTAGCCGGCTACTGCATCGTTTCCTACAAGGGTCTCGGTGATAATCAGCACTGTAAGAAGTGTATCACTGCCCATATTGCAACAGGGAGTAGAGTATGTTCGAGGGAATAATAACAGAAGTAGTTTCTGTTGCCAAGGGAATGGTAACAAAACCCTCAGAGATCATTTCCCTCCCAGAGTCACTTTGGAAGTCATAGATTCTAGGTTTGTTATGCAGGCCCAGAGCTTGTGCCAAATTTCAGATGGTTTTACCAGTTGTGCAGATTGGAGAAATACCCCCTTGCCCTTGTTCCTGTGTGCATGTGGAAGTGTGCACACATGAGTGTGCTCATGTGTACATTCACACACACGAAGAATAGAAAGCAGTGGAATTCTACAGTTGCATCCAAAGTTGATTTAAATGAAATTAATTCCCCTTCCTTCAGAAATGAGCTTGTAAAACATTGCAGCCATAATAGGAATGGAAGGTCAGTGTCCCTTTCTTGCATCTCTTTATAGGCACATAACCTGTGGACAGAACAACGTTATGTTTAGCTAGAGCCAACCACCTGTGTTCTATACTCATCCTGTGGGCTGGAAAGGTAGCAAGGGTTGCCTGAAATATCTGGAGGGCTCATTATGGCACGTACTTAGAGATCTTGTTCTCATCTGCTGTGAAGAGCTGAGACCAGCTCTCTGTAGCTGCTTGGTGACCTCAGAGGTAGGTAGGAGCTGGGGCAGGCTTTCTTTGTCCAAGTTCTTTTTACCATGTATTTTTGGATTAAAAGATAAACCATAGAGGATGCAGAGGTTAAAAAGAGAACCTAGCAGCAGCTGGATTTAATGTCTGAGGTCTGAAAAGAAAACATATTTAGTCTGAAAAAACCTTGCCCTGAAGATTTTACAAAATTAAGAGAAATCCTTAGTTTAGGCATCCATTTGCATAGCAGCGTGTACTGAATGTACCTTTCCTTTCACACCAGCCTGTGTCCTGTTAATCCTCTTGTCTGTGAAGTTACTACTTGTGGGCAGAATGTACGATGGTGAGGCAGCTTTTTTCTTCCAGCTGTCCTGAAGAGGTGATTAACTCACACGCTTGCCACGCTTAAAGGAAGTGAGGCATGCAAAAATAATGGAAAGGTGCCTTATTAAATGCTGTAACCATGACATAAATGCTTCACTGGTGAATAATTATTCTGAGATGTTACATTTAGAGTAAGATTTTCAGAATGCCCAGGTAACCCAAAAGGTTGGATTGACCTCTGCATTGATACCAGTGCCTACACTTGTGATGACCCTTTGCTGGTCAGAACTCTGTGATCACTGTAAATAAAAACAGTCAAACAAGATGAATTAAAACTAATGCTCCCAAATGTAAACACTCAGAGCAGCCAAAAGAAAAACCCATCAACAAGCTTAGGGTAGCTGTTACCAGTGGGATCTCAGAAATGCTCAGAAACCTAAATCTTAATGAATAGTAGTGACTGATAGCTTAGAATTTTGATCATGTATTATTTTATACCTTGTTGCCCTCAGGACCTTGCATAATGATACAACATTAATCTAAACCTGTTTCAGCAAACAATGTTTGGTTCCTAATGTAGCATTCCCTATTGTAACAAAAACTAAGAAGTTACTCAGAATGGTAAAGGACCTGCTCTTGTGCAGACTATATATGAATCCAATTTTCTTTAGCATCCAGTTCTGAAATGAATTACTTTTACAGTATGTTTTTATTTTTCTGCATTACAATTAGCTAATACAAAAATTTGGCAAAGGTGTGGATGTTAGAAATAGTTATCCCCCAGGCCAAGCCATATATCTGAAGCTGCTGCTTATCTTACATCTGCAGTGGCTGCTTTGCCAGCTGAGTGCTGTGTGATGTGCTGCAGCGTTCTGTGACCCTGTGATGCAGAGCAGGGCACTGCAATGAGACCCTGGCTCTGCCAGCTTCACTCAAGAGAAGCTCACTGTGCTTTTTTGTACCTGGTGTCTGCACAAGAGCTGCACCAAATAGACAGTAAAAAAGATTTTTACTTGTGCAGTGTTTGCCTTCCACAGGAGCGAGAGTGGTTTTTCTTTTCCCCATCTGTCTTTTTAGCTTCTCTAAGAACCTTTGTTCTCCTCTGTATAAAGGAGAAAGGGAGCAGCTTTGTAGCAGGAGAGCAGAGGCTCCTGCCTGGAGCTGAGCAGGTGGTGGGTGATCCCAAGGTTCAGCTGACCTGAGTACTTGCCTTCTGCTTCCTGATGCTTTGAAACTGGGCTGCAGCAGTGTTAGCAAAGGGGCTATGTGTGCAGATACTGCTCAAGTAAGTAATGGGATAAGTAACCACTGGAGTCAGTAGTAACTCATTCACCCCTTCTGAGCAGGATGTATGATCTTTGTCAGCAGTATTGTGTGACTGGGGCATGGAGACTCATGTTTTGACAAGCATGGCAGTGCTTGTAACCATCACTTGTATGAGTGTGTGTAGTGCCTTTGTTTTGCATTATTATCACATGGGCTTTTGTAACAGCTTTTGGTGCATTTCTGAGATTTGGCAGCAGTAATATTCACCTGGCATAGCTATATTTTTAAAAAAATGCTGCAGTGACCCTCAGATTGGTTGGATTGCATCTCCCTTTCAGGGCTGTTGTATCTGTAGCTGCTTTATAAAAATGTTGAGGCATGGACTTTATTCTCTAAATGCAGAGAACAATAGCAAAGGGTTATCTTGGGATATTTTTATGTGCCCTTCTCCTAACCTGTTTACAGGTGTTAATCTGTACCACATTGCTTGTTAATCTGGCTGCCGGCAAGCCAAGAGATTCTGTGGCAGGAGTGCAGTGAGTTGCTTATTCCTCCCTCCTGTTTCTTCTAAGTCACTTCTCTATCTAAACAAAAGGAGATAATTTCAAAGTGATTGATGATCATCTCCATTTTTTCTTTCATTAACTACTAGCTACCATAGAAAGCAGACTTGGTGCTGTAACACCTGACCACAGATGAAATAAGATAGATGAAATAAGATAGATAGGAGAGCTGGAGTCTATCAAACCGATTTTTAGAGCAGATTGTTGAGAAGATCAAATTGGATGCTTCAAGAAGTAATCCTGGGCAATCAGAGAATGGCGTTTTGGTTATTTAGTAATTTATAAGCCAATGGCCTTAACACTTGTTTGAGGATACTGAATTGTTATCAAGGATGTATCTGAAGCTCCTGGACCCATAAAATACATTAATTAATCTGCAAAACCTAAAGTGTGCTTATATTGATTGCCTGCTCTCTAATGGCCAGTCAAGAAGCTTTCCCCAATTCATCCCTTATGTGTGCAGGATTGCTTATGTATCATCCTCCTGGAAAGATTTGCATGACACTGGTGATGTCTATATCTCCTGTTTGTGTGTGAGGTGAGGCTTTGAAACAGTGGAGTTCATTAGTCTGGGGAATACTTTCGTCTCCTGACAGGAATTTCTTTGGGATAGTCAACAAGAAGAAATGCTGCTCTGCAGAGAACAGGTCAGAAGCAACGTGGGCATCCCCAGCTATGGTCTGAAAGGGGCTAGCTCTCCCCATGCAGTGTGGAGGGAACATAGAGGAACCAGTCTTATGACTTGAGCATCTAAAAATGCCTCTAAGATTATGAAGTGATCTTTCATTAGGTCTACATGACACGTATTCTTCTGGAAACCCAAAAGACAATTTGTGTTTCACAGGATGTATCGAGAGCAAGCTGAACTCCTCAATCATTTTTATCTTTGCCCATGTATGGTTTGAGCTCTTAGAACTCTAGAATTCTCTGAAAAAAAATTCCAGGCTGTAATCTGATTTCAGATCATCTAGAAAGAAAACCCCTGTAGAGAAGTTCCTGTCCAAACAAATCTTATTTATTGTAGTCGCAAAGTAATAGGGGAGAGTTTAGTACTGACAAACTTCAGTGTCTTTTCTTTCAGCTGGGTAATTAAACTTTCTACTCTTTCATCCTCAAGATGGAATCTTTCCTGACTAGTATGGAAATACCTTTCTAGGGAGCCAAATTACAAGGCAAAGTGGACCACTTGTGATACATTTAAGGAACATTTTCTGTCAGGCTTTCCATGAAGAGCACTCGAGGGCCTTGCATGTGCCATCCTGCCATCTGAACCTTGTTAACGATTCCAGTGGTATTTCTGATCACTGAGCACATTCCTTATGCAGCTCCTTGTCTCCCTGGGATGTCATGGAGATGGGGAAGGGGTATGGGAGAAGCCTTCCCAGGGATGAGGAGAAATGGATTCGTAAAATGAGCAATTTAATTTCCTCACAATAGCTCAAAATTCATATTGAATAAGGGGTCTGTGCCTTTAGAATGATTTTAATGATGAGACGTGGCCTAATCCAGACCATTAATAATTAGAACTTTTGCATAAAGGCAAGCTATTTTAAACTGGAAGATTGCTGGGAAGGGCCTTGGCAGAGGCTCTGCAGTGCCTGTGGCAGAGCTTCATGCCCAGGGGCCACACTTTGGGCTCAGGAGCCTTTCAGAACACTGGCTAAACTGCAAAAAGCATAAAAGCTTCTCTTCACTGTTTTTTTTCCCCTCAGTGATGCGGAGCAGTTGAAAGCTGAGTGAATGTCTGAATGTGTGGAGGGTGCATCCCGAGCCCAGGGAGGCAGCTGGGCACAGAGGGCTGATTCACGGCGGCGCCAGCCCCAGCTCTGCTTTGTTGCAGTCGCTGGTGTGGATACGGAGGGAGCACAGAGTATTTTCTGTGAGGCAGGAGGGACTGGCTCAGGCTCCTTCCATTCTTCAGCTGCACTGTGTAAAACTTAACACACCAATAGAGAGGGTCTATCCACAGAGCAGATAAATGGGGGGAAATCCACATTTCAATCACCTACAGACACATCTTGCAGCTTTTTCAACTTCCTCGAAGCTTTCCAGCCAATGTTCCTCCTGTCCCACCACAGGGGAGGGGGCACGAGAGCAACAGGGGGTAGGTAAGTGGAGTCTCTGTCCAAAAGTGAAGAGCTGGAAGTTGCTCATGTAAATCTTGTACACAGTCCCTCCCAGCTCTAACCTGTTCTCCTAAATCCAACCACTGACAAATGGAAAACACTACAGATACTTTTTTGCTCCTTAGCATTTGTCATATTGCAGGAACAGATGGAAACATTCAAGAGGTGTTTTATTCCTCAGCTGCCTTGTCCTTGGCTTAAATCTGCTGTGCCTCTTGCTGCAAGTCTTTTCTTATTGTTTCTCAGGGATGGGGAACTGCAGAAAGTGGTAAGGCAGGGCTCAGTTGTGGGCTGTTGAAGGCAAGCTGAGGTCACTGATGGTTAGATTAAATGCTTTGGTGTTCTTTTCTGATGTATTTATTTTTCTTTTTTTTTTTTCTTTTTAAGTTTTTCTTCCTTTAAGTCTGAAGAATTGTTGACTTCATATATCTTGCAGTTTGGAGATCTCCTTTTGTCTGATTTTGGAAAGCTGTGATAACCTGGTTCCTGCTGATACAGTGGCATTCTCTTGACTTCACAGGCCTAATAGGTGCTAAGGTACTTGACAGGTTTCTCCCACTTAAGAGAATTGAAATCCCATACACAAATCGATCTCATTCAGGCTCTCTCTTCAGGGAACTGTTTATTAATTCAAGCACACCATTTCAGACACAATCTTCAAGTAAAACAAAGCAAAGCTCCTGCTTTGCCCTGCCAAAGCCACAAGTGCCTGTTTCTTTGCCCCTGTCCCAGGCACAGGACTCACTACCTTCCTCTGCTGGGCCTTCCTTGCTCAGCTCAGCTCCCTCTTCAGCTGATGTCTGATTCTCTCTTTAAGATCCAATAACTTAATGAGGCTGCTTGGACACAGGCTTCAGACATAAGCACATAAACCAAAGCTTGTTGCACTCACACCTGCCACACTGGCTTTGCCAGTGGAGGCTTTAATCCTTTCTTTTAGACTGTGCCTTACAGTAGCTGTAGTGATTTTTCTTTGCTTTCAAACCTCAGGCTCTTCACCATTTAGATACGTTGTTTGCTGTGTTTATGGAAATGTTATGAGATGGTGTAAAGTAAAACATCCACTGCCAGGGAGTTAGCTGGAAATCTGCCACTGAGAGGGAGAAAGAACACCTGCTAATCTTCTGTCTTACAAAGAAGTGGGAAGATGGTCAAATAATTATTAAGTTCTTTATTTTTGTCCTTGCCTTCTGTTTTATATCTGAGCACAAACTACTTTTGCACCTAATGAAGATGCAAAAAAAGATCCACTCTAAGCTGTGCTGAAATTGGAAGTACAGGATAAATTCATCCTTTTCCATGTAGATGTGGCCACGGCCACAATATCATTGTGGATGAGGTTTTTTTTAACTCTGATGGCTATTATTTTCAAGGATTTTTGACAAATGTAATTTTCAAAGTACTTCCAGTAGTTTTGTTCCCATATTTCTTTTTGTCTTGACAGTTGGTAAACATCACAGGAGAAGATCCAGCACAGAGACAGATGCTGACTTAGTGGGTACACAGTTTGAATGACAAACCAAGATCAACAGATCATTATTTTTCACAGCAAGCAGAGAAGAGCTGAGAAAAATGGTTGATTTTAGTGCCAACCTGTGCTGATAGTAGCTGTTGTGTTCCAGAATGCAGCCCACCGGGAAAAGCTCTCTCTTGCACTGCTATCGGGATTTGCTCTGTTCTATTGCAATGATGTTTTCATACTTTTTGGCCGCTACCGGTTTGCTCAAATTCCTGCCATCACAAAAGCAAGGCTCATTGCCTCAGCTGATCTACTTCAAAACAGAAATAATAAGTTGTTGCATGTTCTCAAATATCTATTTTATTTTTCTGCATTTTTGCCAACTTTGGGACTTTATTCTCAGCTGCACTGAGTTGGTGCCTAGAGCGGGTCAACCAACAACAGGCAACATTGTCTTCACTCTCTTTTGTCATCCATGTTATTGAACTCACTCAACTCAAGACTACATCTTGATGCAAGTCAAAGTACTCTGCTGCAGTGTCGCATCACCTGATACCTTCAGAAACCCCACTGTGTCCTCAACTTCTTAAGGAATGAAGTGGGTGATTCAGTACCTGTCCGAAATTGGGGACATTCTGTGCTTGTGAAGAACAGCTTTGGGGACTTTTCTCAATATTCCAAGGTTCAAGAGTGTATCAGATGTTTGCTATTTACTCTCTTGGTTATTTTTATATATATTATATATATATATGGATACAGTGGCAGTGTAGTTCAATATTCTTTATGATGGTTAAAAGGGTTAAATTAGTGACTGTGGAAATGCCAGGTAATATTTATTTTGCTTTTCTGTCTTTGACTTCTGAGGTTTGAGTGACAAGTGGCTAGGGAGAAATACCTATTTCTATTTCCCATTAATCATATGTTCATCATCAAGGATGTCCATATGAGTGTTTTCACATTTCTTAGTCTTATCTTCCCTTTGCCTTCATAGAGCTGTACAGCTGATGAAACGAACACACTGTCTCATTTCTCAAACCAGTTTTTAACTTAATTATTCCAGGTAAGAACTGAAGAGTTTTCTCCAACTGCTGCTGCTGAGCAGCTGCTAAGGTGAAAGCTCTTTCAAAGCATAGTCACAACCTGCCAGTAACTCACAGCTCAAAGAGCTTGGTTCTGCCTGTAAATATTTGTACTTCAGGAACTGCTTTATTGCTCTCTTGGACACCAAACGGCTTGCCTGTAAATTTCTTTACTCATCGAGGGCTGTTTTACCTGACCGCACTTGTGTTCTGCTCATAAATACTCCAGCCACTCGGGATTGCTTAAATTTGGGACATTCTAATAAAACAAGATCGTACCATGGGACTTCATAAACTCAGCACATTTTTCTGGAGCTGCTACACTTCTACATAGCTGCTTTGATTTGCCCAACACGTTTCCTGGCCTTGTCCTTGGATGTTTTTTCTAACTGGTCTGATCACGTAACAAATCAGTAGTACTGTCCGTGTCACTGGAGCCAGCCTGGATTGTGCAGATGATTGGGAATGCACCACCATGCATTCTCACATGCTATGAACACAGCAGCTGTAGTGCTTAGACAGTAATTGCTGAAGTCATTTACTTATGGTAAGCAAAAAGATTGAGACTGATGTGTTACTTAAGAGCAAACACATAGAGACCTGGTTTTCCAATATAGGTGATAAATTGTATTGGCAGGTGAGGGATTTGGGCCTGCACATTGCTATGTTGGTCCTTCAGATGGCAATTTGATCAGTTAAATGGCAAGATAATCCTGAACCTGAGAACGTGAAGAGTCTATCTCTGGCAAACAGCACTCCTGACACCTGTGCAACAAGGCCTCTCTCTCACAGGCAGCTGCCGGTGTGTGTGCGGGTGGAAGCTGCATCCATGCAAATCCAATTGATGCTACAAAAGGTCACAGTTTTTCCTCAGCCTCTTCTTGGTTTTATTCTTTGTTAAGTAAATATAGTTAATTTTCATAATCTTTAACATTTGTAATTCTCTGGTTCTGTGTGTCATTAAGCAGTAATTGTGAGCTAGTTTTGTGCATGTCTAGCACCAGTCTCTCCTAAAGTGAATGAGCAGTCATTCACCCTCTGTCTTCTCACCTTATGCCATTGGTCCTAGAGGATTTTTTTTTTTTCTAATAAGTGGCTTTGATGCAGAAAGAGACATTTACTGTGATCCTCATACTGTAAGTGGCCAGGAGCATGCAAGTGGAAGGCCGACCAAGATGATGTCCTGACAATGCTGCTGAATCACTGCAGTCATTTTCAGAAAGGTCACTTAAAACACAGGAAAACAAATAAAAACGTATTTCTTATAGTTTAGATGACAGACTATTGAAGATATTTTGAAGAAGCCATAAATCCGGTACTGACAAACCTTTGAACTGAATGTTTGGGTTACATCAATATAAATCAGTGGCCACCTGGAAAAATCATTAACACCAGAAGCCTCAGAACTGGGAGGTGAAACCTCTGTGCAGCTCAGGAACTGGGTGTGCTTACACCAAATCATGTCCAAGGTTAGCAGCACGAGGTTACAGGCCAACATGCTGTGCAGTGTCTCCAGCAGATGCACTGTTCCCTTTCAGTAGAAAAAGACATACCCCCTGCTGCTGCCCTTCCTGCTTTACTGAGGTCAGCCATCCCCAGGCTGAGCACTGAGCCTCCTGCCTTTGCTTCTAAATCTGCTCTTTTCCTCTGTGGTAGCATCTCTGAGCAGAGCTGCATTTGCTGAAAGCGAAGAATAAACCAACCTGTTCTCAGTGACTTAGATATGGTGATGTCAGGCAATGGCAGGAGAAGGCTGTAGGGAAGGCCATTTTCCTGCTACATGTGATAGCAGAGTAACTCTTGCCTGGCTGGAGCTGTTTGTGAACCTGCACAGGGAATTTTCATGATAGATTGACAACCTGTGAAACTGTGACACTCGTATCAAATCATCCTGGTGACCTTCATACATCTTTCTCTCTACCTGCTGCTCAGATTTCAGCACAGATAGAGTAAGCAGTGCTTCTGTAGGTTGCTAGGCTTGGAAATTACTTTTTACAAGTAATCACAACTCCCATTGCATGATGTGTTGAGAGAGCAGGGAGTTTTTTTAACGATGAACATTTATAAGACAGTACAGTATTCCAAACGAGAAGCTGTTTTGTCACACTGAAATACCGTGACGATGAGGAGCAAAACTGGCTCTGCTTTAGGGAGAAATGGATTTTTAGTAAATAGTGTAGGGTTCAAGATCAGAGGGGAGTCCTAATGCAAAATGAAGAGATGGCTTCAAAATAGTGCAGGAGGAAGGAGACATTTTCTATTCTTTTGGTGATGGTGCTGATCTGAATAGAGACAACCCAAATCTGTTTTGACGTGCTGATTGGAAACAAAGCTAACACAGTTTCCAGAGATGTCAATCATACTCCATGAAAACTTATTTCCCTCTGTCATAAAATTGTACCACCCACTGAAATGAAAACCTCTCTTTTTTTTTTCCCCTTGGTTTGCTGGTATGTTGGGTAGAAACACACATTTAGCTGAATTTCAAGCGATCTTTGTCTCTCTCAGTATTGAATTTCTTCAGTGTTAAGATGCACCGAGAGTTTTGAGTAAAAGCTCATTATAAAGATGCATGCTAAAGAGCCTCAGCATGCACAGCTGGAGTCCCTGCTTGCGTAGCAGATTTGGTTTCTATTTTTTTTAACCTGCTCTGATTCAAATGTAGCTCTGTTCTTCTTGCTGTTTAACTTGATTTCAAACAGTCTGAACAATGCAGCCCAAGGCGCCTCTTGTAGCACGGAATTGAATCCATGTCTGGAATTCATTAGAGGACAACTACATCTCGACGCCTGTCCTTTAAAGGCAAAAAGCAGAGTACTTTTAAAAAGTTTGGAGTAATCTCAGGTTAAATAAAAGGCGAATGATTTTGAAGCAAGCTGGCAGCCCTGCTAAAGGGTTCACCTCTGGCAAGATGAACCTGTTGCTGCAGCTTGGCCTTCAAGATGCTGTAGCACTTCTGGGTTGCTTTAAGAGATACTGATGTGGGAAACACACACGGGGGCATATTACACAGATTCCAGTTAAAACCACAGAACAAAAATAACAGGGTGTTGAGGATGGGCTTTGGTTGAGGAGACATGGTTCTGGTGAGAAGATACAAAATGAAGACGGTTGGGTCTGGTGCTGTGCAAGGAGAGGAGAGGGTTGTGCTGAGAAGGGAGGCCTGTGGGAAAACAACACTGGTGGCAGGAGAGGGCAGACTTGGAATTGCTGAGGAGTAAGGATAGTCTTTGCTGAGATAGGTTTCCTGACATTAGCAGCTAAGAAGAGAGATTTTTTTTTTAATAAATGTCACCCCTCATGTTCCTTAGATATGATGGAAAAAGTTCTTCATGTGTGAATAGCAGCATGTCCAAATCACTGATAAGAAATGCTCTATTTTTGCTCCTGCCAAGCTGTACACCTTCTACTTCAATATTTTGCTTTATTAGATTGGTGCTGGTGATGGACACCATAAAATGCATTTTCTCCTTTTCCAGCAAGATATTTTTCTCCTTCAGTAGCTTGTGGCTTTTTTCCCCTCCTATTGAAGCGTCTCTAAGTGTTTTGAATTTGTTTGTTATTTAGCATGTTCTCCTTCCAGGACAAGATGTATGACTGGTAGAGACCAGCCTGATTACTCAATCCATTTTTCTGTAACCAGTGAGGGAACAGAGAAATGAAAAGAAATTATTCTCCAAGTTTTCCCCATCTTGTGCTGTGAGGAGAGATCTGTTTTTCTGTTTGGGATGGCAGTCATCAATATTTTCAGTACTGAAGACCTGAGTAACAATAATAGAAAGCCCTGACTTTCTGCTGATGAATTTCCTCATGTAGTGCTTATTTAAAAGAAACAAACAACTCAAATCCCCACAAGCCAAACAACAGTTCTTCTTCCAAACAGAATCCAACTCTAAACATAGTAACCCTGCTTTTGCACTGGTCAGGTGGGTGATGGATAAGATGACAATGAAATAACAAAGTGCTTTGAAAGAACTTTGCACAGCTCCCAGTGAGCCAGAGCACAGCAAGGAGGAGAAATTGGTTGGGAAGCATCTAGAAAAATCTGAACCTACAAACAATTGGATGCAGTAATGACTGTGAAGAATTGCTTATCAGATTGGTGAGTTTGCTCAGACAAGTTGTAAGTTGGAGAGGGAAATTGGGACATTAGGGAGAAGTAAATTGGCAATTCCTGTGACTGTCAGAATAATAATGGGACAGATGCAAAAATCTCTCTTTGCAGAACTTGAATAGACCCTCTCCAGGCTCATAAATGGTCTGGAGAGGTTCTCTGCTCTGTGTTGGGCAAGGGAAACGCGAGTGGGATTTTTAAAGGCACGTGTAGATGACTCCCACTGTTTAATTTCTGATGGCCCTTTTTAGCTCTGACTTTTTTTTTTTTTTGTCCCAAATCAAAACTTCAAGAAAAATAAGTCTAATTCCATGAGCCAGATCCTGGAGAGCTCCAAGGCAGCGTGGCTCTAGTGAATTCAAGGAGTACAGCAATTTTCTGCAGTTCTTGGATGTAGAGGAACAAATTGCCTTAGTCCTCCACAGTGTTTCAAGGGTTAATCAATTCTGAAGTATTACAGTGTTTAACTTTGCTGGCTTTTGATTGAAACAAAGCCTATGAAATAAAAACAAGGTAACAGGAGACTTCTCAAATCACTTTGTGTCTAGGTTGGGGAGAGCTTAATTTCTCTATTGGAGATTGCAGCTCTTCCCCTAGCCCTCAGTTAAGCTTTGCTTCCTATTGATATTAGAATGCCTCAGATTCTAATTCTATGGATTTAAAATGCAATACTTTCCAAGTGAAGGTGTTTTTGTTTTAGTTTGAGCTGGTGGTGTCTGGTTTTTCAAAGAACAGGGAATTACAGGGGGATGTTCCACTCCATTATTTCATGACTTGTTCTTCTTCCCTAACGTTACTTTAAATATAATTTCTATGCATTTGTAAATAAACACATTTCCTCCTTCCAGATGTTCCTGTTACTGCTCAAATGGCTCAATACATGCTGCACTCCAGTTGAAAAGCCTCACAAGTATTTTTTCCCCCTAACAGTTACCAAAGGTTACTGAAAGAACAAAGGCATTATTTAATGTAATGTTTTAGAACCATTCAAGAGAAAATACTCTCCTTGCTTTTGAAATTCTGATGCTGCCTTTGCCTCCAGCCAAAGAAAAATGGGGTTTGTTTCCCTCACAGAAGGGGACTCATCAGCTGTTACCACTTTGTTGTTGACATTGTGCCTTTGGGTTACTCTTAGTCCAAAGGTCAGAAACTTTGTCAGATTGATTACTCTGCAATTAGTCTCCAACGGGTTTCACTATCTAATCTGGCTGCTTGTATTTTTGTCATGTACTGCTGTAGACAGTGTGTAGCTCTTGTAAGACATCCAGCAACCCTGAGCCTGGGGATGTAAGCCTGGATTGGGAGGTCATGCATGGCATTTTGAAATGTCAGGAATGTCACACAGTTGTTTCAGCCCAGACTGTAGTTGGCTCAGCAGCTGTCCCAGCTACAGGCTGGTCCTAGTCTTTGTGGTGTACAGGTTGTTTATTCCCATGTTCTGGGGCAATAACATTCTGTTCCAGCAGTCACTAACTGCTGTTATTAGCAAAAAGGGGAAAGTGTAAAAATAAAAGCAATGTCTTTCACCTAATTGTCTCATGAAATTCTGAACATGCTGGGTTGCCTCAGTGGAAGATCAAGGTAACAGCAGTAGAGCTGTGAATAGTTACTGTTGTAAAGGATGAGGATCTTTTAAACAAAAGTTCAGAACCAAGAGCTAAACAACTAGTATTGGAGCACAAAATATCCTGATTTTTAGGGTTCTCTGGTTACTGGTACTTTATGCAAATGGCTCTGAGAAGCTGACTACAATTGGAAATCAAGGAGAATTATTCTTTCTGCTTTTTTTTTCATGAAAAATGCATTAACTTGTGTTTCTACCTTCATGTAAGTTTTGCTTCTGCTTGCTAGAGCAAATCTGTAGCTAAGCCACTGATCAATTTTCCTTCAAATAATACCCTTAATTACATTGTAATTTCACCCTTTTCAGTCACAAGCCTGGTATAACAACCATTGTCAGGATGTTTTTTTAATGAGGGGAAAAAAACCCCTTAAAGCATTTTAGCTATGTTGCTGTGCAGGTATTGAAGCATTGCGTGGCAGCCACACAGGCTGCTGCAGCCTGACAGTGAGGTATGAATGAGTCCCTCTTGTTCCTTGCTTTGTTGAGTCCAGCTGTGCGTTGCAGCTATCTGAGGGTAGATGGGAGTACTATACAATCATTATTTTCCTTAGAACAAACCCTCTTTGACTGGGTTAAATCAAAGCTTTCTGTAGTTGGTTGCCTGCCAGTCCTGTATGCCAGCAAATATTTTGGAAGGAGTCATTGCATCGTTGAGTTGGGGTTCGGCACCCTGCCACATTCTGCCTGGGTGCTCCTCCCTGTCCCCCGGGCCCTGACTGCTCTTCCCTCTACTGAGAACTCCCAGTGCCAAATGAGCCTTTCTGATAGGTGAACAGGGCCAAGTTAAACTTGGGAAGTCTGTCAGAAGCGGGGAGCAGGGTGTGTTGTGTGTTTCCAGGGACAGCAGGGAGCTGGGGAAGGGTGCGAGGGCTTAAGCTTCTTCACCCACCTACTTCCCACTTGTGACTTGGGGGTCTAAACCCAGCTGCAGTGCCTAAAGATGCTCTGTGAAGGCTTGTGAGCACTGAAATCTCAGCTATTTGAATAATTGAAAAGGCAGCTCATCTATTTGTTTAGAGACTCCCTCATACTAGGTTCAAACTTGCTCATCTCCGTGCTACAGTAGCATTTGGGTGGCTTAATGAATTATTCATGTCACTTTGTATAGGATCTTGATTGTCTTTTGAAGGGTATCAATACAAATGATGGTGCCAATTGATACTGCCTAGCTGAGGGGCTGTGATGAGACAGGCCTAACACACCTAGAAATTACCAAATTACATTTTCACACACTGTTGCCATAAAAATATATTCAGCATTAGGTTAGAAGACAGAAAGCTGAGATGGCAATATACTACATAGCAGCTCCTGCCTTGGGAAGGAGTTCCTGCGAATGCATTTTGCAAGGGTGTCACTGCTGCAAGGAGCTGCGTTTCACTGTTACTATTGCTGAGGACATCAGACCCTTAGTACAGAACAACTAAAGCAAAAAATGCCATATGACTTTTCCCCCCAAATGCCTCATGCTATGTGTGCTTCTTCCCTAAACGCTGGGAATGTTATTTGCTGTTCAATGGAAAATTAAAGCGTTTGAGGATGCTGCTCATTTTGCCTGGCAGGAGATATTTAAGCTCGAGAGCTGAGTGGGCAGGCCTGGCACGGGAGGCACTGTAGTGGCCGTCAGTTGTCCAGTTGCATGTGAACATGTCCCTTGGAGACAGCTGGGTGCTTTGGGAGACTCGGAGCCCTGTGAGAAATCAACGTGCCTGGTGTGTCTGCTCCTGCATGTCAGACTGATACAATAAGAAAAGATGGCAGAAAACTAATTACAATCCTCTTTACTAATGAAAGAGGACTTCAAGCCACCAGTAGTTTTCCTGGCTTAATTACTTTGTAACGGCCACATTCAGTGCTTTTGACTCGAGTTTTGTGATAGCAGTTACATGGTCTTATTAGTTCTTGACCCAACCTGCAACTTCGTATGCAGTTACACTTGAAATCTACTTCAGTGCAGAATGAATAGTAGAGAAAACAGAGGGAGATGAAGTAATGAGTGAGCAGGATGGGTGTGCTGGGACAAACTCTCAAAGGAGACCAGAGCTGAGTTTTCAGTTCTGCTTGTTCCTCTCATGGTTTCAGTCCTATGGTGACTTCAGCACCTTGAGGAGTTCTGAAAACATGTCCATTGATGTAGCATTGGCTTGTGTGTGGGAATCAAATTGCACTGGAGTGAGAAGAAGAGATTGAAAGATAAATAATTAGCAACATTTAAATGTTGGTTGTTTCAGAACCTTTCTGTACAGCCTGTTGAGGCTGCTCATGAAACTCCTGTGCTTGCTTCTTGGCTGAATTCCTCTGAACTCAAAGCCAAAACCAAGGTGTGTGTTCAGCTTAAACCAATAGTTTTGCCTTTGCTGGTTTTACAGTTGTACTTAGAGAAATGATAAACGACAACAATTTAGCAAGGCTGTGCAGTATGAGTGGTCAGTGGCTTGTTCCAGTGCGCTCAGGAGTGCTGTCCCTGCTTGTCCATTGCCTCTGCCACTGGAGAAGTGTCATGGGAAAGATGTCTTCTCGTAGTGCTACAGATGGCTGCAAAGCCCCATGGATGGGAAGGGCTGGTTGTCCTGTAGCCTCCAGCGCTGGGACAGCCTTGTGTTGGGCCTCTCGTGCGAATGCCGTCCTGCTGCAGTGTGGCAGCCATACCGTGTGGCCTGTCACACAGACCATGCCCAGCAGCAGAGACACAGCTCCTCTCTGGAGACGTTGCACTTCTCTGGCAGCTTACCACTGTGGGAGGAACATCTGTCAGGCTCCACATTAGTGTGCTTTAATAACATTCCTTCTGCGTTTGGCTTGATCCCACTTGCAGTACAAAAGCCATTTGACACACTGGAAGCCATATCAATCTCACTGTGTGTATGTAAGGCACCTGAAGCTATCAGGTAGGTGATAATGTACCCTCTGCATTCAGGGCTGCAGAGCATTACCTGACATCTTCCTTTTACCTCATAATAAAGTGAACTTGGACTAACCACTACTTCTGAAGAGATCAAAATATCCTCTTTCTGGTGACAGCACTTTTATTCTTAGAGTAAAGCATTTACTCCAAGCAATAAGATGCCATGACAGACAGCAGCAGAAGGAAGGTGCAAGAACCTGAGCAATAACATTGCAGTGAAACTATCTTCATGACTGTTTTCTTTCGCACATCTATTATGACATATTACTATCCAGGCACATTATCTAACTTGCATTAATCCTCTATGTATGCCTGTATGGCTGTGTGTAGGGTAGTACAGTATGTGTTCTGTGTGAATGTGTTTCTGTGTTCTGCTGTTTGCAAACATGAGCAACTTTTAGATGTAACAGGCACTAAAATATCTAACCCAGACAGATGTGCACACGATGCAACTTGCATGTTGAGGCCAGCAAATTTATAATAAGGATCTATAGGGCAGAGAAGATGGGTGAATGATTTAACCATCTCACACTTTTGTAAAATTAACACAATGTCCAAAGAGATTCTTTCAAAGATGACAATAGAATTGTGTTTTATGGAGGAAATTAACGTTTTCATGTTGCTGGACTTACCCTCTAGTGGTTTGCATTGCTTGGAGGGTTATCAGTCACGCTCCACTGCATGTGAACATGTGACATCAGTGTTAATTATCATGTTACACTTAAAACTTGGGGGAAAAGGTGAAATGCAGAATTCCTTCAGATGAGTACCTGTGTGTTGAGTCATACCCTGCATTTCTCCTCAATCATTTCAAAGGCTTCAGTCAGTAGAAAAGTAACCAACACATTGGAGTAACATCTTGGGAGGGGCAAAGTAGTCATAAGTAGTTGTTGGAATGGGAATTATATTGGCACTAGACTTCTGACTACTTTTGAAATTGCAGTGCATCTTTTCTGGCAGTATGCAGAGCCCACTGTTTGTCAGAAGAGGGGCTCAGTGACCCCGAACCTTGCTGTGCTCCTTCACCTCAGATCTGAGTGGAGCACAGAATTCGGATTTTTAATTTAAATTATTGTGGTATTTTCCCTTTTAGAGATGAAAGATGGTGTGGTGCAGAGAAACTAGACACGTTCAGTCACCTTCCACAGGATAAGTCTGTCTGTCTGAAAAGTGCTGAAATGGTTTCTGTCGCGATCTACCAGGACCCTGTGTGTCCTGCAGTTGGTGCTGAGAGCATGCAGTGGCGCTGGCAGCTCATTTGCTGTGGGATGTGCCTATGTCTGCCCTGCACACCAGCAAAACCAACTGGGGTGATCTGTGCTGTGGTAAAGACTGATATGGCTTTCCTTCAGCTGCATTTTGTTGAACTGTGCATAGAGCCCAGATGTGACCACGTTCTGCATTTTCAGTTGTTTCTTATTTCTTTCTGTGAGTCCCAGGGCCCTGTGTGAGAGATCAGTGGTGTGGAGTGGTATCGTGCCAATAATGAATTGCTGGGTTCAAAATGAAAAGCAGTCATTCCAAAGCATTTATGTTTTTAGATCCTCCTTTTCTTAGTCTTGAATGTTGTTTCCCTCTGCCCTCCTTCAGTGTGATTGTTTGCCAAGCCGTGTGAGGCAACTTCAAACTGACATCCAACCACAGCTTGAAATGTGCCTTGAAATCTGTTTTAATTAGATATGAACCATAATAATTTAATTACAGATCCACCCACTAAATTGTCTGTTTTGAATCGTAGCAGCCACAATGTGTACAGAAACAGAACTGTTTAGAGTAGATACCTCACTGATTTCTATCAAGGGCATTCAAGCTCTCAATGCAGTAGCAGAGTACTGCGATTGTTTAACCTCCAGCATGCTAATTACCCACATTACTTGTAAAATCTGCCAGATTTGTCCAGATGTAAGTCAGCTCTGGCATCACTGCTTGCTCCCAGGGAATGAGATGCCTGGCACATCTTGCAGTGAGGAAGCACCTGGGTGCAGGATCATACCTGTGTTGCTGATAAGGAGTATAGAGCCAGCAATACACGACTGGAGCTTGAGGAATGTCTCCTTGCTTTGTTGGCAGACCTTTCAAAACGTTATTTCCCTGAAATTAAATGCATGTCACACATTGAGGATGGAATTCCATCCTTCAGTGTAGATGTGTAGAGGCTGTTGTCCAAGGAGTCACTGCTGGGGAATGGTGTCTCGGTTGCTATTCAGTCATCTGGTAACAAATATGAGTTATTGCTGTTTAAATTGGTACTTGACAGCCTGATAGAGTATTTATTATGTGTTTGTCCATACTTAATATTAGAGAAGGCTGAATCATTTGGTAACCTGGGATCATTCAGTGACGTGTGGGGCAACAGAGCAGGAGGGAAATCAAGGAGTGCAGGCCATGACTGAAGAAGAGAGACTGTGTCTGAAGAGCCATCAGGTGCAGAGGAGGGAGCAGACAGTGCATTAATGGGAACTTCTGGTGTGATTCTATTGGAAAACATGTCTTACAACCTTCAGATGAATTGAATCAATGAGTCAGTCAATCTGTGTGTCTCACAGACATAAACAGCTGTAGTGAGAGTGAGAGCACTGGTCTTGCCTTGGAGGAAAATACAATAAAAATACGCCAAAGGTACTGCTTGAACATACCTAAAACATGCAGTACTGGTCAAACAGGAAAGAATCGTTTCATTCATTCTGAATTATCTACCAGAAGCCTTTAAGTCAATTCTTGAAGGGCTTTGTATGTTTTAATAACATCTGAAAAAGTACTGCTGTAGTAAACATTGTGGTTGCTGGCCCAGCTTTTCCTTGGTCACTGTGGCTCCTGTCCGTCTTCTCAGCAGCATTACAGTGAAGGGTTTCCTTTCACTTTGCTGACATGCAGATTACAGGTAATGGATAGATTAGGAATGTTCGATATCTTCACATTCACAGATGAACAACTTTCAGTTTGGCAGCTGCTGATGTCCAAATCCCTGAGGTGTTTGACAGATATTGTTTCCAGAATTGTTGGGCAGTTATTCCGATGAAATCCTGTTGCTGGAATTTCTGAGCAGTTAAATGCAGAAAGCTGTACAATCCAAATTAATTCTGCTCTTGATGTCAACGCTATAAATTCCCATTTAAATCAGTGACATAGTGAAGCCTGAGGGATTGCCTGCGTGTGGGCAGGTGCTAGTGGGTAGCTTAGTGTGCAGTGACATAAGCCTGGATGTGAATGAGAACTTAGTTGTGTGTTCAGAAAAGTTAAAAGCAAAGCACAGTTGAAATGAAACTTCTCTGTAGAAGAGGAGCTGTGAGATGTGGGGAGACTCACTGGTGTGAAATCCGGGAGGCTCATGCTGGAATGGCCTGTGGCTCTGTGATAACAGCTGGTACCAGTTCTAGACCATTGCTCTCTTGTGCTTGGGGATAAAGGGCTGTGTTCTTCTGTCTTTGGCTCTGCCAGAGTGAGCTTAAGGAGCATGTTTTACAGTGGCTCAAATGGTAGTTATCAAGAAATAATTTGGCATTTTAACAAGTAGTTTCATGAACAACTCTGCTTACTAAAAGCTCACTGCAAATCAGCAGGCACCATTGTGATTGAAGGACTAATGTTCTAAGAATTAATTTGGCCATCACCTGTTGCAGGATTGGACCAAACTGCTCACACTGGCTGCCTCTGAAGAAGGCTGAGGGATAATGCTTGTCAGGTGCTTCTCTGTTTCCTTGACTACAAGATAATTTAAATGCCATCTGTGTTATCGGCATTAATGAAAATCTTCTGGGATACACATCTTTGCATGATACGTAGAGATTTTATTTGAATCACAGGCTGTGTTAAAACATTAGCTGTAGGGATGTAGAGTTTTGAGTCCCAAACTAATCACCACTCCAAAAGGGTGAAAAGAGCTTAGGAAAACAGAAGTTTTAGTAATGTGTATTTCTCTCTATTAAATATCCTCAAATAGCATATTTTATTGTTTGGATCTTCCCTTCTATGACACGAATGTGGCACCAAGACATTTTTTTTGCCTGAAAACTCAAGAATGTGTTTCTTAGCAAATGCCTGGAATTAGGCCATTGATTTGTACAAGGCTTTCTATTTGCATAGAATAGCATTCATTTTGCATTCTTCTATCAAGAGAGACACAGAGAAGGAACAAATAATTTATTCATGTAAAACCAACCTGCATGAATCATTTATTTACCTCTTCTGGTAATTTCACAAGCTTACTTTTCATGCATCAAGCTGCAAATTAATCTAAGTTTTCTAAGAGTTGATTTTTTTCCAGAAGTAAAAAGTAATAATGACAGAAATAGCAGCCCCTGTATGGAAAATTAGTGTGTGAACTTGGTCAAAAAGTCCATGTGGGATTGAGGCTTTTGTTTGTATGGGTTTTAAAAAATTAATAATAATTTAATCTATAATTTATATTCAAATATAATTTTTAATTTAAGACTTAATTCATTGTACAATTAAATAATTTGATTAATTTGTGAATTACATTTCATGAATAAAAATGTACTCTATTTTAAATAATATTATTATTAATGGCACTGAAAGAGCAGCTGTAAGAGACACAGTTTGTACTGTCTTTAACCTTTGGAAACTATTAGTCACAAAAAAGTATTTTGTGTTCAACCCTCTCAGTTAATCCACGAATTCAGAGCAGTTCCCTGGAGGTGCTGGAGTTTCCATCAGTGTAAATAAAACTAAACCTGATGCAAGGGCTTTAACCTGCAAGTGCATGTAGAGGTAAATGAGAAATGTTCTGGCTTGCTTGAACTGTGCTGCATTTCCAGCATCAAAATTCAACAGAACGAATTCTGCTCCTGCTGAGCCCGGTGACAAATGGCCCATGGAGTTCTACAAGTGCAGTATCTGGCCCCATTTAAAATACACCTATGGGCCGGGGTGGTTCTGCATTAGATGCTGTTTACTGAAACACTTCAGGGTTCAGGACTGCTTTTTGTGTTTTGTTACTGTTATTGACGTTTTGGTTAGTGCTGAAAGAGGCTGTGGCAGAGTAGTCAGCAAATGCTGCTTGACACTGGACTGTGTGCTAATGTACATACTCCCTGGCTACACTGATTCTAATGCCTGGATAAGTACCAGATTTTGGCCAGTGCTTTACAGCATTTGATGGAGTGTCTGATGTGGAGGAAGGTATTCTTTGAAAACATCTTTGGTATTGTGGCAGTTCTTTAAAATTAGCTGAAAACAACTTTCTTGCCATTGCAATTTCCAAAATGATTAGAAGTGTCAGAAGAGCAAGTAATGATGAGGGCTTCAGCTTTAAAGGATTACTGACATGTGCTGTATTGGCCCTCTTGTTCTTGTTTTCCCTGCCTGGCTAGATGGACAGTTGAGGCTGATATGTCAATCAGAAACATTACTTTTCCTAATTCAATAAAGACTGTTTGCATGTCAGTAATTAGTTTGCTTTGTAATTATGTGTTAACTGCAGTTTCATCACAGCCTTGTGCTTATGTGGGAACAGGGAATCTGCTGCAGAGGTTCCAGGGTGCCAGCCTGGCCTCTTCTCTGAAACAATCCCTACCTGAAAGTCTGCATTTGAAATACATGTCATGACGAGGAGATGCTAAATCCTGAACAGGGCACTGTGAAGTTCAGGACATTTTGGTTTATATGTGATAGTTGTTTTGTAAAGTATTCACTATGAATTAAAGAACCTAAGGAAAGATGTAAGTAAGCCTGGCTTTAAAACTTCAAATTTGGGTTCAGTTCTTAGCTTTGCCAGACTTCCTCCATGAGCAGGGCACTTCATGTGGCCCAAGTACCCAGATCCTGTTTGGCAAAGCAGATTTGGTACTTCTCAGCTTACTCCCTTCTTTTTAAAGCATAAAAAGAGGTGCACTTCCAGTGAGGAAGAATTCTTCTTGGTGAGAGCCTCCATGTCTGCCAATAACGAATTCCAATGGTGACTGGACACAGTGCTGAGCAGCCTTCTGCTGCTGACCCTGCTTGGAGCAGGAGGGTTGGACTAGATCATCTCCAGAGGTCATCCTGCCTCCCTGTGTCAGCTTTTCAATGATGCTGTCAAATAATAAAGTGGAAGTGCCCAGTGAAGAGACAGGAGGATGCTGACTGTGTTGTAATTGAGAATTACACAAGGCTATCATTTTAGACCGTGCTAAAAGCTTACAATTGCAGGAAGATTATCTCAACAAAGATGAAAAGTAATTACTGTGCTGACTTTTTTTTTTTTTTTTTTGGCCACTACAGTCAAGGGCCTGTCAGGATTTCCGGTACAACAAACGTTGTTATAAAGGCTAATCTAACCTTACATGACAGATATTTGCTCTGGTAGCGCAGTGCAGAGCTCTTTTGCTTTGTGTTCTGGTTAGCTTTTCTATTTTATCCTAGTGGATAAGCTCTTGAGCCTTTCATTGATATTTTTATATGAACTTCAGTTCACCTGGGCAAAATGCAACCCAGAATGATAGAAATTACAGAAGTGAGTGTTTGATGGATGCTTCATAGCTTTGTTAGAAATAAGTGATCTTAAAATGGTGTGTATTCATGCCACAAGAGTCACTGCTGTAACTGCAGTCACCATACTCTGTCGTAGGCAGTCTAGTACACAAACCACGTGCTAGGTATGCATGAAGGTGAAATACTTTCTTAGTCACAGAGGAACACGTTCCTGGTACCATGTAACTGCAGCAGGGTGCAGTTTCCTTCTCCAGTCTGTCAGTTCAAGTGGCTCAATATTTAGGAAGTGTTAAAAAAAACCCCACCATTCAAAACTTGCCTTGTAGATGGCAGCTTCTGATCAAAAGAAGTCTTTTATCCATAGTGCCCCACCTGATTTTGTGTGTTTATTAAGGGCTCATTGTGGTTGACCAACTCGTTGGTTTAACCCCTTGGTCATTGGCAAAGGGGCTGTGCCAAGTGCACAGGAAGAGAGGCTGCACTGGCACAAGCAGATGGTACATGGGCTGTGTGCCAGCAGGAGGGGAAAGGCTGGGGAGCAGCAGGCACTCAACCCTCTCAGACCAGGAGAGCCCAGCCATGCACAACAGTCCCATGTCCCATTCATTGGCCATATATGCTCCTTTGTGAGTGGTAGTTTCTTGGAACAATTCAGATTTTGTCTCTTCTTGAGTTTGGTTCTTTTCCAAATGTGCATGAAATGCAAACATCTCTTCAGGATTGACACTTGCTAGTCCTAAGGTTTAAAGCTTTTGCACTAATACAAATATCACAGTGTTTATTAAAGATAAGACTGCAAAATGAGGTGTTTTATTAAAACACAGACTTCATTGTCTTCCCCACTGTCAGCTGGCACCAGAGGTCTGCACTCTGAACTGGAATTTTAGTTCTGGAGGATGATGAAGGTTTTTGGTTCTGATGGCACTGCCTCCACCGTGTTGCACCCCAGTGTTTTAGGGTTCAGTACAAAGTATTTTTGTTCAGCGCCTTGGCAGATGGAGCAGTAGAAGCTATTTCATGTATTCTTCAGTTTATCAAGCTTTTCTCCTCTCTTTTTAGAGTTAGGGCCGGTAACAGCTTCAATAACAACATTTTCAACACTTCCCACTGCTGTTGGGTTCAGGGTGCTAAGCAAAGAGCCTTGGAGTGTGAGAGCATCTCCTGGACAGCTGGGAGCTGCCAAATGAGCCTAAGAGGGATGAAAGGAAAGTTGGTTGGATCACATCTCCTTCAGCCTAGAGAAGGGGCACTCCCAGAGATCTGGAGGAGAGAGCAGTGCCGTTTCTTCTGAGTGGTGAAACAGCTTCCTGGGCAGTGGACAGGCTCACAGAGGCATGGGCCAAGGGATAGAGAAATGGATTTCTGTCTTGGCTTGGTGCCTTACATTGCTGTGTGGCCTGTGGCAAGTCACTTCTCTGCTTACTGGTATGGTTCCATAAGTGAAAAACTGCAGTTGTATCCTTTTGGTGGGTATGGAGATGTGCAGTGTTATCAGGGCTTTTTGCATCATGAAATGAGGTGAGGGGTTTGGCATATAACCCCCTCCTGACATGAGAACTTCACAGGTATAGGAAATGTAGATGTTTTATCAGAACAAAAACCCCTGGGAACAGCTTCTCCTTACTTGTGTTAGAGCAGTAAGGTCATGGTCAGCAGGTGCAGCAGGGTCTGGGATATGGTATGCTTGGTGCTGCCAAGCCCCCTGGGGAAAATGTCCTGTCTGGCAGGTGGGAACAACGGGAGCAAAACTGAAATGTCTTTAAAATGCTCTTCTAGCTTAATGCCAAAATCGTTTCCATGCTCTGGTGCCCTGACTGTTAGAACCTGGGATGTGGGCAATGCAAACAGTCTGATGTGCTTGATGACGGTTAATTTGATCGGTAACAAAGGCACTTTAAAGTTTATTGGATCTTCACAAGGCCTAGTTTCAAGGGTAATTAAATGACTCATTATATCTGTAATGTTAATTGCATTTTTAATTTTATTTGTACACTGACAGTTGCTCTTGCTAAAAATAGTCATTGGAAATGGGACTGAAAGGGGGAGCTACAGATGGGTATGAACCAGCTTGTGAATCATAGGTAGGGGAAGTGTGGAGGTATCTGCCTCTGACATAAAGCTGCCTATAGATGGGCCCTTCTATTGGAGTCAAAGTTCTGGTGGATCAAAAAAAAAAGGGCATTTTAAAATGTAATTGAACTGTTCCAAGCCACATCATGGTTATTTATATTTAAATGTGGTTAACATGTTGTTTGGGGAGAGGAGCTCAAAACTAGTAAACACACCATATTTAAAGCTGTCAAAATGCCCTAAACAGACATCAGCAGGCTCTCCCTCCTCCTCTGGAAAGGTGTTGTTTGTGGTGTTGAAGGCTTTACAGTTTTAGGTTTTACAAATATGACTAAAGCCTTGCAGATCTTACAGGTAAGACTGATTTTTGTTCCCATCTGTATGCTTCGGCGGGGGGGCAGGGGAAGGAAGCTGAATTATGCTTAGTAGACTTGAATTTAAAAGGCAAAAACATGGAAATGTATTTAGAAGTCACAAGGAAAACTTGAGGAAGAAGAAAATGTAAGGTTGGAAATGATTTATTTGCTTTCTGAATAATTAAAAAGTAGATGATAATGCATGTCTGTCCTCAGCTTTTTGGCTATGCTGATTTATCCAATGTATAATACTTGTCAATTAATATTCTTCTCCTAACAATATGGCAGTTAAATAGTCTTACATTTTAGCAGGCATTTCTCTTAGTCAGGTTTCATTGAATATAAGCATTACAGTGCACTTTCAAAGTAATCCACATATATGAACAGGAGTACTTTGCTCCCTGGGATGGTGGTGGTGAGAGCAGCAGAGGTGTATACTGACAAACCCCAGGGCAAGTGGGCACAGCGTGTGCCTTGGCAAGCATTTCACTTGCACACCTTCTCCTTTCCATGGCTCTTTATGCTGTTGCTGGGTGCCTTCAATTCGTGGTCATGTGTGTGGTTTTGCCAGTGAGTCTTGGTGAGTCTGTTCTTGCTCCTGGAGAAGTTATCCCAGCCTAACATACCCAGACATGAGACGTTTTCAGATGACACAGATACTTCTTCTAACACGTGTTTTGAATATCAGCACTAAGCCCTGCTGATATCCAGGGACAAGTTAAAGCCTCTGATCGGTGGGATAAATTCTTTTCTAAAGTCACCAACAATGAGTTGGAAAGGAAAGTGGATCTCTTAATAAGGCAACCCGTTGAGGGAACAGTAAGGTGCTTTTAGTGGTAGCTTTTCTGACTTGACTTGCAAAATGATTCATCAGTTGCCAGAAATATTCCTGAAAGATGATCCCCATCAAGTTAAGGACGTGGCTGGAAGTTGTATGAGCATACCTGCTCTCAAACTCTCTCAGGAGAACATAGCACCAGTTCTGGCTCCTGTTGCCATCAGTGACCTTTGGTCAAGAGGCATGGGGGTTTTTGCCTTGGAATAGTTCAGCCTTTTGCATACATCAGGCACTCAGTTTAATAGCTTTATCTTGGCATCATCTTGAAAGTATATTGCAAAATTAGTTTTCTTGCTGTTTGATAGCTTTGAGGCTTGCATTTTGAAGTAACATTGAACGTAGGAGACTTTTCAGTAGATAAGCTCATTCTTTCCCTGGGAAATGGAATTGTACTGCTTTCTGTTAGGGCTGAGAGGTCCTAGCAGTCAACATCTCCCTATCTGAAGTGACAGAGTTGTAGGTGGTTTCATGAGAGCATGGAAATAATCTTAATTGACATAATTAATTTGAAGCACTGGCAACAGAGTGTTACTCCTAATCTGTTTTTTTTTTTTTTCTGGTTTGTTTAGGGATTTCTATTTCCTTTTAAGGATTAATGCAAATCACATACGATTACAGGTTTTGTAGGTGGAGGCTCATCCTTTGGATGCACAAGCAGTGTCAGATTTACCGTGTCACAGAATCCTTAGGCTCCCATCAATGAAACTGTGAAACAGACTTAGGGAACACCTTCATAATAAGTTTCAAAGTTCTTGCACATCCAGTTTCTAAAACACAGCAAATTTCAATAATGAGCATGGTTCTCAAGGGTAAGGCTCACTTATCTTCTTAAATAACCTAATGCTTAATATGATTGTGTTAAAGAAAACCAGGAAAGTGATCAGCAATTAATTAAAGCAGAAGAAATACATGAGCTTTGGCCATAGAAGGAGAAAAATGCCACGCTGAAGTTTTATCCTCAGCAAATCTAACATTAGAAACACGAGCAATTGCTCTGCTACTAAACGTGTCCAAAATGACAGTTAAAGCAGCTAAAGCACAGATGAGTGAGGTAACTTTTAGCCCCCTAACTAACTGTAACTTCTTAAGACAAAATCTAAATAACAGAGCTCATCAAGGGTGACAGTGTCACTGGTAGAACCAGGCAGCTCTCACACATTTTGTGGGATCATGACAGGTTTCTGAGGAGCCTGTCCTAAAAACGGGCCATCAGAGATGTTCAGTAACTTACAGTACAGGATTAACTGCACCCTTGAGTAGCTCCTGGGTCTGTCCACCTGTTTATAGCTGTGACTTTGAAACTAATGTGGCCTCTTTTAGTAAAGGGAAAAGTGAAAGCTCTGTTTTCTGAAACCTGCAGTAATGTTAAAGAGCCAGCTAAAACCTTTGGGTATCTGCAGAGGGATTGCATGAAGGTATTTAAAGAGCAATACACATCATTCAAGGGGAAGACAGCATACTTTGTACCAAGAAGCTTACTCTGTTAAGGAGTGAGATCCACTGGCTTTGCGCCAAGGGATACAGCACCATAGATTGCAGTAATTCAACTCCAACCCCACAAAGCTAATTCCGCATCTTGGGCCTTGTGATTCATGGTCCCACCACTGCATTCTAACGTGTTCTTTTCCTAATGGGAAGATTGCTGTCTGGTAACAAGATCCTGTCGCAGTTTGTTCCTTAAACCAACTAATGAAGGAGGGAGCACATTGTATACATTCCTGAAGAGATTTTCCCTTTTCCTTCTATGGAAGTTGAGAATATATGTAAGTAAATAAATATGTATGTATGTCTGATGGCATAGCATTTAAGGCTTTGATCCTGCAGCTAATTTATGGGGAAACAGTGGAATGATGTGTAACTAAAGGACTGATTGTTTTAATTGCTTTGCAGCAGTGATGCCTGAAGCTAGAGCCCAATAAATTCTATCTCCTCCAGTGTGTAAGAACTGTGGCAATCACAGTGAGCTGCTTTCTGGCTGTTAGTGCAGCAAATTCTGCTTTCATTTCCAAGTTGCATCCACATACTTCAGTACGTTACTTAGCAGGGGGTGTAAGTCATATCCAAATGCATGAACTGCACCTTAGACCCGTGAACTGCTCAGAATTTGGTCATTTGGTCATCATTTACTGCAAATGATACCTAAAAACTGACATACAACTGCTCTGTATTGTTACTAAAGAAAAAATCCTCACGTTCAGGGAGGATTTGGGGTGAAATGAAGAAATTATGCTGCTTTGATGCAGATTTGTTGAGCCACAGTCTGTGGTGTGGTACTGCAAGGATAACATTTAGCAAAGGAAATCTAAGTGCTACGTAGAACAAGTTAAGGCTCATTTCTTACTCTGGACTGGGATAATGTACTGAACACTATACGACTATTTCTAACTAAATGAAAGAATTTATAGAGCATTAAAAATTAATAGCAAATCAGCTGCCTTAAAAAATGCATTTCCTTCCTTTCTGCTCCTGTGCCTTTAGTCAGCTTGTTGGCTGTGCCTGCTTTGTTATGGCCCTCTTATTTCTGAATGCCCCTCAGTTTAAGTGAATGCATTTGTGGTGGTTGCTGTTTGATGACTGGTTTACTCTGTAAATAGACTATAAATTATGTATGGAGAATTTATGAATTAATCTATAGGTTATATCTCATACTCATAAATATTGTACAGTACCTTGCAGTCTCTTTTAACTTGCTGGTGGAGATCTTTAAGTGCCAGCGTTTTCATGCTGTTCTCTTGTATCAGAAATAAGTAGTTTTGGTTCTCTGCAGTACTATTTTTGTTCATCTTTCAGGACTGAGCTTTGCAATGTGCAGAGCAAATTTGCCCAATGTGTATAAGGGAACAAGGGAAGGTGATAAATCATGAGTTTCATACCTGCAGAGCTATTTTTTCTTTCACCTGAGTCCTCTGAATAACACACGTTTTCCCCAGGCAGCTAAATATGGGGTGAGATTAATGTGGTAGCAGATTACAACCACAAATGAAGATCTCAGTAACTAGCTATTAAAACACTGTGCATGTCTGTTGAGTGTGGCACTAAAACCTTCTGCTCACTGAAAATAAATTGTAGATGCAGTGGTGTACATGAAGGAGTATTTACAGGTAGGTTGGTTAAACAACCGCCCTAGACAATATTTAGCTAGCTTCTGCATCAAGTCATTTTCTCTTCAGCTAATGGGACTATCTTAGCTGTAGACAGTAACGTTTTAGGAAGCAATTTAAGAGAAATTAGTGATCTCCAGAATAAATTTCCAGGCAACATTCAATGCAATATCTGCTGTGACAACACTCTCAGGAATTTACAGGTCTAACATAGAATGGTGGGGTTTTCTTCTGTTAGATGATGTAATCTTATGAATTTGAGGCTTCTTTACATCAGGCCCCTCATTCTGCAGCAATGTCTTGAATAGTGATTGTTCTTCATCTTCTTTTCAATTCCAACTTTAAAATTGATCTTTAAGTAGTGTTTTTACTCAGTGTTGAATTAAACATTAGTGCATAATGGAGGAAAATGCTTCTCAAAATACAGTGTTGTGGTTCTGTTCTGTCCATTAAGCAAGAAAAAAAAAACCACAACAGGCCATATTTATGCTTTGGGGATGGATCTTCAGTGGTCTTCAAGAACATGACTTTTGGTAAGACCTAAGCCTTTTGTCAGGAGACCCTCTTACTGTGGCTGTGCAAATAAACCCTGGTGTGCCTTTGTGAGATTGGCACTAGGACTGAAGTAAACGTTTGCATAAATGTAACTGAGGCAAGTCTGTCTGTTTTGCTTTCAGCTTACTAAACAAATGTTGGGGTTGTTTGCAGAAAGCAGTAATTTTACTTCCAGCATGTCTCTACTGAGAAATAATAAACACTTCTGGGTAGGTTTATCTTGTCATACATTTCTCCAGGTGCTGATTTTGTCATATAATTGGCATCTTCTAATACCATTATTTAATTTCTAAAAGACCTGTTTATGTGTCCTGAAAAATAAATGTCTGTCTCCAAGATCTGGACAGATTTAATCACCAGTGAGAAGTGGTAAGAAACAGGAAATCAGTGCTTGTTTTAACAGGACTCAGGAGGAGGGGCTGAGTGCATCCAAGACAGATTTACCCTGTAAGTCATTAAATCTGCTGGTGCACAGAGATGAACGTACCCGCACCAGAGCTGAGGGAGTGCCATTAGAAGGCAACACAGAGCAGTCAGTCTTCATCCTGCAGAACAAATGGGAGCAGCAGAGAATGACAGAGAGGAGTGAGAGTCTGTTTTCAGCTCTCTGCCTCAAGACTTTTTGGGGGGAGGATGGTTGGATAAATGCATAACCTCAAGCTAAGCCATAGTTTTTCATTAGTTCTTTCAATTGAGCTTTAAACTACATTTCCAACCAACGAGATAAAATACATTTCAGCTCGTCAAAAACTTTAAATTAATACTCTAAGAAATGAACATCTCCTTAGAGACCCATGGAGAATACAATAAGCAGCTCATTTCCAAATAAAGTCTTAGCTTCTAGTTTGAAAATTCTTGCTGGTAATAGTTGAACTATAACTATTTTCCAAAGGACAAGGCAGAGCAGCCATCAGCTCTCTGTGTTGCTCTTAGACAGAGGTTAGAATGTCAGAGTAGATGATGGAGATGAGGTATGAGCATGAACCTAGATTGCTATCTTGAGGCAAAGAATTTTCAGGAACTCTTCCACTGCTAGAAAAAGCCAGAGGATTGGCAGGGTCCATACATACTGCATGAGAATTTATCCACCAGGATCAGTGCATGTAACTTCAGACATCAGCCAGTACCAGGGATTTGGAAACTGGTCTGTTCCTGGTCTATGAGAACAGCAACTGCTCAACTCTGAAACAGTGTTTGAATCTCGAACTATGTCGAATAAAGAAAGTTAAAAACAATTACAAATTCTTAGTCTAGGATTGATGAAATACAGCACTTTCTAGCACTCTGGTTTTTCTCCTAAAACTTACACCAGTGGTCCCAAGCCATGCCTTACTCAGAGTAGCATTGCCAGCAAGAGGGTGTGTTGGGCTGTGCTCAGAGACCTCTGCAGTGCATCATCAGAGCCACCTTGATGGTACAGAACACTCTGCCTCTGAAAGCCTTCAGCTCTGCTTTTTCCATTGTGATTTTGTTGGTATCTTCAAAAGATAATCTTGCAGGGAAAACCTTTCAACAAGCTGCAGCCCAGAAAGGGAATTACAGCTTGCTCTCGTTATATGTGCTCACTCTGTCAGTCTCCCCATTGTCCTGCGGCTGGAGAAAGCTTGAAGGTTGGAATTAAAAACCAGGTGCACATTCAGTGAGTATGACTTGGGAAAACAGCAGATAGGATGTTCTCAGGGTCTTTCCTGACCCCAGACTGAAGCAGAAGAAGCAATAAAACACAATTAAATGATGTATTGATTTGTGTATCAGAGAGGAGTTTTCTCTTGAGCTACAAGTGTGATTTCAGACTCATTTCTCTTGTAATTCAACATAGACTAAGAGAGACAGATGTTTTTCCTAAACCCACAGATTTCTGTTTTTAATGCATTCACTTGTTTAAAATGTTATTTCATTAAATGGCACTTTGACTTCTCATAATACTAATGTCATGAATCATTTAAGGAGAGAGCATTTCTCATTTTCAGGGGATATGAAGGAGAGGCTATTCATATCCTAGGCTTTTGCTCAAACAGTGAATTAGTGGATGGATGACACATTCCAGACAGCCCAGAAGACTGAAGGGGTCTCTCTATTTATAGAGCAAATACATCAATGCAGAGGGGTTTGAGCTTCCCCACAAGGTACCATCAGAGTCCATCAGGGGGTGGCACAGGAAAGCGAGTCAGCCTGAGTCACTCGCTGCCATTGCTCCCACCAAAGGGCCTGGGCCCATCCTTTCCTGGCACAGATGGCAAGAGGTAAGCAACTGCAGATTGTCAGTTAGTCCTAACACAAAGCAGAACGGTGTTTAAACTATTTCCCTGTCCAATTAACCAGATCCTAGACCATCCATCACCAAACATGTGATGTTAATAGCAGCAGTAGTTGATCAACTGCCAAATAACTTGGGAAGAAAATGAACTGAGCTGCAAGGACTATTTCTGGAGGTGAAATCTGATACCAGACTCGATGCCAGTTGTAGTGATGAAATTACTGCTGGCTTCAGTCTGTGTCAGGATACAATATCTGGAGGTGTTACAGAAGGAATAGCACTAGTGGGTGATTCCTGGCTGTGCTCCTGTGTGTCATTAGTGCTGGTGGAACCCCAGCCTGCAATGGAGCACTGTTTGCCTCCTCTGTGAATGGTACTTAATGACCATCTTTACACAGTTTGTCCTTGGGGAGTGCAATGTAGTGTTGAGTCCACAGGGTGCTGACTACTGCAAACACAGGGCTGCACTGAAGCTGGGTGTGGTGTTGGAAATGCATCCACCTAATCTGTGCTTTCCAGGGGCAGATAAGATTGTAGGAGAGCATAAAGTACCTTCTCTTTCTTCTGATAAGGCTTTTGAAAACAGTTATCTTTTTCTGTGAAGAGATCCTCTGTTACTGAGACACAGGCAGTGCTGAGTTTCATTCTATTTTCCCAGTTGCACAGAAATTCAAGCTGCATGATTTTCTCTTGCTGCAAAGCCCTTGTGAAGCTGGTGCTGGTCTGGTGACCACGGCAGTGCTGCATCACTGATGCAGAGAGGGAATGGCCCCATTCACTCTCAGAGCTCTGATAATGATTTGGAGAGATGTAGGGTGCTTGAATGAGGGCCTGGCAACATGAATGCTTTTTTCTTGTTGTGTTTCCTACCCATAGCACATTCATTTAATGAAGCCCACACATCACCTTCTCTTTCTGAGCTTGATAGTTTGGACAAATTCAGCCCAGTCCATCTTTGGTATTGGAGGATGAATTCCTGGATGACAGAAGTTTTGCAGAATGAAACCCTTGGCTGAAATCCAACCAGTGAAACAGGCAGGAGTGGATGGCTATCCATGACTGAAGGAAAGTACACTCCTGCATTTGGGCCTGCCCTGCTGTACCAGGCACAGCCCTCTGCTTGGCAGCAGGGAAAGCAGAGTGCCAGGAGTAGCTGCACATATTCTAGCCTGCATTTAGACCTCTCTTGCTTTGAAGGACATGTACTGAGGCTTTATGTGTTTACCTTATGATGAGAGGGGTTGTTTTATAGTGCTTAAAATGAAGACTGTTTGAGGTATGCTTTTAATGCAACGTCTCTGTACTCCAGGGAGAGAAATGGGAAAGTTCACTTTAGCACCAGACTTCTTGCTGTTTAGCATACTATTCTGTGCAGCTCAGAAACTGAAAGCTGAAGGTGGCAGACAGAGAGATCGAAGCATATGGTATACCAAATAAAATACTGTGTAAGGTTAGTGTGAAACAGGACAGACAGTTGTCCTGAGATTCTAGCGATTCCCTCTATGGGAAATGCTATAAAAACCTTCCGTTTTGGAGGAATACAAAGTACAAGTCGGTGACACAGGAATTTGTGCATATTTTTATATACAATTTACTCATGCAAATGACTTACTGGATATAAAAATAGGGATGGCATGCCATTTGCATGTCTGACCCAGCCTTGGCCGAGAGGTGCTGGTGATCTGCACTAGTCAGGAACAGGTGTACTGATGGAATGGAGACACTTGTAACTTACAGCATTTTTCCTTCTTGAAAACTTCAGTCAGTTCATAATACAACATTGAATTCTATCCATACATATGTTTCTAATAATTCTAAATGAAACTTGATCCTAGGAAGGTTCTCCACTACAGCATTGTTGGAAGTGTTAAAAACCCCCATTGTTCCCTCTTACATTTTGATTTAAAAGCATCTCCTGTGTAGTTCCCCCAGCTTTCTCCTTGCTAAGTTATGTCAGGGTATTTTAGCTGCAGGTGCCACTGGTTTAGGCTTCTGTGACCACTGCTTCAATCTCTTACATTTCTTAAATAAGAGACAAATAATTACTAGTTAATAGTTAAACTGAGTAGTGTCACTGAGAGGAGGAACATGCAAATCACGTCTTCTTAGGCCTGAGCTGCAGCCTGTGCAGTGATGCTGTTGCTGCAAATGCCACTTCCCCAAGTGCTCAGCTGACCATATGTGATGGGAAATGATTCCCCTCACACAATTGCAGGTGCCTGCAGGGAGTAACAATGATGGGGTGAGCAGCTGCTCCTACAGATAACACTGAAATTAGGAAAAATATGAAAGGCGTGTGATAAAATCTTGGCGATAAAGCAGCCAGTGTAAGGATGAGGCTATTCTTTCTCTTCACAGCCCATTTTTATTATAAAAAAAAAAGAAAGGCAATAATAAAACTTAGACTCCACTTGTATTTATTTAGCAAAGGCACACTGTTGTACTCTTTTCTTCTAACAGTTTCTGCCTGCTTATTCAAGAGCTCTTTTTTTTTCCTCTGTCATCTAGAGTAACCTACTTCTGTTTCTCAGCTTTATTAACTCTGTTTCACTTAGGGGCTTTTATAGAAAAGTTATTGTCTTATTTGATATGTTAGCTTCTTCCATGCTTGCTTTATATTAACTATAACTTCTTATAATCTAAAATCTTTGCAGATTTCTTTGTGTGAACAATGTCCAGTTATTGAGAAGAGCTGTCTTCTTTCTAGCCATGCCAGTCACTCTCTTATGAGGATGATGCTGAAGTTAAATTCCAGGCCAGGTTGTGTTGGGCTTTGAGTGACCTGGTCTAGTGGAAGGTGCCCCTGCCCATGGCAGGGAGGTTGGACTAGATAGTCTTTAATTTCCCTTTCAACCCAAACTGTGCTGTGATTCTGTGACCTAATGGCTGATTTGAGGCAAGGTTCCCTTCCAGCAGCATAGGAGCCCAGCTCCAGCAGTTCAGGCCATTTGCTGCTCTGTACCCATGTATCACATAGCACAACTGGCTCTTTCTAGAAGAACTGAATTTGCCTCATCTCATTGGCTTAACCAATTGTAATAAAATCTGATCACTCAACAGTCATAACTGACTGAAAAGTTTATAATCTCTGATCAAGATCTCAACCTATTTGAATTTGCAGGAATATTGTTGGTGCATTAGTTCATTGTTGCCACCATTTTGATTAAATATATCTCTTTTCACTTCTTTTTGCCGATCTGCTGTATGTTGGAGGAAAATTAAGCCTCCAATCTCCATCCTGACATTTAACCTTTACTTATCTCATACTAATTTCATCATCTTTAACAAAATTCTCTTATTTCCCCCCATGCTGATAGACAGTGGAAGCACTTCAAAGTGTTTTTTTACAAAGTGTGTGGGGGGAACAGGACTGGTGACCTTCAATTAACTTTATTCTACTAAGTTTTACATTTAAATGATTCATGTATGCCACAGGATTTCACTTGCTATAGATGTGGAAGCTGGTGCTGTTAAATGTATTTCTACATCATCAAACAAAGAAACTTGAATAGAGAAAATAGAACTGTGATTCCAGGTGAGACTCAAGGATCTTACAATCAAAGGATGTCTTTTATTTCCTGGTTCATTCTCTATCCGTGTAAACCCTCAATGTCTTTTGTTATCAATATGAAGATTCTTAAAAGACAGTAATGTTGCTGTTCCTCTGCTGCTTCAGAGGAGTAGTAAGTGAATGAATACTTTGTCTAAGGTCAGAGACAGATGGAAGAGCAACAAAGAGTAGAAAAATGGAGCTGATGCGTTTTGCCATTGAAATTGGTTGCTCCGCAGAGAAGGGAAGAGAGCACTGGGGAACTCAGAGCAGGGCTTGTCCGTGGGGCTGGTGTGCAGGATTGACTGGTAATATTGTGCTCCATTAACTTGAACAAAGAAACAACTTCTGTAAAAACGTTGTTTGTTGTTAATTAAGCTGCTTTGCACCCTAGGAATGGTGCATCGTTAGCTGTTCCCCTTCCCCCAGGGACACATGGCTGTTTGTGATCTCTGGAGATGCTGGAGATAAAGGGCTGTTTGTTTTCCAGGGTTAGAACCATCTGATTGTTTCAAGTCAAAGGAAAATGATTAAAAAAGTAAAGTGAACAGGCTCTGAAGTCAAATAGCAAAATGAAGCAGTTATGTTGTCTGGAGTATCCTTCTCTCCTAATGAGTAGCGTTCCATTTACACAGACTCTTCTTGAAGCTTTCATTGTAATGATGGCCAGATGCTCCCAGTATTTACAGCTTTGTTCTGACCAGCAGAGTCTATAAACTTGCCATATGTATTGCTGAGTATTATGTACCTAGTTTTGATGATTGACTTGCAGCCATTTCTGTAGCTCATTTGCTTGTAGCTCAAGTCAGCCTTCAGCCTGTTGTAGACAATGCAGAAAACTTTGGAGCAAAACACATTTACAGTTGTAACAATTTAAATGCTTAGTTCCACAGTTCACTGATCTGGGGCAACCAGCTGCTTGCTTTCATCTGCCTTTTTCTTTGGTTCTGTATTTGCTATGTACTGGGAGTGACTTTTGTGTTGATTGCAGCAAGATTGGCTGAAAATGATACTTTAAATTCGAACTAAAATGTTAAGATTACTTCACTGCTTTTAATGGGATTCCTGACAATGATACTGAATTATTAACAGAACAGTTCAGACTAAAAAGGATCCCCCGTCGGAATTTCTGCTGGTTTCAGCTGATTTCTAATCTCCTACTTCATTAAGTCAGAGATTCAGTGACACAAAAATCTGTGTTACTTCTGTTGGATGGTTTCTGGTCTTTATGATGTACAAACTTCCCCTTGTTGTTGGAAGAGCCAAAATGAGAAGCCACTGAAAATGGGATGCAGATATTAGACCTTGAAAAATGCCACATAAACATCCTCTGAGTGTTTTGACAACAGAGTTTTGATTTTACTTTGCAGGTAAATCAGATCCTATCTGATTGTCGCCCATTGCATTTTGGCTTTAGTATTGGATTGTTCTCCTGCAGCCTTGCATGGGTGTTGGATATTTGTACACTGACGCAATTAATTGTCTTCTCCTTTGGCAAAGCCCACTTCATTCTTCTTGGGTAGATAATACAGATTCTTACATGAGAAGGTTTATTTGTTTGGTTGGCTACAGCAATGCCTGGTTTTGTGGTCATTTCACTAGTGCTGCTGTTAGCAGCACATTTACAGACAAAAGAAAAGAAAAGGAATTTTTCTACTCAGCTTTCAGTTAGGGTTTTGGGGTTTACATAACGTTGGGGGCTCTGCAAGGCTGTATTCCTTTCATACATCTCTTCTTTCAGACTCTTTTGAGCTCTGTAGCACTTAAATATAACAGAGAGTGGCCAACTGCCCACACAGCAGCAAGAGAGACATGGGATTCAGGAGCACGTGCGAGGTTTTGTTGGGAGCTTGGCAGCTCTCCAGAACAGCAAGTGTTAGTCTTTTCTCCTTTTGCATTTGTTGGTAACTAAACGAGCTTTGGCAGGAAAAAGCCAAGCAACAGTAAATCCAAGTCTCCAACTGGGTAACTGTTATTTTATTGATCGGATAAAAAGTTCCAACAAGTATGCAAAAAAAGCTCATGGAAAGGGTGAAGAAAACTTACTTGCTGTTGCATCTGTGTAAAGCAATTGAGTTTTAAATGGAGTTCCTCTCTTACCAAATATCTGCAGCATCCATATTTTTTATGAAAACAAGATAAATGGAAAAAGAGAAGCTCAAAAGATGCTGCATGTATCTGTGTATTGGGAACTGCAGTGTTCTGAGTGAGAGAAGTGAGTAACCTTGGCGTCAGGACAAGGGAGTGGGCAAGGGAGAGGGAATGCCGAGAGCTGGTGCTGCAGCAGCAGGCAGGGGAGGGCGAGTGAGAGCCTGGCAGCAAGTGAGGAGAGAGGCAGCCGTGGGTTTGGCAGCCTGCCTGGCTGAGTGAGGGACGGGGAGACAGTCCCGACAGCTGCTCTGAAGTCAGCTCCTGCTCTCGCTGAAACTGCTGCAATTAAACCACACTCTGCTATGAAAGTGCTCTGAGCACTGAAGTTTTGTTGTTCAGGACTCTCATTCTGCATAGATTATTGTGATAATTAAAGGCAGCTCTGGTATGGCTATGTCAGATACACGCTTCTGGAATGACTCTCGGACCTCACTGCTGCTCCAGTGCATGTGCCCGAGGCAATGGGAGCATGTGGCCTGATCTGCTTTTGGATGGGGCTGAAGGGATCTTGTGCTCTGGGAGCACAGCTCGTGCTGTAACCACTATGGCCATTCAGTTTGCAGGTCAAAGGCAGCACTACTTTGAAGGAAAACCCCTTTGAAATGTGTGTGTTATGGATGGCAGGACCTCAACACCAACTATACTGCTCCACAAACCTCTTGGTCTGCACTGGTGGCTACTATAGACAAAAGCCAGGGATGTACAGGGGGCTGCTGATCATTCTTCAGAGCTTATGGAGGCAGATGTAGTTTAAGTGATCAGGAGCTCCTGAATTCAAAGCCAAATCTGCTGTCATCATTTGGGGTTGGGGCAGGGAGCATTGTGCTGAGGCTCTGGCCCTGCTTCTCGTCCTCTCTTCCCAGAAGGCTACCTTTTGGGAGGAGAGCTTTGCTGAGCTCTCACTGCTTGCTGTTACAGCTTTTATATTCAGCATTAGGTAGAAACTGAGCTTGATATTGAGCACCAAGGAAATGACAGCCAAAGAACCTCCTTGACTGATGTCCTATTTGTGTGTCAACGTCCCTCTGCAACCTCCTCCTTTTTGCCAAGATTCCCAATTACTTGGGCTGTGCCTTGAAATCTTTTTCATAAATTATATTCACATACAAAAACAAGTGGAGCAAAATCTGTTCAGTGTTCATTTGTTGTGCACTCCAACAGTCGGACTCAATACAAAAGAAAAAGTCTCAGGTTTGGATTTGAGTCAATCAAACCAACACGAAGAACATAAGTCTTGGTAATGCTAGTGAAGAGCGAAGAACGTAAATCTTCATAACACCAGCAAAGATCCTCAGGAGCTGCCTGTCAATTTGATAGTAAACCACAGCCAAATAATGTTACCACGTGGCACAAAGCTCATATAAAAATAGATGATTGCTGAAGCTTATTTTCACCAGTACTTTTACATTTACTATCATCAGGATTAAAAATAAACCCGACTGTTTTGTGACTGATATCCACGTTCTCTGCTTCAACAAGATGGGTTGTTATCTTTCTATTTTGGACAAAGGACAGAAGGCAGTAGCTGTTCCCTGGAATCCTCATCTCAATGCAGGAGTGCTACTGGCATGTTTTGCAGTATGAAACCCCGTTAGGTATGAGTACAGACTGCCACGGCTAGTGCAGGCCTGCTTTGCTCTGCTGGTGAGGTATCTGGAAAATAATTGGAAATGCTGAGTCTGTTTAGTCAATCCTTCAGACAGACCAAGTGTGTAAAATGTGTGTAAGTTATTTCCTCCAATTTACACTGTTTATTTTCTGTGCCTCAGTAAGTAAATCTACACAAAATATTGCTTTGTGTTCTGGGGTTTTTTAAAGCCCCAAGTCCCTAGGAACTGGTTGAAAGGTTGCAGGGAATTAATTAGGCTGCCACAGACCACTCTCCCCCCCATCATTTGTATTGCTAATATGGAGAACTGAGGATGCTGTGCCTTCGGTTCATAATGCTCTTGCATGTATGTTACCTAATTCCTACATTTCTTAGCTGCAGAACTCTGAGCTGAATAATAATATGACAAGGATATGCAAATGGAGTGATGAAAGCGAACAGCTGAAGTCAATGATAGCATCATGGTGCAAGGTCATGTCTCTGGGGTAAGATAACGTGGAAAGATTCGAAATACAAAAGAATGTGGAGGTTGAGGGAGAGAGGAAGCATCAGCCCTTGCTAATGTACAGACTTAGAGCATGGGAACAAAAAGCTGGTGTGGGGATATTCATAATGTGAAGATGAAAGAAGGTGGCACATGCTCACCTGGGGAGATGGAAGGTGGGCAAAAAAATCCCCTGTGGAGAAAGTGGTGGTGAATATAGATGAGAGCTCACAGGAGCCCACTTGGCTCTTTTGCAGTCCCTGGGGATGGTGTTCCCAAGCCAAGTCTTTAGGAGTGATTTAAGGGTGATGATATGGGAATGCAGATGTTGATGGACAGCAGCTTGAGAGAGGAAGCACAAAGGTGCCTCCGGTAATGGAAATCAAAGTGTTTCTTTTCTGCAGGAGTTTGGGCATTTGATTTACCCCTTTATTCTGGATTCCAGCAGACTCCCAGAAACAGTAGTCTGGGCAGGGTTGCTGGCATCTCTCCAAACCCACAGCACAAGTCCTGTACAGTGCAGTAGCAGTAAGTATTTGAGATAAGGGGAGCTTGACATTTGGCAGGGCTCCTGCACAGCCTATCTGAATGATGGTTCTTGGGCATGTCGTTATTGCTGCTTTTTAATGGGTTTTGTGAAGGTGCAGGCTTAATTAACATGTGTCATGCTTGGAGCTGCACCCCAGCTTTGCTGTAAGGCTTGGATTCATGCTGGGCACAACTTCTGCCATTAACAGCTGCTGTGATTGCACCTTGTGTTCCTCTGTTTTCTGTTGTTTCCTGGCATGGCTATGACTTAGGGAAAGGTTTTGGCAGGGCAGATGAGAGCCCTGTTGTGGCTCCTGCAAGGGCCCAGCTCTGGCTGCCCCAGTAAAGGTTCAGAGCCAGGCATTTGAGTCCCACCTCCAAGCAGCCAGCTTGTCAGGAGAGGCTTTGTGGCACTTGTACTTGAACGGCGCTTTAGTTGTGTCAAGGTCTTGTATTGTTTTTCCAGCTCTTGATATAATCCTGTAGTGGATTAAGTCCCTTCAGGAGTGGTATGTAACACTGAGTATTTATGAACATTTGTAGGAGGCCTCAGTTCCAAAGGGCTGTTTTCTTAGCACGTGATCAGCTGGGATAGCTCTGGATGATTTCCACAATGTTATTCCTGACTTTAAAATGTCTAGAAAAATTGAGGCCAACATATGCTGGGATTTGCATTTTTTTTCTCCTGCTTGGATTATTGCTTCACTAGACTAAGAAAATAATATCTATAAATCCTTTTCTTTCCTAAAGAGCAATGTACAGAATAGCTCTGGTACAGATGGGGAGGGAAGGAGGAGGAGAAATACTGAAGTCCTGATAGATTGTGCTGTTGTATTTATCTTTTTAAAAAAAAAAAACACTTCAATTTAACAACAATCACATTGTTCAGGGATTAATCACCACTCATGTTCAAATGGGGCTTGATAGGGAGATAATCCTTTCCTAGTCCCAAGATGATAATACTATGCACCCTAAACCCTGCAAAATGTAATGGGGCTTTCAAAAACAGACTGACTTGCATGAACAAGACTTGCTCAGTCTGAAAAATAATTTGTCTTGTCACTGGAAGTTTGTTTTCCTTATGGTAGGTTCTGCTCATTGTAAGTTGTTATTAGAGTGATTGCACTATTTTAGGCACAAGTGTCCGAGTGACTTGCCAACACCTTTCTGGTGGCTTTTGAAACTTGGGATCTTGAATTGGCTTTGAAAAAGGAATTTGAACAATGACTTAGAGACTGAAAAACTTCTTTTAGAAGATGTTGGCAAATAACCAGTTGTACCATCTCACTTGCTGGTTTGTATGAAGGCACTCTCTGAAATGGAAATGACTCTTAGCTAAGACTTCTCTGCCTCAGCTGTGGCATCTTGTGCAGAAAGGTCTGATCAGCAAATATGGCCCTTGCCTTGCCCTCTGCTCCTGCCTTTTACCACATTGCTCAGCTTACACTGTCTAGTCTCCCTTTTGTGCTGGCCGAGTCTAAACAAGTTCTTTTACTGACCTTTTGTAATCTTTGTCAAGTTTTCTCCTGTATCTGCTCACTGTCTGCTTTCACTTCCTTTTCCATCTTATCTTTCTCCTTCCTTTGCTGCGGGTGACTGATGGGGGAAAAAAGAGGGAAGAGCTCCCTCCAGGAGATCTGTGATCATCCCAGTGTCGCCTGGTGCCAAGTTTTGCAGCCTTTGCCAGAAGAAATGGATTTGTGGTCTTACAAGCTTCAGCCTTGAAGTTCATGGCTACGTTTTGAAAGCAGACTGAGACCTGTAAGGCTGCTGTCTTGAAAAAACAGGAAAGAAAGTAAAGGAGGGATGCCTGTGCAAGCACAGATCAGTGTGAGTTTGCTAGGTAGGTCTAATGTGCCTGGGACCCAATAAATAAAACTACTCATGCTGATTTCTAGATGATTTTCAACCCTAGCATCGTGCTGTCAGAGGTTCTTTGGCATGTCCAAGGTCTGTCCTATTGCACAATAAACGTCCAGCCCTTTGATTTCTTGCAGCATTCTGCTGCACCAAGTGATTCTGTGAAATGCTGCTGCTAAGGATGTTAGTGTAAATTGTTTTATTTGATGGGACTATACTTCAATTCCCAGTCACTGTCTGGCTTTTTCTTCCCAATAAAGTAGAAACTCTGCCAGGATTGCTGCTGCCTTTATTTTTTGGAGGGTAGCAATATGAAATATGTTGGTTGCATCTTCTGCTAGATTGAGGTCCCCTTGGCACAAAAAAAAAAAAGTTGTATTTAATCCAAAACTTCATTTCTTTGGGTTTTAAAATACTTGTTGGATGCTTTGGTTGTTATCATTTAAATGACTTTCGTATATGAAATAAGGTTCTTACAAAAAAGATACTTCATCAAAATAATTGTTGCATGTGCCAAGCTTGAGTGAGTGGGAATTTGGCGTGGAACTCGAGTTCAGGAGGTATAAAGCTGTTCCTGGACTTTACTGGCACAGCAGTGGGAAGAATTTGCCCTGTGCCCATAAATGCTGCGTTGCTGAAGTTAACAACACCTCCTTAGGTGCTCAGGGAATGCATTTTGTCTTACAGCTGGTTATTACAGCCCCTTAAATTTTATTTTATACCTTGAAGAGCCCATCTGGCAGATGCAGCTGAGTGGGATGCCCAGAGAGCAGCGCTCATAGCTCAGCTGCTGCTGTGCACACAGCCTTCACCTCTGCCCGACACACTGTGTGAAGGTGAGCTCTGGCCCCTCCTGCTCCTCCCCGCTCTCGCTGGCTGCAGGATCCTACTCCTGACTCCATCCCACCTGACAGCCTTTGGCCCACACATACACGTTCCAGTCACACTCCCTTAACACTTGGTAGCAGTCACATAGGCTCCAGAGTCCTGGGCCAGTAACCCAGCCTGTCTTGCCCAAAGTCTCGCTGCTCTGTTATGAAGCTTCTAAATATTTCTTCTCCTGACTTTAAACCTACAAAGACTCATTAAATGGCAAATAACCTTTAGAGGCAGCAAGGGAGTATATCAAGCATCCCAAAATTGTACAGTTATTCTGTTGGAGGCTAAATTTTCCAAATGATTACAGCCCATGCTAGTCAGTTTTATTCCCAATTACTGCCAAAAATATCTATTTATAGGATGGTTGCTCCCAATCAAGGGAAGAGATGAAACAGCAGAGAACGTAAAGAGTGGAGGAGAACAGCAGAGATCCACTGATAATAATGCCTGAAGGGAAAGCAATTCAGTTTGCCTGGTATTCTCATTCAGTCAACTGCATTTCAACAAAGTTAACAAATATGTGTACTATAGTCTGATTCTAACTCTGAAGCAGAAGCAAATGTCATTTGGTGGTAACCTTTTTTAAAGCAAGATCCTATAAAGATTGTTGCATCTAAGTTGAGGCTGTTATTGCAATACATGTCTTCTGAAAGCACCTGTGTTTGGTATCACAGAGACAGTCCAGCTGGTTAGCAGAAACTTTAAGGTATTATTAACTGCGACAAATGTAACATTAGGTTTATACAGATAAAAACAGGCGAAATTAGGAAATGCAAGTGCAGATACACCAAAAGCAATATTGGCTTGACAGTGCTGAACACTGTGTATTTTATATCATGGACAACTTACAGTGTAAGCTACAGTATACTGAGGCACATGTAATTGGGAAGAATGAAAAACTAATCTTGGTAACGGTGCCTCCGAAGGCTTTCTGCTCTCCTGTGGTTTTCCCTAGCACCAGTAAGCTTCCTGACTCTTACCTGCTTATTTACTAGAGGATGGGGAATGCAATTTTCTTGCTCTTCTGATTCTATTTGAATATAATTAGTAATTTGAATGAAGCCTGGAAATGGTTTTGCAGAGCCTCATCTTGGAGGACCCCTCCTTATCCTTCATTGTTCTCATCCTTGGAAACACTTTTCCTATACCAGCCCCCACCTCCAAAATGAAACAGAAATACGTATTTGAGCTAAGCAAGTGCTATCTCCCGTTTATATTCAATACAAAGTTTCACTCAGATGTTCAAAAATGATTCAGACGAGATGGAAATTGTGTCAGCTTGACTGCAGAGAGCAGCAGGATTTTATTGTATTGTCCTGAGAGCAGCTCAGTGAAAGAGCTGTAAATTGCACCCTGTTTCACTCCCCGTGTTTCTTTCTCTGCATTCAAAAAAAAACCACCCCACAACAAAACCACCCCCCCTAGAAACCACAAGCAAATCGTCTCCAGAAGCAAATTGTTTCCATGTCTGCTGCAGAAGATGCATTGCATGGAGCCCTCAGCCCTGTCTCCTGGCTGCACAGAGCCTCAGGCTCCTGAAGAAGGGGAGCAGAGCTTGTGCTCTGCGTGCAAGGAGAGGCTGTAGTCCTCCATCTGGCCTGCACTGATGAATGCAGGCTGGGGCCTGTTCCTCTTGGGACAGTTCATAACTTAGCAATTGCAACAGGCCCATCTTCCCCTGGGCTCCCCAAGCCAGGGCTGGGTGCTGGCGTGACACCCGTGGCGAACGCCGCAGCCATCGCCCAGCAGGGAGTGCCAGGGCTGCTGGCATCTGCTGGTGCATCAGCATTACAGGACCTTCATGTGAGCAACAGCATATAAATACATTAGATCAATATGGGGAGAAAGTGAAGAGTTCTCTTTTACTCAAACTTTGCTGGCTGCAGAGGCAGCGAGGGCGGGTGGCTCTGTTCTCCTCAGGATGAGCCCCAGTAGTGCTGCCTGAACCGGGAGGGTGCAGGGAGGCCTGTGACCTTTGGAGGAATTAGCAAGAAGTTGTTCAGATGCATCTGGAATATTCTTTTCCTCTTATTTTCTGCTCATAAAGAGACGGAATATTTGGTTTTCCTAACAGGAAGAGTGGACTAAGTGTCCCTGTCTGTGTTCTGTGTGCTGTTGCTGACACCAGTGAGCTGCTGTCAGTGTTCAGTGGTCGCTGACTGGGTACAGTTTTACATGCTCTTTGCTTTTGGCTTTGCAGCACTGTGTACAGTTTAAATCAGGCCTGTGTACTTGGGAGATTGGGGCTGTGCCAGGAAGGGTCTCGGCAGTGCCTCGGCATGGTGGGACCGAAGAGGCAGTTGTACCTTTAGACCGTGTCATCAGGGACCTGCTCACAACCAGAGGCACCTGAGGGCTGGTCCCCCCCTCTCCTCGTTCTCAGGATGACCCCCAGCTCCCAGTGCCCAGGCACCACATTGTGCAGGTCTGTGGATTTATGTCTTCTGTCACAAACTTTATATGTGCACATTAAAGTGCAGTTACACCTAGGGAGACCTGAAACTGTCATGCTTAACATCAGTTGTTTGTGTCGTGCATTGTACCTTCATTCTTTATGGAAGAGATGAAAGCTTTTATCTCAACTTCTGTGGAGCAGTAATAATAACCTGCTGTAAGCTTGGCTGACCTGGGTGCCACAGTTAGCTCAGGGAAATGAGATAAAGGGCATAAATCCACCTCCCTGAGTTTTTACAGCAAAGCGTTGTTTTGGTTTCCTCCCTAACTTGCCTTCTCCTGCATGTCAGCATGCAGCAGTTGCTTTTTTACTGTTAATGCCTAATATCTTTTATATCTTTTATCTAATTGTTGTAGATACAGAAAACCAGAGTAGTTTCTCATTAAAAAGCAAGAGGTGTTCTGTTGAATTGTTCTTGACAGAGTGGCTGTTGTGGTGCAGTGGTGGTTCTAACAACAGAGGCTCTTCCCAGGAGGACGTGCAGGGGCTGGAGAACTGGACAGGTTGGGATCACTTACACACCTTTGTATTGTTTTATATTTATTGAAAAGATAATGATTGTGTTTTAAATGGACCTAAACAATGTAGGAAGGCAAGATGCAAAAGTGCATTAAAGCTGGGTCTTGTCCACCTCCTGTGTGAGCTGACAGACATTTGTCAGAGGTTTCCACTCCAGTTTGGAATCAATTTAAATGTGGTCCTAGCTGCATGCTAATATTGTGTAGTAATGCCTGTGGCAGCCCATGCAAAATGAAAGTTTGTTCTTTATATTCTGAATAGCAGCATTAAACTTCACCAACATAAGAATTTACATTTAAAAACAACCAAACCCCAAAGCTGAGCTCTGAAATGGCTCAGGAGGCAGCCAGAGCCTCACTCGTGCCAGGACCTGCTCTCCTTGGGTGTGTGGTATGGGACAGGATTGAACATCCCAACACTGCCACTGGACAACTCCCAGCATCCAGTCACCCCCATTAATTTGAGACTTGCCTCCTCTTTCCTGGTTACAGTTATTGAATTGGGAGTTATTGCCATCTGGCACATTTTTAATTCTCTTTCTTGTAGTGTTGATATTTTCAGCAGCCAAAAGCAGAATGATTTTTCTTTTGTTAATGAGAAGTGGAAAGCAAGCAGAAGAACATGATGCAGAGTGTGGGGATGCTGTGGAGGGGAGATCTGAGTGGGTCTGCTCTGACACACTGACACAATTAGTTGTTCTGCTTTGTCTGCTCATCTGTGTACAAGTGCCCTTTCAGGCTGTGCTGGTTTGCTGGCATTAACCTACCCTCCAGTGAATATTTTTCTCTGTATCTCTGAAATGACATTTTCTTGGAAATGGCAAGGGCTGATTTGGGCAAGACTGTGGCAAGACTAAGATAGCAGACAGCTTTGCAAATCCCAGCTCAGGCTCGTTAGGCATCGGGTGCCCTTGAATGCCGCCTGTTGTTTCAGCAGCCAGGCGCTGCAGCGCTCGTGCCTGGTGGCAGCTTGAGTGTTATTGTCCCACTGTTACAAATGCAACAAATCCACCAGATTGCAACTCTGTCTGTGCAATTTTCCTTCAAGATCCACCACAATCAAAAGATAGTGTTTTCCTACCTCAGTCAACTGGAAGATCTTAGCTCAACGTGTATCTGCAGAACCATGCAGCTCCACCAGTTCCTTTCTGTCGGTGTGGGACTCCCCATGCAGGTGGCCAGCATGGGGTTTTATACAGTTTTATTTATCTCTAGGGTTTTTTTTTTCACTTACATGTTTATAGGGATGGAAATGTTTTTAACTTACGGTGTAGTTAAATGTCTTGTAAGTTGTATAATGAAAGTTTATCACTGCCTTCAGCTTGGGAGTTTGCTGCTTACTTGTCTTTGGGAGATGTTAATTCCTGATGGTGATTTTCAGTTCAGTGAGATCCTGTCTGTTGTGTGTCTCAATTCCACTGTAGGCTCATTTTTGCTCCCTCTTTTCCTGTGGAATCTAGTAGGTTGTTTTCCATAAAAAGTCATTTTGTACCTAGGGCACTGAAGCTCTGTGATATTTATACTTTCTAGCACTGTTTTTTTAAATGCCAGCTCAAAATATGATGTTTAGTTATTTTTGTGATGTTTAGATATTCCTTAATAGAAAAATCTGATAGAAATATTGCACAGAAAGCTTGCATGGAAATAGCAGTGTGGTTTTCAGTGCATGTGTGATGTATTTATTCCTCCCTCTGCTCTGGTGTCGTTACTTCCTCCTTCTGCTCCGTATCTTTAAGTTTGGGTATACAGAAAGGGTGTTGCTAGAAATTAATTCAACTACGTTGTTGCAGTTATGTTGTGAATAAATTTTTGTTCCCTTTGAATCCACCTTTGCCTTGGGATGTCAGTTTGCAGCTTTGTTGCTGCCTTGTTTGACTGTGCTGTTATTTCCCTCGTCAGCTTTACCTGGAAGGGGAGTGAGTTCTTCAGGGCACAGTCCACTCCTGTGTGTGCCTTGCTTAGCATCTGCCAGACAGAGAGCTGTGCCTCTTCACTTAGCTTTCAGTCATTATGTGAACAGAAAGGAAGGATGAATAAGTCTACAAATGTGAAGGGATGAATGCTTATTAGTTTCTGTGTATCAGCTGGTGGATAATGCTGCCATTCTCATTTCTGCAAGTGCAGTTTAATTAGCAAATGTGCTAACTTTCTCCATTTTTCTCTTCCATTCTGTCATAGTGGCACATATAGGAGAGGACAGGAAGAAAAATATGCAAATCAAACCACAGCAGTATTATTTTACTGAGAGCACTTCTCCTACCTCACATGACAGGGATATTAGGTTTATTAGTTGTACTTAGGTTTATTAGTTTAGACAGGGACACACGACCTAGGGCAGAGCTAATTTTCTTCCTGGTAGCTGTTTCTGACTTTTAACCTTCTGATTCTGTCCCCCATCCCACAGGGAGGAGTGAGGTAGGGGCTGGGCAGTGCTTAGCTGCCAGCTGGAGTTGAACCACAGCAGTGTGGGAAAGCATCATCTCCCTGTGTTGGACTGCAGTTAAAGCAGAAACAATCTTCTCAGCCTTTTAGCTGTGTTTCCATGACATGTACAAACTTGCAAGTCAAACACTGAAATCTTTATTTAAGCAAAACTGTCCTTTGTCACAGTGCAAATTGTGTATGAGCAAGGAGTTAAGTGCACGGTTGCTAATTCTAATGAGGTGCCATATTAGGGCAGAAGCTGTCCCAGTAGGACTGGCATCAGCTTGGTTTTACATTTTGATGGGTGTTTGTTTAATTGATGGCAAAGGTGTTGTTATTCAGCACATGCAGGTGTGCAGCCCACTGTGTCATGTGTATGCCACAGTGAATTGATATTAATAAAAGTCTGAACAGTGGAAAAACCAAGAAAATTCAAATTACAAATGAGATTCATTGCTCATGGACATGAAAAAGCCCACATGGCTGGAGCTGCTTTGCCAAGGGTGTCAGCACTCCTCTGTCACACTTTCTTTCTGCTTCAGGTTTTATGTCTTTCTAAAGTTTCTTCAAGCCTTGCTTATTTGCACTTATTTGAGCCAAATAAGGGAAGGAGTGGCTGAAATTATTCCTGCTGCTGTGTGGGAAGACAGGCAAGAGCATCCTAGCCCTTCTGGCCCAGGCTTCCATCAATCATTAATCTGTTCTTTACTGTGAATGCCCAGAAAAAACGATGCATGTCCTTCCCTTATGGTGTTACTCTTAGTCCTGAACTATAGTTAGCATAACCCCACTTGAATGTCTTTGCCTGAATACATTCCCTTTCCCCAGCCTTTCTTTCTAATCGCTCTCTACTCCTTTGCTTGTTTTGTGATTCCTTTTCAAGAAGGAGGTTCAAATTGGCTTATGTATTTTTTTGCTTGGGGGATCAAAACTGCAGGTACATATGCAGGGATAGATAAGGGCTGCTGAAATGTACCATCCTTCCGAGCACTCATGCTGCCTTTTTTTTTTTGGTTCGCTATCACACACAGTTCTTTTTCCGTGGCAGCTTTTGTCTCTGAAGTTCCCTGTATCACAGCCACAGCATTTTGTAGCAGTCTTTCCCAAATGCTCTAGCATTTTCAAGGTATACTAGGGTGCCTGGGAATGATACTATATAGGCCATTATGTTTTGTTTTATAGTACATAATGCTAATATATGGAGGGATTTGAAAAGCTTTTAGATGTCTTAATTCAATTGGATGTGAATACAAGGGAAGAGAGTTGGACCAATGGTTTGTTCTGGAGCCCACTCTTGTGAGATGCCCCATGGTCATCACATGTGATAAATTTCAAGCCCACAGGATGAGTAAACACAGTTCTGGTAACTTTTGAGCTTTTTGTTGTTTCATCTGTCTTCATAGCCCTTACTGTGACATGCCAAGACACTGGTGCAAACTCTGTTCATTACCTACCTTAGTCACAGACGTGTTTCTTCCTCCCCTTGTGCTCTGCATCAACAGACGTCTACAGACAAGCATCAAGGCTTGAGCCAGTGTCCATACTTACTTTTCATTGGGATTCCATCTCTAATAGATGTGGCACATACTGAATCTTTGTAGAATTCTGTTCTTTAGAGATGTAGTTTCTGCCTTTTCAGAACTTAGCTACAGGAAAGGCTGTTGTCTCATCAGCAGTCATATTACTCGTGGATGGTAATTGGTTCAGACAGAAATACCCTCCTGATTATATATTCATTGCTAGAAAAACAAGGAGATTTTTTTTCCTTGTGTATTAACCAATTTGGGTAGCATTACCAAACTCTGGGTCAGTATTAATTGGTTTGCTGTAGAGCATGTCACGTTGCATAAACCTTGCCATGAGGAGACAGTTTTCTCCCAAAACTTTGTCAGTGTGGATGTGGCAAATCCTCAGCAGAAAGCAACGGAAATCAGCTTTGTCTTTTTGTTTGTGTGCCAAATGCTTATCTGGACAGATTAAAGAAAAGAGAGAGGTGAGCACCAGGGAAGCAAAACTGTTGAAGAACACAATCTGTCTAATTTAACAAAAAGATCAAGATGTGATTGGAATGCAGTCTCTACGGCTGTCTGCACAGGAGAGGGCTGGATACTAAAGGGCTCTTTAGAGAACAGAACTGTAAATCAGTATATAGTGTGGCTGCAGTTAAAGACACTGTAATTGAACCAAGACACAAGTTTTAATAGTGAAATGATTAATACCTTTCACTTAAACTTGAAGAAAAACTTCTTAACGTGAGAGTGAGGGAGCCCTGGCCCAGGCTGCCCATGAAGGGTGTGGAGACTCCTTCTTGGGAGGTTTCCAAACCCACCTGGATGTGTTCCTGTGTGACCTGATGGAGGGGAACCTGCTTGAGCAGGGGCGTTGGACTAAATGATCTTTAGAGGTCCCTTCCAACCCCTACCCTTCTGTGGTTCAGTGATTCTGTAACTGAACCAAATCACCAAGGAATGTGGGAAACTCCCCATTTCTTGATATATTCTGCTCAAGGCTGGATACTGTCAATGCTGTGGGTCAAACAAAAACGAGTGGTCAGCACAGGGGACGTGAGCAGCAGGTGAAGTATGATGCTACTGTGTGTCAGCTGAGGCAGCCTCTCCTAATGACGTGCTCTTCCTTCAGCAAGTGCTGCCCAAACTGCCACGTGTGTCTTGCCCAGCATCCTCACAACCTGCGCAGGGCTGCAGTCACTGATGGGGTCATCTCCAGAGAAGGAGGGAACAAGTCCCTGAAAGTGCTTGTCACACACCCTGGTCATTTGTGTTTGAGGTATGAAAGGAACGGGCTCAGCAGAGCCCACTTTGGGATTGTGAGCACAGGGAGGCAGTGATGCAATTGCTTTGCACCCACAGGGACAGGGATAAAGCCCATTGTCCAAGGTGCTGAAACAAAAGCACCGTAATTGTTCATATTACTGTGTTATTGTCTCTTTCCTGGAGAAACTGTCACTAATTTTTCATAAGAAGATACAACTCTGCTCCCTAATTGCAGCTTGACTTACCCACACTGAGTCTGTTTGCATTGTGTACTTGGGAGACTGTTTCTAGTAAGTGACAGAATCTCAATGGAGAGGTAGTGGTTGTTATCAGCCAGCTGCGGTGCTTCCCCAGCAGAACTTTACATTGTTCATGATACAAGCTCATGCCCTCATCTATCAATCAGTTAGCTTTTCAAATGAAATGATAAGAAATCTGTTGAGGTCAGTGTAGTGGGAGTAAATCAGGGACATGGATGTACTTGCTGAAGATTGAGGGGCTGGAGGTTTTACAGACTTCATCTTCTGGATGAATCGTTGGAGATTTATTTTGCCTTTCATTTCTTGCCAGTTCTTGCTTTCACTCATGGCAGAGGTTAGAACAATTGCACAGAGCTGTTGGAAAAATATTAATATTAATGATTTTATGTGTAAACTATTTTTCCCCCACTCAGAGCAATAAGGGACGGGAAAATTAAGCAGCTCTTATTGAGGTCTCATTTCCTCACAGAGGTCTTGCTTGTCTCGCTTAAAAAGAAGAATGGAAATGTTTCCAGGGGTCTGAGCCAACGTGTGCTGTGAGAATTGTAAATGACCATGTTCCAGGACCTTCAGAAGGACAGGAGCCTCTGGGGTCGTGGAAAAGTATGTGCAGCAGAAGAAAATGAGGAAACACTTTTGACTTAAAGGTGTTGGAGAATATCAGGGCTCTTTAGATGAGGAGACGTTAAATATTATTAACCCTTTAATAGCATTTACTCCGTGGCTTCTGCCACCAAATGCTGATAGTTTCTATGCAGACTTGACTATACATATAGGAAATATTGAGTTGAAATACTAGAATAGTCTTGTTTTGCATATGATTTGAATTATTAAATAGCTCTTTGATGATTCGCTGTAGGCAAAATAGTCAAAGTATGTATCTTATCTGTGGTGATCATTTGACCTAAGCTATTAGGCTTGTGTTTGCTTACTGGATAAATGTGAGTGTAGAATCAAGTGAAAGATTTGCAAACCTGCTCTGTTTTCTCTGTGTCAGAGGAGAAAAAGGCTCCTTGCCTTTATTGACATAAGGTCATGTTCTTTATGCCAGGATAACTGGAGTGTTTGTCTTGCTGTAGATCTATAATAGAGACAAGGTACCAGTCCTTTTAACCACTGCAGAGCAGGGAAGGGCAGAGCTGTGCATTTATCCTGATGCTCACCGATGCTGAGTTTGAAGTAGAACTCGGTGCAGCCTTTTACAGAGAATCAGGGTCACTGTGCAGTTGCTGACCAGTAGTCAAAATGTATTTTGATCAAATACAAGGCATTGTGCAATGAGCAGAATTAGAGGATGATAGAAAAGATTTGCTCACACAACTCCTGTCTGAGGCTTCTATTTGGAATGCTGTTCTGGAATTCCCTTGCTCGGAGTATGGCTTTGTGTTGTAATGACATTAACAAAGGAGGCTATCAGCTTTTCCAACCTAAACAACTCAATGATTCCATGAACAAGTTATGGGTAATGGTTTCAATTAGCTTCCTGTTTCTACTCGGTAGCCAAAGATCACCTCAGGTGTTGACAGAATGAAAACCAGAGAGTGATTCGTCCCAGGAAAAAGGAAGGAAATAGAAATCTGTTAAAATTTTGAAAACAGAATGAAATGGGAGAGGAGAAGAAGAAAGGACTGGGAAAACAATAATGTGCACTTGACCATGGTTTGTAATGCCTTTGTTTGGTGCAGTTTCTGCTGCTTTTTTTGTGGCCTCAGTCTGTGAAGGCAGTCTCCCATATAAACTCACAAAGACAGTTCAGGAAGGCTGTGGAAATGAGCTGTTACCTATAGAAGCAGTACAGTTCTTACTGGCTTAAGAATCTGAGACCTTGTGCATGTTCACTTCATACAATTATGTGAAGGAGATGAATCACTGGAAACTCTAACTGGAAAAAAAAAACTAACAAACTAACTGGAAACTAACTAACTAGTTATCAAACTAACTGGAAACTCTTTTGAGATGGGATTTTCAAACTGTTCCAAAGGAAATTAGGTGTCCAGACTCCATTAAAATATAACTGAAGCTGGAGTGTACTCTCACTGTCCTCTCTGATAAACTTCAGCTCAGAAAAGAGTGGTTGCAGTTGATAACCTTGAATGTTCACAGTCCCTCTGGCAGCTTCAGCCTTGACATGAAAGAACTTGCAAGCCACAGAAACCACTTCTCTAAAGTTAGTCCCATGTGATGTGTGACAGCAAAACTTTACACTAGGGGAGGATAGGGAGCAGCACAATAACTGCTAACGACATCATTTTCCACAAAACCAATTTTAATCTGCTGCTTAGGGACTTGCAAATGGCCTTAAATAGCTCTTGCCATTGAAGAAGCTCATAGCAAGTGCTGTTCAGCAACACACTTAAACATCTGCACCTTCCTTTAATTGTTTTCCAAGATATGTTTAGGTCAATCTTGAAAAGTTGCTGTGTCTAGTGTTTCTGTTCCCTCCTTCAGCAGCAGAGGAGAAGCAAGGGAGGAACAGCTGTGTGCTCTCCCGGGCTTCACTCTCAGGCTCTGCATTGTTCAGTAACTGTACAGATACGAGGCTGTGCAGATGCTCACATTCTGATTTGCCTTCTTTTTCTTTTGTATGTTTTGATCAGCTGAATATTAGGCTGTGGTTTAGTCTGCAGTTTATAGAGATTCTGGTACTGTCTCCTGGAACATAGCACTGGGCTTCAGCTCAGTTTCCTATCCAAACTGGCAAAAGTCTGCGAAACTGATGAGTGGAGTCAAACCAATGAGATGATACTGTCAGGAGTAAATTTATTCCTGCCTTTTTCTACAAAGCCATGGCAAAACAATGAGTTTCTTTCAGTAAAGAAGCAGTAAGAATGATGATAATCTGCTGTGTGTGCCTAATCCATTCTAGAGACATAGAAACAGGTAAGGCAGAGTGAAGCAGAGATGGAGTGCACTTGCATTTTGTTTTCCTGCCTGTACATAGTGGAAGACATCTCTGTTGCCATTTTGCTACATTTTTTAGTTTCTGCTGATTTCCATCAGAATGGATTCTTACCCCCACCCAGAGACATATTCTCCCATAAACCCTAAGGAGTTTTATAAATGAGTTTAAATCCAATGTTACACCTTTGTGTCACACAGGACTATGATGTACTAAGATACCACTTTAGATACTGCTTTGGTTTAGGACCAGCTCCTTGAAGAGACATTTGCTCTTTCCCTTATCAAACCTACTGGGAATAACTACAATATCTTTCTAGAAATTGTGGAAGATTTATTCTAGAAGGGGTTTCTTCATAGGAATCAGGAACATTTTGTTATTCCATTTATGGAACATTAAATGTTATGCCCACATTTTATGACCTTAATCTCCAGCTTATTCCCAGGCTCACCAGCTTATTACTTGTGGTGCAGGAGCTACATCTGTCTGGCAAGCTCATTGACAGTGTGCAGTGAGCAGTATTCCCATCCCTCCTTCATTTAGACAAAAGAAGTATTTCTGTTATGGATCACACTAGAGAGAGGGTCTAGTGTACAGAGAGAAGGACAGAGAAGGGAAAACAATGAATGGTGGTCTGAGAGGGCATGAATGGGAAACAATGAGGTGAGTAAGGAGACTGGACCTGGATGCTGGGATTGCTGGGCTGTGATTTGAAAACAGGAAAGGCACAGAAAGGACTGTGTGTGACTGAGTGGACTGTGGCCAGGGTGGGAGAGTATGTAAAAGTGGGCCCTAAAGCAAACTTGTGAAGTACAGAACCTACCATTGCTGCTTTTCTGCCATTTTTATCTGTGAAGCCTGCTAGCCAGTGCCCCACCTCTCTTCAGTGCTTGTCTGTGTGAGCAGGTCCTGCAGCAGCTTTCATACAAGCGTGGATGTCTCAGCTTACTGGGATTCCTGTCAGTACTGAGATGGATGTTGCATTTCTCGGTAAGCCATTGTGTGTATATTATATATAAACCATGTAGGACACAGAAATCAAACTGAAAAGAAGAATTACTATCAAAGTTGCACTGGAAGAAAACACAAGTGGCAGTCTGTGTAAGCATTGGTTCTCTGCTGCTGGCTAATGCATGTGTGTGGTAGGTGGTCATCCCAGGGCACCATTGCATGGTAACTTTTACAAATGTATTCATTCCCAGGAGACTTGCCTGAGGTGTAAATCAAGTCTGCCTGGAAAAGGGGGCTGCTCTCAGGTCAGCTGGGCCACTGCTTTGTGCCTGAAAGCTGGATGGTGTGCGAGGAGTCAGGCTGAAAGCATATGGGTCAAGCGTGTTGTAAAGTTTTGGGCAGGTGAATGCTGCTCCCTAGAAATGGATCCTGGCCTCCCACTGACAAGAGTTCCTCTGGGATGTGAGGAGAGACAGAAACACTTGATCTTTACTTATGAACAATAGAGCTACATCCTCCTCATTGAGTACATGTACGTGTCATGGCAGCTGTGCTTGAACACAAAATACTCTGGGAAAACTCAAGGTCCAGAGAAATGAAATTAGGCACCCAAACCTCATGGCTTTAATCTACTTATATAGTTCTCCTGTTCCTGCAGTAATGTTTTGAAGCTGAATTCAGCTGCAGGTTTGCAGAGTGTTTACTAGTGCACATCCCACCAAGGGATGGTTTCCTGCAGATGAGGCACTGGAGAGCTCTGCAGAGCAGCAAGGAGAAAACTCAACATTGAGCAGTTGACACCTGCAGTGAACTGGAGCTCCCCATTGCGAGGAAGGGAGTGCTTGTCCTCTGGAGAATGTCAGCTAAGGACTGTGCTGGTGCATGGATGCAGCTGGTACATCCGGTACCAAGGGGATGACACACCAAGGGTACACAGGACCAAAGCCCAGCACCATGCTGTGTGTGCAAAGAGATGCTGTGCAGCCTTTACTGTTAGTAATGTGGCTGCATCCAGTCCTATTCACAGGGGACTGTCTGGCTGTATTAGTGTGCTCCTGATCAAATTCAGAGGAAATTGGGTAATTCTTATGGTTTGGTAATATGAAAATGAATGGCAAGGCTGAGGCTGTTCATGTTGCTCTGTTAGGACCAAGGTCTCTTTCCTCCCATGGGAGTGCTCAGAGCTAAGGCACTGCTTTCCAAGGCAAAGAGATACCTGAACAAAAACTGTACCTTTTGACTGAAATAGGTGACAATGTGTTTATCTTTTACTAAAAGGGTTACATGCATCCATGATCTATCACTGGGTATGGACTGTGACTATGGCAGCCTCCATGTGTAGCCATGGAAGTGGTATGTTGCCATTCAAACCTCAGATGGAGCCGTCTCTTCCCAGTCTGGCTGAAAGCACTCGTTCCAGGCTGCAGCTGCTGTCGCTACATCTGTACTCTGCATGTGCAAAACAAACATGTAATTGACTATAGGATGTAGAATCCTTTTATTATTATTATTGTTATGGAGAACCCTTCAAATGGAATATGAAGGATAAAAGGGCAATTTCATACCTGAAATAGAAAAAGATAGTTAACACTAGGCAATGGGTTTGTAATGACCTGCATTATTTGGCTGCCCATCGTCCTCCAACATGCTGCAGTCTTTGCAGTTCACATTCACTGACCTTACTGAAATCTGAAAGCAGTCAATACTCCAGTGACCTTTCTTCTTTGTTCCCCACCCTGATCTTTTTCTGATCCATTAATGCTTGGAATCAAGTCCAGCAGAATAGGCTGCAACAGGAAAAAGCTACCACGTAAAAAACCTGCCAAGAACTGTGACTCCAGCTGTGAGTAGAAACCTGGGACTGCAGTTTGTAAAGATGTACACCTTCTTTAGATGACTGCAAATCAGTAACTCCACTGAGAGTGACAGGCTTTAAACTCATCCCCCCACCCCAGAGCAGATAAAAGTGATGGTTTCCAGTGATTTTTGAAAAAAATCCATGTTACAACATGGCACAGAAAGTTTCCCAGCTGCTCACAACTTAAGGAAAGTTACTACTTCCAGAGGCACTTGAGAGAAATTACATTTACCTGACTGTGAGGCTGATGCACCACTGAAGCTGATGGCATGTGTGAGCTCCTAAGTCATTTAGTTCTGAAAATTGTACTTAACAATCAATTGCAGTTTTCCTACAGTATTTATTTTCGTGTATTTCAAGCCCTGTTAGGACTCAGCATTCCTTTCGTCTACTGGACAGAAATATACAATAGCACAGATTTTATGGCAAATCTCCTTTACCTTACTAAAAAGAAAAATTAGTCTTTTGTTGCCTTCATACCAGTAAAAAAACATACCAGAGGGTCATGACGTGCTGAGGAATAAGGGTGGAGAGAGAACTGGAGCAGAGACACACAGGAAGATGTTGAGGGGTTTTGCTAAGTGAAGTTCTGTACGTGAGCAGTAAGGGGGAGGCAGCAGAGCTGAAACGCTGCTGCCAGCGCCACATCCTTCATCTGCCTCTGACTGACAGGCAGCAGCAACCCGGGGCTCCAGAGGGAAAGGGCTGAATGAGAAACGGTGTGAATGAGGTGGAGAGAAATGCTGGTGGGGAAACAGGTAGCTGCAAAGGTAAATACAAATTAAATGTCCTTTAGGGTCATTTCATGAGATCTTGTGATGACCAAGGCTGGAAAGGATTTGCCTGTGAATGGCAGGAGGGCACTGGCAGGATGAGAGCAGGGAAAGGCTGACTGCAGAGCAAACAGAAGAGAGCGAGTGGATAAAAGGTGTCAAATGTTAAACATTGCAAGTTGGAAGAAGCAGGAAAGGAGATTAAAAGGCTGGCAGATCAGGGGAAACACAAAACATTCCCTTCTGTATGGGACTGCAAAGGAATGTTACCTAGGAGGGTTGGTAGTGGTAGTATCTTTGTTTTTGCAAGGACACGGTGCTGGTATCTTACTGTCATGGTTTAGCAAGGAGTTGCTTTTGCTTAGTAACAGGGGGAGCGGGTTGCAGTGAAGACCCGGTAAAAGTTTTTTAGACTCTCCCCCGACTCCTGGGTTCAGACCCACCCCCCGGCCTGGCTGGGCCAATCTGGCGCCTCTGCGATCACTATTTAGGGACGGGAAT
>WBNH01009233.1:0-22686 GCA_013401255.1 Urocolius indicus | reverse complement strand
TGTTTTGGTTCTGGTTTTTGGGGTTTTGTGTTTTAGTTGGTATTAAATTGTTTTCTGTTTTCTTCCCCAAGCCGAGTAGCCTGGTCTGTTTTGTCCTGCACCTTAAGCGGCAATTAAGCCCTCCCTGTCCTTTAGCAATCCTTTAGTCTTCGGTACTTGAGGCTAATCGTGGTCTTTTGTTCCCTGATGGGCAGAAACCACGACACTTACCAAGAGCAATGTGTAACAGTGTTTGGTATCTCCAGCTCAGGCACTCTGGGGTTTCCTGAAGAAGTTCAATGGCAGCACATTCACCTTGCCCTTGGGGTTTCTGTAGCTGTGGGTGCTGGGGCTGCAGTGCTTGTGCTGTTGGCATGGTGAGCATGAGAAGGCAATTCCAGTTGCAGCAGTAATTCATGGCATTCATTTCACTGGTGGATCATGCAGCAGCATCACAGTGTAAAGAACATGCTGTGGGTGTGCTGGGTGGATTGTGAAGCAGCTCCTCTGGCACCGGTCCCCTCTGCCCTTGTGCTCTTCCACCACTCAGCCACCGTGCGTGAGTCCCCTGCCATGCTTTGCAGGATGGTGTGATGATTAGAGAGGTGCCTCAAGTGAGCTGTTGTGTTCCCATACAGGGTGCATTGGCTGTGGTGGAGACGTTGCAGAAGTAGCCCCTAGCTGCTTATCCCACTTAATTACAAGGAGCTTGTTGCAGTGGTTTCTCCTTGGACTTGTTTTCAAGGTTGCCAGCACAAAGCAAAAGGAATTGCCTAATTGGACCTCCAAAAGATGCTCCTTTTGTCACGTCCCAGCTTGGGGGAATATATCCTCTCTCCATCCAATAGGAAACTGTGATTTAGGTGAGGAAATAAAGAGTTGGCTGGAGCTGGAATACTGCAAACCACACTTGAGTGAGCTATTTACTCTTCAGGGGATTGAAATATTTTATTATTGGGCAACCAAATGGAAGTAAGACTGCAGAAGTTTAGTTGGTTATGAAATATCTGCTCTTACACAGCATTTCTAAACTGTTAGCCAAATGAAAGGTAACAACGTTTTTCCCCATCCTGTTGTTGAAGTGGCCAGTCTCAGTCTCTGCTTTTGAGCAGACTGGGAGTGGGATTTTGTCTCCAGTGACTAGCAGATGCAAATACATTTTGAAGGCAATTAGAGTGCTTTTATTTTTGCTCACAATAAACTGCAAGCAGAGAAGCGCTAGCACAGGGTTGAAGGTTATTTGCTGAGATGATATGCCACATGTGATTCATCTCCTACCCATTTTTCTTTTCTTTTATTAGCAAAATTTCAAATTTCCAGGGGATCTGTACAGAATTCTGAGGGGTCAGATTCTCAGGCTGAAAATACTTCTCCCTTGTGGCTGTGTGTGCAGAATATACTGTGTAAACGAGGTGCTTCTTGCAGCTCAGCTGTTCTCAGGTAGCCTGCATCTCCCTCCCAGAGCCCCAGCATCAGCAGATACCCTGAAATCCTGCAGATCAGCACTTCTGGAGAAGGGTATGGCTGTCGTAGGGCCATTTTCTCCTGCTGTTCTTCAACAGCATTGCTCTAAAAAGGTAACAAATGACACAAAACTGCCAAATAGGTCTGCAGGGAGCAAAAGGCCCATTATTTCCCCAGTGGAAAGGAACACATTCAACATCACTTTCCTTCCCATACCCCCAGCTGCTGTTGGTGATTGCTGATTAAAACTGTTGAGGGCACAACCTTCCTTTTTGCTAGTCACCGTGTTTCTGACACTGCCCAAACTGCAGAAGACAGGTGAAAACAACTCCAGTCACACAGAGAACAAAGTTCTAGGTGTGGCCTGGCAAAGACTGATCATTATGAGCACATTCAGGAGGCAAATACATCTCACAGTGGTGTGTAAGGGAGGCGGCAGGGCAGGATTGCTGTTTCCCAGGGCAGCATCATGCTTCGGTTAGCCTACAGGGACTGATGAACCAACACCCTGGACCCAAAGTGTTGTGTTCCACAGCTCTGATAGGAGGCTCAGAGACAGCAATATGGGCTTTGCTTGATCCTCACATTTATGGTGTAGCTGTACAGGTGCTGCAGGAAGCTGTGGAGATGATGGAGAAGGAGGCTGCTTCTGCACTATCTGATACCTGGCCAATTAATTATTTCCTAAAGACAATTCGGTGATGTCAGGCAGCTTAGACGCCAGAATTCTGCTGCCAACCTTGTCCTCAAGTGTTCTGTTCTCTAAAAAAAGTACAGTGACTCTTCATTGCAAAAGAGATCTAAGTTTTAATTTACCATGCCTGCTATAATTGAGGCAGTTTCAGGATTAGAACAGCATACAGACAAGATGATAGTTATTGCTCTGAAGCTCTTCTGGAGAAGAAGGCAAGAGAAAGTTTCCCATTAACATTACAAACAAATAGAGAAGGTGCCAAATCAATGCTTTCACCGTGTTACTTCTCTAGGATCAAAAGACACTTGCCTAATCCCAACATCTAATTGTCACATGATTAAAAATGTATGAGAGCTCATGAACATATAAAAGATTGTGTATAGCAGCATAAGTACTTGATTTAAATGCATAATTAATAGCTTCACTCAGCCTCGTGTTGACATGCAGGATCAACAGGGCACGTAGCCAAGAGACATACTGAAGTTTTTGCTCCAAAGCAGCTTATTAGTGAAGCTGTGCTGATAACTTTTCACTTTTAGGCTTTGACTGAAGGGGCAAAAGAAGTCTGAAGCCATCTGTAAACCTGGGGGACTTTTTGATATATTTGAGAAGGTAGTGAATTAGGAAGCTTCAAATAACCTCAAAACCCAGGCACAGCCATTATTTTAACAATTCACTATTACTTACCAAAGCTGTATTTGGTATGTAAAAACATCTCAAAAGTTTCACATTGCTAGTGGTCATAAAGCATAGAAAATGTTGTGCTTGCTCACGAGGTATCTAGTGCAAGTGTAACCCTGTCCCTCACCAGAGACCCACCCTGCTTGTGACTCGTGTGTAGCCCCTGCAGGGAGCTTCCATGGACTCAGAAAAGACAACATACAAAGCTTCTGTAGGTTCAACTGTAGCTGATGCATTTATATTATACCCAGTGCACACAGAAACACCAGTGCTTGCAGAGGTTTTGCACTTTGACCATATGAATTCTGTCAAATACCAAGAGTACTGGTTAATTTCAGCCTGTAAAAAATACAGTTCAGTACTGGACCCAAACAGCATCCTACTTGCTTGTTAGCTTTCACTCTCTTAATTACTGCTTTTGAAGGAACACGAATCCAATTCACTTGCCCTTTTTAAAAATATATGCCTGGATTCAACTGTTTTATTTCAGTTTGGTAGCACTGAGTTGATTTTTGTTGTCCTAACTGATTGTAATGACAGCTAAATGTCAGCTTCATTTACATCTGAGCTCAGAATCGAAACAGAAAAGTATACAAAAAGGAAAATGTTTCGTTACACACTGTGAATTATTGTGGCCATGTACCTTATGCCAGACAGTTTTGATTCTGCATGTGACTTCCAGTCCAAAGCCATACTGACACATTGTCCTGACTTGAACTAGTGTCAATATTTTGCTTCTAGTGCAGAGAAAACACTGCCGTTAAAATAAATGCATACAAGGGAAAAATGGAACTTTGTTGAAATGTAATTCCATCACAAAAAAAACCCCCACGATATTTTTAGATAAGATTTTGGCTATATTTGATGTCAAAACATGGTCACCAGTCAAACCAGTGACAGCTAAACCCAACACATCGCTGTGACTTCTAAAAAAATATCAGAACAAAACTCTATTTATTGTAGCTCTGCCTTCATTAAACACCATGTGCTGGTGATTTCAACACAACAAAACTCTAGTACTCTTCAAAAGTGTCTACTAAATATAATCAAAAGAATAAGAGAACAATTAACATTTAGTGTGTTACATTAAAAAATCGGGTGTACACGTCTCTATTGCCTGTTAGCTTGACCTAAGCCTGTTCTGTTCAGCTACTACAAAAATGAAGAGAGAAAAAAAGGAAAACTCGTCGTTCAAAGTCAAAAACATTCAAATCAGTTGATACAACATTACAGTACAGTCAACTAACATCATTCAAGGTCTCCTTTCCTCGAGTACGAGTCCTTAGAGCAGTGTTACAAACCTAGTTCAATGCAGTTTCCAAACCGTATGTTAGCTTTGCAAGATCCTGTGCTCTACCGATGGCTTCGCAGGATGGGGCTGTGCTACTTCTGAACCACAGGGGAACCCCAGCCTCTCATTAATTTTATTCAGCACTGTCGTTAGAACAGCAGTAAGTTTAGCACAATAACTAAAAGAAGGAAAACAAAACCAAGAGGAAAGAAAAGGCCGTGGAAGCTGGGTGAAGCTGCCATTTGTGTCAGACAATTGCGATACGCTATACTAAAAAATCCTGAAGTATCCAGCCGTCCTCACGGCTCTGCCACCAACCAGCAAAGTCACAAATACAAAAGTCTTCAACTTCTCGGGGTTTGTTTTTTTTTTGCAGAATAAAGCAAAAATGTCTTTGTGCTCCTTACTACCAGAAGCAAAATATCCTCTGAGTTACCACATGTAATAGCTTCTGGATGTGTCAACTTGGGTTGGCTTGGTCTCTGCAGAACCATCCTTGTCTTTTTCGCTGTCACCTTCCCAGAGATTAATGAGTGGAGGGTAGAGCTCGTTCAGTGGGATTGAAGAGGTCTTTTGCATATATTTTTTCAATGAGTGGTGGTAGTTTTTTCTCTTAAATCTTTTTGCAATATAAACAGAAACGGAGGCGAGGCTAATGACAGCAAACATGGATCCCATGACTGCTGCGAGGGCAGTGCTGGTTTCTTGGTCTGAAATATCCAGGGCAAAAGCTGCATTTTTTGTTGTAACGTTGACGCAGGACTTCTGTGTCTGTTGATGAATGTTCGACACGGTTAGACACACCTCATAATCCGTGGAGGGTTGTAAATGGGTGAGGTTATACTCGTGTACGTCAACCGGGACGCGAGCAGTGTACGTGATGTGAGGGTTGTCAATCTTCATGGTGGCCGATGACCATTTCAAATTGGAAGTCATGACGTTGGAGTTCACTTTCCAGGACACCAGGATGGAATGCGACTCAGCTTGCTTGACGTAGATTTTCAGGACCTGGGTACCATCCAGAAGGGTTCCGTTCACCCGCAGAGTAGCGACCCTTGTGTCAGCACCCTCTATGTTCTGAGCAACACAGGTGTACCTCCCAGAGTCTTCAACCTGCACGTTAGAGATTTCCAAGGTGCCTTCACTACTCAGCTTGTATTTGTCAGAGAGACTTTCCACAGTTACCTTATTGCCGAGAGGGGTGACCCAGTAAATCTCTGGCTCGGGCTCTGCCATGGCCCGACAATCTAAATACACTGTCATGCCGATGTCCAAGTTTAAGTGGTTTGGAAAGGTTTCGTGAGAGATCATTGGAAGACATTGCTCGTTTGAATCCGGTATTAACACTTCCTTCACCTGCTGTCCTCTGTACTCCGGAGGCATAGCACAAAACATGGACAGAGGTTCCATGAAACGGATGTTGGTTTTGTTGGAGTTGATCCAGTGGATGACGCAGTCGCACCTGAGCGGGTTACTGTGGATACTGATCTCACGCAGGTTTGGGAGGGATTCCACCGTCTTTTGGTAGACTGCATTCAAGGCATTGTTGTTCAGCATCAAGCTCTCCAGGGCAGGGACATTGCGAAATGCCAACCGGTGTATATAAGACAGCTTTGGATTGTTGGTGGCTTCAAGCTTTGTAAGTTCAGGCAGGTTGTCCAGTGCATACCTATCAACAGAAACAAGTTCTCCCATATTATTGATTCCAAGCTCTTTCAATCTGAGCATGTTTTTAAAATCACCTTCTTGAATTTTATGAATTGGATTTTTGTTGAGATCCAGAAATTTGAGATTTGGAACTTTCTCAAGCGCCAGCTGAGGAACTTTCACCAATTTGTTATCGTAGAAGGAAAGACTTTCCAGACTATCCAGGCCTACCAAGGCATTGCCAGGAATGTCTGTGAGATACATACCTGCCAAAACCAGACTCCTTAAATTTGACAGTGGTTTGAAATTCATATCTAGTATTCCAATCACTGGGTTTTCTCCAATCATGAGAATCTCTAAGTTAGGAGTAGCATCAAACCAACGGCTGTCAATAACCTTTAATTTGTTGGAGTTGAGGTGTAATCTCAAAAGATTCTTCAAGCCAGAGAATGCATTTGCAGAAATGCTGCTGATCTGGTTGTGATTTATATATAGCTCCTGAAGATTGCAAAGGTCTTGCAAGCAGTAATCAGTCATCTCTGTGACCTGGTTCTCCTCCAGGTGCAAAGTAGTAAGTTGAGTGAGATTTGAGAGCCCCACGTCTTTGATACTTGTGAAGTTATTCTGTGAAAAATCCAATTCTGTTAAATTAAACAGCTGTTGGAGTTCATCTGTGGTCTTTGCAATGTTGTTGCTTTGTAACAGAAGGACTTGAGTGTCACTGGAAAGATTGCTGGGGATTTTTGTTAATCGAAGGTCATTGCAGTCAACTGTTGTGGCTTCCCTGTACGTTGACTGTGGGGTAAACCACGGCCTGATTTCACACACACAAAGCTGCGGACATTCGTTACTCTGTATGGAAGACTCAGTTAATGAATTCGATAGCAACTCTAGCAACAACTGGCAAACAGTTAAAACAACTCTAACCTTTGCCATGCTGCTCAGTTAGTGAGTCCAGACCCCTTAAAATAACAGGTTGAGAGAGTAACTTGTTATTAGGCAGAAAATGTAAAGCTGAAGGTGGAAGATGTGAACATCCAGAAAGTGAACGATGATCTTCCGAGGTTTAAAGAAGACAAGAAACGCTCTGAAGGCTCTCGGCTGCTCCTCTGTGTTCCAGAATCTTTTGTGAATCAGCGTCCAGAGATGTTCCTGAAAACAGATCAGGGTATATGTTATGCTCATCTGACACACAGCTCATCAATTATTTACTTGATCCTTTAAGAAAAATATCTGAAAATAATCGCTACGGTAACACTCATCTCTCCAACGAGAATCCTGCTCTGTTGAACTCCCACTCAGGGTTTACATGAGAAGACTCTCAAGTTATTTCCCAAGTGAGTGACTGTGACAATGTATGCCATCATCTCAGCATGAGACTCGGGGACACCTTTCCATTTCCCTGTGCAGTATTTGTTTGAATGGCTCAAGAAAAGCTAAAGGTGGAGGCTGAGCTGGTGAGTGCCACAGTGCCTGAAGTGAGCGCTGAGAGCGTCACGCTGCTGGGAGCGGGTGCCAGGGCTGACCCCAAGGCTCACGCTGCAGGGCTGGGAGTGATGGCTCAGGAAGATGTCTGCTCTCAAGTTTCCTGCTCAGCACCTATGAGCTCTGCAAAAATTCATGCGAGTTAATCAAATCAGTTCCAGAGAACGGCTTAGATTTAATCCAGCTAAGCACCAAACAATAACAGTGAATTTGATTAAATGACTGTACTGTCCTTATTTGAGCTGCCTGTACTGCATTGTGCATCCAGTGTGAATTGTTTACCACGATTCCAAATTGCTGTGTAAACCACACAATTTGTATCTTTTTAGCCTGAAGATACTCACGCAAGACTGGTTAAATTAACACAGCAGTGCCCAACCTACCCCAAACAACCTGTTGTGTTGCGGGTCTTTAAATATATATTCAAGGAAGATCTAAGCTCTTAGTAAAATCTTTCTCATTCTCACTGTATTGGAAAAGTAAAGATACAGTTTGGGGGTTTCTGTATGGGTAGGTGTGAAAATTCAGGGCCTGTGCTGTTAAATGTGATGACAGCCTGCCCTTCAGTTCACAAATGTGTTGTTTTGGTGCTGGTGATGCTGCACGAATGGATTTTCTCCAGCTAGTGCTTGTGGTGGTGATTCCACATCCATAGGTGCATCTCTCTTGGCTCGCTGTGCATCTCAGTATTGGCAGGCAGAGTGGACCTTGATGGTGTTTCGGAGGGAAGGTTCAACAGGTCAGTGCACATGTTCAACGAGCTCTGGGAGAAATGCATAGCCTGTGCCAGCGAGGCATGGGACAAACTTGAACAGGATTTACAGAGCAGCCCTCCTGGAATTCCAGGTGACACTGTCAATCTCCTGCTCTAGTGACTGCAGTTGAGACTTCTCAAACAAATGTGGTATCGGTTTGTGGAACTAAAATAATCAAGTTGTGCTACAATGATAAAATGTAAGAGCACAAAGCAAGGAATAACAGCTTTTTCAATTAGAATGCAATGAAGCCTCAACCTAGTCAAAGCCCACAAAAGATATCACTATGAAGTAATAAAACCAAATACAGCTTTTAAAAATAGTTTTTAAGCAGTAAGCTAGACAGTGGTGACAGGAATGCCATCTGGACCATGCTTGTACTTCACAGCCCAGTCAGCATATAAAACACTGACATTCAGTATGGTATTTCAGATTACAATACTACTTCATTTTTTTCACATTGTTGTTGTCCTGTGGTTGTATTTTGGGGAAGGGGAACAGGAATGTTAGTCAGAATGTGTTTGACCCTCTTGAGTTAGATTTTTCTCTCTGGTAGCTGAGACTTGAATGAGAGATGAGAAGACTGTGCTGGAGGGAGAAAAGCCACAAGTAGGACAAACATTTCTTCTCAAATAACTTTCAGTTGATGGAAGAACTGAATGAGACACTAACAGCACCATGACAGTACGGAATATATTAAGATAGAGTGAGGAGAGGGCTGGCATAAACTGAGTTAGGCTGAGTTCCATGGATATGTCTCCCAGTAATAAACCATTTGTAGCTGACCCAAACTAGGCAGTTCCAGGAATACTGATGACATCTGAAGTTTACTTGATTTAATTCCAGATTTTCCAAGTGATAGGGTTTGCCAGTTAGTAACCCAGGCAGTGATTTCAGCCAGTGGCCATCTCAGACGGGTACCAGAGATGCTTTGAGCTGCCATCACTTGTGCAGGGGCATGGCTCTGGTCCATGAAAGGGAGGGCAGGGCACAACCAGGGCAGAAGCCTGCACCAAACCAGATGCCACTGCAAGAGGCAATATTGCTCCAAACATTCATGCCTTCAGTCTCTCCTGTAACTCGTTTTGTATGTAGATAAAGAGAAGTCCATGTCTTCTGAAGCTGTGGGCCCCAATGATGTTCTAGTGCTGATTTAGCTCTGATACAGTTACATGATTCGTGTAATGCTTAAAAAATTAAACTGCCCCCAAAGCACTCCAAAGCTGCTTTTAGAATGTCACAGCAGATCTAGATTTGGGGAAAAAATGGAATTGGACCCTTACTTTGTTGAATATTTATATCCTCTGACTTGCACATGACATTTATTGTCCATCCTTGGTAAGAAGGCGTTTCTGGGTTTATGATCACTGTCCACAGTCAGCTTTACAAGTCAGCAGTGACACTTGCTCTTCTCCAGCTATTTGCTGCTTCAAATGGATTTAATTTTCTTTAACTGGAAAACGCTCTTTAGAAATGACCTGCACATTACTGCCTCCAATCTCCCCCAGCCCAGGGCAGCTTGGATGAAGCTATAAATGAAAATCCAGTGTAATCAAAAAGTAAATTCTGATGGCCTCCACATGCCCCAGTCCATTTCAGGGCTGTGCTTCTGTGAATGGCAGCCCAGAGGCCACAGCGGGAGGGAGAGCCACGGCATGGACTTTGGCTTTAGCTGCTGCTTATGCTATAAAACCCCATCGGTCGCTCTGATACAAACTAAAGAGGCAGCTGTTACCAGCAAAACAGTGTACTGCAGGGTTTTGTATGACTGAACAGTAATGGCTGCTTTGTTCTGCCATTTATACATGGTATGCTTGCCTATCTCAGCTCTCCTGTTTAAGAAGAGGCTGCCACCCACAGCTGTCCCTTTGCCCCTGGATGTCTCAGCCTCCCAGTGTTGTCAGGACTGGTCCCAGGCACCTCTGTGTCCAAAGGAATAAAATAACAACTGGTTTTGGCTGGAAGACTCTGCTGCTCAGATGTCAGATGCTGCTCAGGTTCTGAAGTCCTATCTAGAACTTTAGTCACATCTTTCTAAATAAACCCAAAGCACCAAATAAAACCCAAACATGACACATTTGTAGGAAATCTCTCCTTTTGTGTCAGTAAGCTGGAGGACAACCAGAAAACATAAGCAGTGGCAGAATGTGGTTCTAAACAGCCACCAATGACTAATCACTAAGCCCATGTGGCTCCTGGGGAAGTTCCTAACTCTCAATGGAATCAGGGAGAGTGAATAAAATGTAATAGCAAAGAAGAATTGGGAAGCATTTGAGCATTAGTGTGTGCCCTTTTCCTGCCAGACATCTTGGCATCTTGCCTAGCCAGATCCTTTCTGTATCCTTGTATTTTAATATAAAACTAATACAGTATATCCCTGGTAGCCAAGTGCAGTCCAAGCTAAAGACAAGTCAGGGGATCAATCAGTTCAAAGGGTTTTGGCTTCTGAAAGGCAGGGAACGTTTCTTGAAAAAACACTGGGCCCAGAAGAGGGGCAGAGCAGTAGCTCCAGGCTACTTGGATTAAGGGAGAGCATCAGTCCTCAAAACCCCCTTTACAAGAGTTATACCACAATTTTTAATATTTATTTCCCCTGAAAATGGTATTTCATATGGGTCATGTGACTGATGACATTGCTTTTAATTCTAGGTTAAACTGTTAAAGGTGCTGGGTGGGGAAGCTTGCCCTAACCACTAAGGAGGTACTGCACCTTCTCCTGGGGAACACCAAGCTGGTGAAGGACAGCTTTCAGCATTCTCTGCCTTCCTGCTCTTTTGTTAAATTGATATTTTCTAGTGTACCAAACCACTACAACAGTTGTAACAGCCATTAACTTAATATCAACAATCAATGGTTAATTTTATGTGAGATATATGGAAGGAATTCTTTCACCAGAGGCTAAATGAATACATTTTCCATAGCACCTCTCAGTACTGAGTGCTTTAAGAAACCACATTTCTGTCAGCACACAAACCTAGGATATCGGCTTCTTCATGCTTCTTGTGGGCAGAAAATAATGAGCATCATTCCTCTGTCTCCCATGCTGGAAATGCAGTGGGGAGGTTTGTGTAAGGCTTCCTCTTCCAGCTAAGTGGTAAAAACTGTTTAATACTGAACATTCCTTTGGCCTAAAAACCAGTAACATTGGTTGTGGAGCAGAAGATGCTTCATTTCAGCTTTCCTAGGGGGCAGAAAGCTGTGTGCACTGGCGGCTGAAAGCTGTGTGCACTGGCGGCTGGAGCCTTCCTGATGGCCATGAAGAGATTGTCTAGTTGTTCAGGTGATCATTTAAGTCCCCAATGCAGTCAGAGCAGAATATGAATGGACAATCATGAAATAAACCGTTCATGGAAAGTGTTCATAGCTGACTTGCCAAACAGAAAAAAAACCAGACCTTAAACCTTAAAAACTTTACCATTTTCTTCTCAGTAATAGGGTGACAAGTGTTGTCACTTCCTTGACAACTGTGTTAATGGCCACTATTAAAAACTGCTGAAAAGGGAAATGATGTAGTTTGTACTTGGCTATTTGGATGTCTGTTTTGAAACAGAGATGCTGCCACGCTGAAGTCTTCTCTCTCTCCACAGTTAAGTGGTTCACTCTTGCAGAATACCTTTTACCTTGCAAGCAGCATCAGGACAGATTTTGGTTGGCAGCCATATGTACTAAATGTGTCTAGGTAAAAGTTTCAGGGATCAGATACACGAAGAAAATTACCTCGGGCTAAGACAAGCAATTTATTTTGCACTTGCTGTGAGCCAGAAGCACAAACTGATCCACAGTACCTTCCCAGCCCTCCACAGAAACATTTCCAAGTATTGAGCCTAGGCAATGCAGCTAGTCTTTTGGAAAACTGTCTGCTGTGCTAATGTTCTGCTAATGACTCCTGCAGCTTACTTGTTTCCTCCATCATCATCATTTGTGAAACTGTTGCCTTATAAGCAGCCTTTGTCAGTTCAGGGAAAACTGTCCTGGGCTGCTGCATCCTGGGGCATGAGAACAATGCCCATTGGGCAGCCCAGGGGCCAGAGCTGCAGCGCCAAGGCGTTAGAACTGCTGAAGCTTCAGCTGGAACGTGGTGATGATCTTTCAACGTCCCTTCCAACCCTTAAGATTCTGCAATTCTGTGATCAAGAAAACTGAATTCAGACTGGGATTGCTACAAAGTCTTACTCCATCCTCAGGGAAAGGAAGAGCCCGTTTGGACAGGGGCCACTGAAAGAGCTTGACTTGGCTGTTCGGCAGAGATTTAGCCCGAAGAACTGCTTATGCTAGGAGCAACACTGGAGATGAATTGGCCCATAATGAACTCCGGTTGAGTTCATTACAGTCAGGTTAAGGCAGTTTGACAAGTTTAAGGAAAGGGTATTGTGTGTGTGTTAGAGGTAAAAAGTGACTTGCCTTGCTTTGAGCTTCAGCAGGGCCTTTGCAGTCCCATACCCACCTGCTTCCCACAGCAAACAACTGAGCTATTGGTGCCATATACTGCAGGCAAATGAGAACCTCTGACAGTGCTTCAGGAGAGAGGCATCTACGTACTGCCACATGAACATGTGTGTGCACCCACAAACAATCACAGAATCTTAAGGGTTGGAAGGGACCTTGAAAGCTCACCCAGTCCAACCCCCGTCAGAGCAGGGCACACAGAAACTTGGGCAAGCACAACACAAATCCTGGTCTAAAGTGTCATGTCACTAAAATGAGGGCTTACTCCACTCCAGAGCATCAGTGACCTTGTTCATCCTAGAGAAAGAGGCTGCACTTGGACTTTGGGTTGATTCATAACCAGGATACTTACAGCTAACCTACAGCATGAGCTCCTTTCCCGGGAATCAAATTTACAGGTGCAATCCTGTCTATTTAGCAAAATATTGAGGAATCCTGCCTGATAGTAAGCCTTTTATGTTGAGGTTTTTAAAGCCTCCAATGTCATCAAGAAATAAGCTGTGTACAAGCCTGAATTGTGTAACATACAGAAAAATCAGGCTCAAAATGATGTGAAAGAGCATACCAAAATCTGAAATTGAGAGCTTGTTATTGAATGCAAAGACAAAACCAAGGGCCTACAGGACATGTAATAATGGTATACAGCTTCAAAACGTCCTTGGGGATTTAGAATACTTAAGGATTTGGGTTCTTCCTCTGCAAACAATGCTCACTTTTTCTTCTTGCCTGTGTACACATTCCATCAAAATAAAGTCAGTGTTTAATTTTAGGGAAAGCTCTGGTAAGAAGGTGATTTGCTTATTTCAAGACAACCTGAGCATGCTTTATCATGCTTTTTCTTTTGAGAAATACTACTCTCATCTCCACAGAAGAAATGCAAAGAGCATCCTATTCATAATGCCTGCACTGCAGAAACTGCCTATTAAATCTTGAAAATTTGTGATTTATTGGGGTTTATTCTCCAGACTTGCATCTGATACAATGTTTTTCTTTAAAACATTGAAGTAAATTTGCAGGAGAGAGAGGAAATGTTTTCATTCATCCGCTGGAGTTGAGTACGAAGGGCCAGATACCACGCAGAGTACAGCTACTGGGTATTGATGGCCCATCAAATCAACCATGGAATTGCAACCCAGCTTCTGTCATCTGTTTGAAAATCTCTTACAAATTACCATTAACAAGTCATATTAGAAACATCAGGAATAATAAGTGCTTTCCAAGCAGTGGGTTGTCAAATTATATAGTCTGTTTTTAATTTAGGAAAGAAAAACTACCTCATAAACCCCTTTAAAAGCTTTGACAATCTGAAAGGCAAGATATGTTTGTACAGTAGGAATAATCTTACATTAGAAACCCAACTTACTATCTGCTTTCTTACTATGTTTTTAACAAGTAGATTAATCTTGGGACTGTATGGGCTGTTCTTTTATTGCCCATGACTCTTCGTGTTCACGTCCTTCTACACAGGATCTGCCCCTGTTCAGTAGAAGGCAGTAGCAAAGCTGTTATTTCATCTGATGGAGAAGAATTGTGGCTGTGATTATTATCCTCATTCCATGTAATTAACAGAGAAAATTATTTGACTAGGTCAGCTTTCCTGCCAGCCAGCCAAATAACTTCCACTGGCAGGTTAAAAGCCAGTTTCGTGCAAGCTTCCTTGCAGCTTGTCCCTTCTCCACTGCCATGCAGGACAGCCACCTGCAGCTGATGCTGGGGACATGCCTTCATTTCCACCTGTAGATGTTGTAATGCATTCATAGCCTTTGTGTATTTTAAATGCAAAGCAGAATTTAAACCTAATTTGGTTTAGCTTCTACAGTGTCTAAAAGTTACAAAGCATAACTAATTTTTGGAAGACCTGTTCCAACTATTTTCTGCATTTAGTGTATCTGCTGGCTGAAGCATAAAAGAGGCCCAGGAGCAGAGAAATGCTGCCGTGTCTTCTAATTGTATTTCCAGAGCAGAAACAGAATTCAGCCTTGTCATACCTGGGATCTCTCAGAACCACAAGGCAGGGTCTGAACATCTTGTTAGCCATGAGGCACCTACGTCACAAGGATTTCGTAGAACAACTCAGATAATCTGTGCTCTTACCAGCTATCAAAATCAGTCCAGAAACAAGAGAATTAAGAGATCGAGTTGGATTTTGGAGTACAATTTCCTTTTTGGTTTTTGACTCCTGTGAGAGCCAAAGGCAGCTTGGCTAAGGGGAGCAAAGCATTCATATTAATAAAATAAGGAGCACGTGAGAAATATAGATGCCAGAACTCTACAGCACTTTCACAAAGCAACAGAATCCTCTCTTCTTACTGCCTGGTTTTCTGGCACTGTGATTATTTTGCTTCCTACACAGTTCTAGATCAAACTCCAGTTTTATGAGTCACTGAGGATCCCCCACAGTTGGGAAAGACCCCGGCATGCAAATAGTTGTTACTACCATAAAGGATGCCAAAAACATCCTGCACTAGGAGTGGTAGCTAATAAATAAAAAATGAAATGAGTCAGTATGTGTTTATAAAATCAACATAATCCCGCTGGCTGTATGGCTATAGGAAATGCATGAGACTTGTTATTAAAAATTCTGTGTGTGCATGTGGGTGTGGCATAAGGCACCCATCTGCAGCTTCAGTGGTTATCTTCAAGAAAAGACAGTGTCCTTCTCTCATCCTTATTACACTCTACTTCGGTAATTCTGTTTTCTGTGGCTGTACTATGTGTTTAGTTTTTAGCTATTAGCAATTAAGTGTTTTACTGTCAGCCTACATTTATACCTACAGAGTTTATACATGCAGTGTTTACACAGACTGAGCCATATTTACATATAAACGTATAAACGTCAATAAAACCATATATTGAATTGACTAATATGGAGACACTTTACCGTTCACTCATATCAATAACAAAATGAATGGATTTATCACAGGAGGTGCTAAGATCTAATATCACAGCCGTTAGCACCCAGACCAAGACTTGGAATTCAACCAAGTTGAGATGGGATAGAAATAATTCCATTAAGTGGCCACAGATTTGGTTTTGGTGCTGCTCTGAACTAAGGCTTTACTCAGTTATCTTCTCTCAGACAGCTGTACCTCATCACCCGCCTCCAGCCTTTTCACAAGCCCACACCTCAAATGGGCTTCTACAGGAAGTTCCTTTGTTCTGCTGTAGATTTCCTTCTTCCATTCACAACTAATAACCCAACACACCATTCCACTGCACTGTGCAATGTGTTATGGAGTATGTGTTATCAAGTATGGGAGTATGGAGTATGAGTTTGCCATCATTTCAGTCCAAAACAGTTTGAGTAGTATCGCTTGGAACGTAGAGCAGGTCATCTGCCGTGTCATCAGGAAAGCAAGGCTTCTTCAACTGAGAATGGGAAAGATGTTAATAGCCTGTATTTGGCTATTTCTCTTTGGCTCAAGATTCACCCAAGTTCTGAGACTTTGTTTCGTGCAGAAATCGGGTCATGATCTTGCTTTGAGAAGTCTGTCAGACGAATAGAGAAAATACGTCACATTTAATGTGTTTGTATGGTTGAAAACAGACCTATAAAATGCTGCTTTAGCTTTAGTCCTCAGCCTCACCGTGGCCACCTCAGCACTTTTCCACTGGGTTTATTTCCTAAGTGCTTGCAAAACACAAAGGTACTAAAATTGCTGCCTATTGCAGAAAACATAGGGGAACTTCTTTTTCTCAACATTTTAAGTTACTGATGCTTTATAGATCAAGCCTTTACCTAATTAAGGTGATTCATTCAGGCACTGGGATGTTTGATTTGTACATACTAGACTTGTTTCACTTAGAAGGGGCAGAAAGATAAAGGAAATTTCAGTTGCCAATGAATTTATAAAGAACACTTATCTGGTTGTACTCGATGCCTTTCACTATGAAGAAATCATTTTAAAGACCTGTTTTCAAGCAGCTATTTTAAACCCTTTTCTTTTTGCGACTGTTTCACTTAACTGGTTTTTGATCTATGGGTAAAAACAAGTTCTTTTTGCAATGCCTGTACAAGCCACAGCGATGCCTATTATGAGTGATGGATCTCTGTAACTATCAATATTTACCCTATTTCTGTTAGGAGTGATGGATCATCTGTAATTTAGAAATTTAGCAAGGCCAATCAGTAGCTCATTTGCATCCTGGTAATTATCTGCAGCACATTAGTGAGGTATACACTTACTAGGTATTTTTGGACTTGCTTAATCAAATAAATCCTGATGCCCGAAATAACAAAAAATGTAGGATTCCTTGTATCAGTGAAAAATAGTTTCAAGTTACAAAGAGACAATCCCAGCTCTGAGTGATATTTTAGAAAGAGGAATGCTATTCTACTAAATTCCACACCAGCTCAATAATTCTCTCCAAATAACTTTTGTGTGCTTCTAAAGCTGATTCTTTACTATGTCACTGGCCAGCCCTGAGAAGTACAGAAAACCTGGTTCTGGTCCAAGTGGACCAAGACTTCTGGAGCACATGCAGCCAGGGAGCTGAGCTAGCACAGCAGCATGTGTCCTGGAAGCAGAGGGATCCTGGGCACTGCTCCTTGTGCTGCTGCAGTTGGGGTTAGAGAGGAGTTTTATATCAATCCAATTTTTTACATAAAGACAAACTCCAAAGATTGCATTTTGCTTGATGACTCAAGTGACACTGACTGTACAAAAGTGACTATAAATTACACTAGGCATTGAGGAGCAGATGATATGTCAGCCTCTGGGATGGAGGAGAAACCCTGGGAACGCTCCCCATGAACTGAAACAGCCCCATGTCTTCTCCAATGCAGCAACGTTACCTTTAAAACTTGACTCTGGTAAAATGAAGACTAGTAACTTGTGTGAGACACTCCAGTGCAAGGGACATAGACCGGTTACAGAGACTCTGAGTTCACTGCAGCATTTGTGGAGTTCCTTGAAAGGTGTTCATTGAACACAGGGGAATCTGGTTTTGGTCTCAGCCTTAACTTTAGAAGGTCTTTGTCACCAAATATTAAACCACATGTGCAAGGGGTGTCAAAAGGACACATCAGTCCCCTGTGCTGGTGTGAGCTGTGCTGATTTTCAGTCCTGCACTTGACTTTCAGCCCTCTTGCTTATCTACAAAAGCAACTCTCTTGTGATGAAGCAACTGACTCCCAGCTGGTGATGCTGGTCTCTAAAGTGAGATGTGCTAAGCCAGGCCTGGGGGCCCTTTGGGATCTCCCTACTGGTGGTCCCAAGGGAAATGGGGCTGCACTGTCCATCTGGGACTCAGGCTGCCAGCAAGACAGGGCAGTGATGGCTCCCACCCACAGCAGCTGAGAAACAAGGTGGTGGATAGATCCTGCTCTAGTCCTGCTCCTGGGGCACCAGGAGCACCACACGCCCTGCTGCCTACCTGGAGCTTTGCTCCCTCCTCACTCCAGCTGCCCGCACATTGCCCACCCCTGGCCCACTGCCGCCTGGAACACTGCTGGGTGCTGGTGAGGGGCTGCATCTTGCTGGGCCTTGCCAAGCTGTGGCTGGGAGCAGCCACACAGGCCCCCTCAGAGTCCAGCGCAGCTGCCCCAGAGCTTGCTGATGCTGGCAGAGGCTTGCAAAAAGCTTGCTGGCAGGAGCTTGCTTCAAAAAGCAGTTGGGACTCCTGCTCTAAACAAAGCTGACAGATGCATTAATTGCCAGAAGCACCAGAGTTTAAATGAAACACCTGGAAATGAGATGCTGACAATCTCTACAATTTCTAACCAAACCCCATAAGGAACCTTTGCCTCTCACATTCAGTGGGCTGCTTGGGATTGCAAAGTGGCCGGGGACAATACCGTCCTCTATTACCACAGGGGACTAAAGGGCACCTTAGGGGAGTGAATTGTGTAGCGAGACCATGGTACTCGATAAAATAAGGGAAAGAGCTGTTCCTCTGTGGCACTTTTACACCTTCTGTGCCTTCGCAGTACAACGCTGTTAAATATTTCAGGACTGTTACTTACAGCTGCTTTGCCCTGTTGTTCTTGAGAAGGAAAAAGCAATAGGTATCTGTGCCATCTCAAACAGTTCATCTTTAGAAACTGTGCTCCAAGTGAAAACCAGGTCAAAGCCTTCTTTTGATAATTCAGCCAGGACTTGTATCACCAAATTCCCATCTCACGAATTAGAAGGTGAAGTTATGAAAACATTCTGCAGTAGAATTTAGGAGCAGAGACAATTTCTCTTCACGCTGATGCCAAAGAGTTCTGCTGTCTCCAACAGAAGAATTATGCGAATACACAGTAAGCCAACACAGTTTTTGCCTTCAGTGCCAACATGTAGAAGGATGAAAGACGGCATCTAAACAGCAAGACACTGTACAACACTAAGTTGCATGGCTTTAAGCAGCAATAAATAAGAGAACGTGGTTTACAAGAACTTTAATCTGGGTCCTGCTTCAACTTGTGTGGAGGCATGTTCTGTCCCTGACCTTAGAAAGTCCATTAGTGGACATCTCAATTACTCAGCTACAGGAAGAGACTGAGACTGGAAAAATCATTGACTAAACTCAAGCGCATCCTTGATAGGCTGTTTCTTATCAAAGTGGTTCCTTGATTTGTCTCTGCAGAATTTCAGCACTGTGAGGCTTCGAGCAGTGCCATCGCTCACTACCAACAAAATCCCTTCCTAAGCCAACTCCACCATTTCCCCAACTCTCGCCGTCTTGCTTCCCGTGGCGGATACATGGTCACTGTACAGACCAAACTCAGCAAGGCAGAATTTTCCAGTGCATTGTCCTGGCTCCCTGCAGCAGCCCTGTGGGAGCTGGCAAGGTGGAGACTGTGCCCCTCCTGCCCCTGGAGCCCATGGGCACTGCCCACCCACCCAACACAACCGGGGTAACTGCTGCAGCTCATGCCTCCTGTTTGGGGCACACCTTGCCAGGCTGCCAGTTCTTTTACAGAAAGATGCATTTTGCATGTGCGATAGCATTTAAGGCCTGATCCTGCTAATTACTTGCCCGCTGTTGGCTGAAGCCTGGAATTTCCAACTCCTGGGAGCATCCCACATCTCCCAGGGTGGCATTGCCAACTGGGCAGAGAGGCAAAACTCGGCTGTCGTGGGGCTGAAACGCAGGTTCCCTGTCAATTAGCATTACAGAAACAGACAGAAGGAGAAATTGATAGCTCTGCTTCCAAAAACTTTACATAGATTTTCTTCAGTTCTGTGTCTACAAAATGTCTGCCAGGAAAAAATCTGGAGCTTGGCAGGATGAAGCCTCACACGTGTATTGTTCGTGTAACTATGGTAACCTACAAATGCCACCAGTGTTTCCATTTCATACACAAATGAGGGGACAGCTGTGGAGACCACATGTCTGCCAGTGGAATAATATATGTGAACTGGGATGGCTTGGTCAGAAAATTATAACTCATTTATATTAATCAGGGCTTCAAAGAACAGTCACCTCCGTTGTGACAAAGCACCCAGCAAAAAAGTGATCCTTATTTCTATAAACGTTTGGTTCTTCAGTAAACATGTGCAGCATCTCACCACTCAGCTGGTTGGGGAAAAAAAAAAAAGCCATTAACAACCGATCCTCTTCTATGAACATCACTTAACTTTGCCTTTGCTTTGTTTTTGTCGTTTTCTGATGCCTGACCCAAGCCTGAGCCTGACACAAAGCCTGACCTGCGAGTAGGCTACTCGGAGGCTTTCCTGGGGAAGCAGCAGCTCCAGGAGAGGCAGAAATAACGTGATGTAAAGCTCTAACCCATCTACCAAAGCAAAAAGCCCTTTGTTTACTCATCGACATCATTAACAGAAATAAAAGCTTGGAAACAAGCTCATACAAGACAATTTTTCAAAGAATCAAAAATGATTGCAGAAATGAACTTGGGGTTTATATCATCCCTAACAACAACTCCGCAGATAACACCAATAAATCACCTTTGCAGTCAATATGAAACTATGCAAGCTGCAGTACCCAAAGTACTTGGCTGGGGTTATGATTCATCCAAGGTGCTTTAAGTGTCCCTACAAAAAGCCTCCGCCGGAGCCGGTGGCAGGCGCCTGCCTTGGCAAGCAGCAGCTGCTGCCCACAGACGGATGCAGCAGGAATACAGCGCGGCGATTAGCAAAAGTTTACCCCGGCTTCTGCAGAGCCACGGTACTGGAGAGGAGTAAAACAAAAGGCTGCAGCATCGCCTGGGCGCAGCCTGCCGCCGCTGCGCCTCACCCCGCGGCAAGCAGCAGCTCCCCCAACACCCAGGACCCCTTCTTGCTTATTTATGGTATGATGATGAAAACCTGAACGGACCCACTGCGAGATGATCACGTCTGTTTCAGGAGTGGGAATGAAAGGCGCCCACGGCTGGGGTTAGAGCGGGGCTTCCCCGGCTCCGCGCCCACGCGCTTGCCCAAGCCCTGGGACGAGGGGCCGAGCAGAAGTTTCTCTTTGCAGTAAGTGGGGATGCACTCAGCACTGCTCAGCACAGCAACACGAAACGGGCTTTGGTAGTTAACTGGAAAAAAAAAGTTGTTATGCTTTTGTAATCTCTGCAACTTGATACAAAGCCCTGTTTCCTTTAATGATCCCTAGCAGCGTTCATAGCTGTTTGGGGTGAATGCAGTCAACAGTCATCACAGTACCTATGAACACCTACTAGGATGTATTGTTTTCTAGGGACTGCATAGAACTATATTTGGGTAGCTCTTTAACTGTTCAGGCAAATGTTAAACGTTGTCTCTAGCACAGCCCAGGTTTCTCCTTCCAGGCCATGGCACAATACACGGGACAGGAGGACGGGGCACCGCCTGCTTGCCCAGCCAGGTGAAGAGCCCATGGTCTGACCCTGCATGACAAGCCCTCTACTCTTAATTCCAGTGTCTCCCAGGAGGCTTCCTGCATTGCTCTCATTCTCTGCGCTCTCTTGCTGTATCTGTCTTTTAATTTTAATCCCAACTTGCTAGACTTGGTCTGCCCTCCAGGCAGAGCCCTGCCCTGATGCACTATTGCACCTGGGCCATCTGAAGTATCTACGAGGTCACCCCATGGATGCCTAAGTTGTTCTCCATAAAGGGTTTATAGGCTTGTTTAGAGACAAGTTTGCTTTACAGGGACTCTTTAAGCCTCTAGGGAAAAGATTTAAAGGTTCACAAAGTAGTTATATTGAAGTGACCCATTACTTGGGAACTCTCACACAGCTCCAGGACAAATGTACAAGTATGCTGCGTGGAATCGCTCGCCTTGGGACGTTATGTTCTACTTTGAGTTCGATTCTGTTACTTCTCTGCCCATCGCCCCGTGGGATAAACACACCAGAGCGGCACTCGGTAACTTGGGGGAAGATGTACGAGAGCAGGCCAGCATCTGCCGCGTGTCTCCCGGCGGGACCGAGCCCGCGGGCACAACGCGCGCTCCCCGCTCGCAGCCCGGAGCGAGCCCCGGCGCTGCCGAACCCCCCGGCAGCCTCCAGCAGAGCCGCCCTTTGTCCCGCGGGGAGGGGAGGGGAGGGCAGCGCCCGCCGCCCGCTCCCCGCCCCGCGGCTCTCCGCGCATCACCCGGACGGCCAGCTCCCGGTGCGGAAGGCAGGCGGCGGGGCTGCGGCCGGAGTCTCGCTCGCTGTCTGCGCCGAGCAGCATCCCAGCCGCACGCCGAGTTCTAAACGCCACCGACCCGCAGTGCCCCAGGTGCGGAGCGGCCGCTCCAGCGGCATCACCCCGCCGACAACGGATCCGGCCCCGGGAGGAAGGTGGCTGAGCCGGCGGTGCCGAGCAAGCCCCCGCGCACACTGCGCCTTTGTGCCGCCTTCTGAAGGGCTATTGTTACCCTGAAGACTCCTCGTCTTTTCACATTCCTGCGGGTGAATGGATGAGGCCAGACATCTGCCGGGATCCGCTCCCATTCGCATGCAAATCGGAGGTCGGGGCCGCTGGCAGCTCTGCCGCACAGGCGGCCCCGGCTCCGCTCCGCTCCCCGCGCTCCCCCCCGCCGCAGGTACGCGGGGAAAACGGGCCAGGCGGGCGGCGGGATGCGGAGGTTACCGGCAAACCCGGCCCGGGGGGAAAACGGAGCGACGCTGCACCGCATCCACCGTCCTCATCGCACGGAGGTGCGGCGCGAAGCGGCCCCGCGTCCCCGGGCTGTCGCCGGTGCGGTACGAAGCCGCGGTCCGTGCGGGAGACGCTGCTGCCCGCTGCAACTTTGCCGCCGGCGGTCGGGAGCCTGCGGCTGCCCCCGGAGCGCGGCTGTTACCGCAAACTTTGCTCCAGGGTCGAGCCGGATCCCCGGGGAGGGGG
>WBNH01009232.1:0-13316 GCA_013401255.1 Urocolius indicus | reverse complement strand
GTTGCCTGCAATGGCAACAAATGTAAATCAAGACAGTTAAAGGTGGTGTGGCAGAATACAATAGATGTGAATTTTCTGAGTAATACGCAGCTGAAAATCTTTTCTTTGATTAAAAAGATGACAAATTAAATTTAGTGTGATTCTGTGATAGTGCTGCAACTGTTTGTTAAATGTTTCTTGAATTTGCATCATTCGTATTTATGCCCTGAGAGCTCTAGAAGAAGGCCTGTTTCAGATTTCCCGAAGCAGCTGCAGATGCAAGGAGAACTCTAGTGGCTGCCATCCTTTGCAAACTCATGTATGTCCCTTTTGTAAGACCCAATTATGAGTTAATTTCTTGACTTTTATATCTCTCAGTTTTGCATGGAGGTGACAGGAATGTTTCATGGAGTTAGGATTAAGGCAGGAACAGAAAACTAAGTAGCATAACTGGATGCTGCATAACACAAGACTATGAGATTACATGTAGTTAATTGTGCGTTGACCCCTGGCTTAGAAAGCTGCTTAGAAAGTGCCTTCCAGCAACAAATTTTCATTGACAACACCAATAAATACAAAATATACCAATAACCTCAGTAGCTTTTCCTCTGAGTTACTCATAACTAACCAACAAGGTTAGTCTAGATAAGAAGAGACTGTGGGGGGATCTCATCAATATTTACCTAAATGGTGGTGTCAGGAGGTTGGGACACCCCTTTTTTTCTGTTGTATCTAGTGACAGGACAAGGGGTAATGGAAAGAAGCTGGGATACAAAAAGTTCCATTGCCCAGGGAGGGTGTGGCATCTCCTTCTCTGGAGGTTTTCAAAATCTGCCTGAACATGTTCCTGAGTGACCTGATCTAGGTGAACCTGCTTTAGGAGGGAGGTTGGACTAGATGATCTCTAAAGGTCCCTTCTAACCCCTACCATTCTATGATTCTGTGATTCTATGAGAAGGTACTCAGTAAACAGTAATACAGGTCTCCAGATCTAAACTGGATCTTATGTAATTGATTTTTTTCTTAAAGAGACTTTAAAATTCTGCTTTTAACTAGCATTAGTATTTAGTGTTACTACAAGTAACTCCTAAAGGTACTGAGTAAGAATAATTTGGGGAAGTTTTTCTTTTGTGTGTTTAAGTGTTCTTATTTGATTCTTTGATGGCCTTTAGTTTACCTTAGATTTTTTTTTAATTCTCTGTAGTAAATTCTCCGTGCTATTCATGTGGATATTTTGAAATCAGAAAGGAAAAAATGTGTTTTAAATTAAGAAAATGTTATTACACAAGTAAAAAAAATGGCAGAAAGATTCAGAGAAGCTATTGCATCTGCCACACAAAAGCCCAGAACAGAAACAAACGAGCAAGCACAAAAACAGAATCGCAATATCTTATTAACCAACTTGAATATTCAGAGAATTTGTTTTCATCAGAAAATATTTTTGTTCCTTGTTTTCCAGTATGTTATATTATTGTATGAAACAGAAGATGTTGAGTTAAACATATAACTGCTTTCTGAACCACAGTGTTCTTGTTTATTTATGCTTTGAATATGTGTACATTATATTTTGTGGCCCTCGAGCCATTCAAGTTAGTTTCAAAATCCTAGTTAGCCTTTTTACCATTGACTTTTGAAAAGTTTCTGTTCCCCCAGAACGTAATTTTTGAATAGTTGTTTAACAGATGAAGTGATATATATTGGCATTATGTCTGATAGCATCCAGTAGTTATCAACAAAGATAGTTCTGTGTGAGTTAAGAGTGTGCAAAGCACACTCTCTAGACTGAGCAGCACTTCAGAATCTTAAGACTGTGCTAAGATGCCTACTGATGTCAGTATCCATTAGAGTGGGCAATAAATTAATAGGCATTATGAATTAGATGAGAGGAAAACAAAAAGTGTGTTGTTAGGTGGCATCATGTGGATACGAAATGAGAGCTGATGGGTGTCAGAACAGTTCTTAGACTTGGAAAGAATTTAAGAAATAACTATACGCATTCCACAGTAATTTCAGAATCTACAACTTTTTTAATGCCTTCTATATGCAATTTGTCATCACACTTGTCTTTGAGCTTTCTTCCTTTTTTCTGTTCTGCCTCCATGTATGCATATGTACAGATACACATATAATTATTTTTATCTCCAGACAGAAAAATTCTGTGGTTGCTCTTCATGTATGGTAAATGCAGTGAAAACTGAGTTATGTTTTCAGAATGTAGTTTTTTTTCTATTTATAACTTGGCAGCTAAAAACAGATTCAGTGATAACTCTGCAAAACTGTAATAAAGGTTTAATCACCTTCTAAAAAAATAGTCTGTATGTGCATTCATGTTGTGTAGAGCACATGCTAGGAATTCTATTTTCACTTTCTTGTCAATCGTATGTATCTAGTATGTTATGCTGGAGATGCAAGGAATAGAGTACTGATTTTCCTGGGAGATCGCATTGTGTATCTGTGATGATGGATGAGCCCCGCAATGTTTCAGTCACCTCCTTATATATGCGCCTTAGCCTATAGGGTTATATATTTTTATAATAAGAAAAAAATGAACATAATAATTATATTAATATTTAATTTAAATATTGACTATTTAAAAAATATGTGGCTGCAACAGATAATATGAAGCGATGTCATCTGCTATGTCAGTGTGTCCTGAGGTCAACCTGTTTACCTTAGACATAAACATGATGGGCCGCTGTTTCAGGACTAGGTCTGTTTTCATGTCATTTCCTGGGAGACATTCTTGTACGATGGTTGAGAAATGCATTTGCATTTTCCCCATAGTTCTGCTTTTCCTGACAATATTACGTGAGGTAAAATTGTATATGTTAATACTAGTTCTGGTGGCCTCCATATGGACCATACTGCTGGTACTACAACCTGCTCAGTCCACAATTAATGACATCCAGAATTTACCTTTGCTTTCAGATTCTTCACCACAGCCTTGGGGAACTAGAGTCATCTCAGGCCTTTGTGTCTTTCTAGTTAGTTGCTGGATTACTGCAATCTACTGATGAAGCATGTTCATTTCTGCTCTTGTGTGCACCAGGTAGTTAAGAACTGTGTTGTCAGGTCTTCCTTTCCTATTGCCTTAGCCCACACACCAAGGAGTGCTTATCCACTAGTTAATTAATGTTTATTTGACTGTCACATGCTAGCTGTAGACTTTTTTCTCCTCACCTCTCATAGCAATCACTTTTTTGAAGAGTTTGTTGAGGTTTTGCTATGCATATAGAAATCCATTTCCCACTGGGACCTGGACATATTATTTTCTATCCTTGTGTAAAATCAATATTTCAGTCCATGGCAATCTACCATCTGTTGCATATATCCATAAAAGCATGAATCATAAGGTGAATTCTGCTGTCCTAAGGATAGCCATGGAGAGAAGTGAGCAGCAGATCAATACTATGAAAAACCTAGCAATTTTAATACACCTTTAAAAGTATTAGTTAAGGAAAAGGTAGTTTGAATAATTTTCTACAGTGTATGTACATTAAAGTATGTCTAGCACAGCAGGGAAAAACAAAATATTTCCGAATTTTACCATCAAGATAAAAGTGTGGATTTTAGTTTTCTTGTATTCTTTCAGTTTACCAAATTTCTTAGTAATATTGGAAAAGCTGAAGAACACTATACCTGAATAAAGTGTAGACCACTTACAATATACATTTGTTTGATATATGAGGAAAGAGAAGACATGCAATTTTTCATAAGATGAACAAAATGAAAAGATGACCTTACAGTAATTTAGAATTTCACAAGGTATTAGTGAAATTTCTGAGTTCTGTCAAGTTGATTACTGGTAGTGACTGAGAAAAGCCTCTGGAGGGTACTTTGGAAAAAGGAATTACAAGATTTTGCAGTAAAAAAATTAAAAGCTACTTCCCTGAGAGATGCCAAGATTTAATTTAGAATATGAAACTTTGAGATATATACTAATGACCCCTGCTTCCCATACAGCAAGACAAGTTACTAAACAGGATTGTAAACTAAATGCCAAATGATTATGGATCAAATCATAGTGAACAGAAGGCTCATGTCAATTACGGCCCAGGACTTATGTACAACTCTAAGACCGCTTAGATCCTCATCTGTTGTCATGGATGTGCCTTTGCTGTTCTAGGGGCGCTGTGGTAAGTCATATGAGCCAATTGGCTGCTTAATTTTAGTTTTTCTGAGGAATATTATTAGATTGTAGGCTAGAATGTAAGCAGGAATATTCATATGCATAGTGATCTAATGACACCAAGATGGAAGAAAAGGCTGAGAAATATATTTCCTCAAGCTTTCTATTAAAGGCTTTAATGATAAAAGTGAGTAAACTACTTACAAATATCAAGTTAGTTTCCAAAAGACATGAAAATTCAAACCCCATATCCTTTAGAAAAAGACTTTTAATATAGGTGTTATTATTAATTGAGCTGGTGTTCAATAACAGTGTTTTAGTATTTAAAAAATCTCTATTCATATTACCTGAATCGCTGGCCCGTATGGAATTTAAATTAGTTAATTTCACAGATTTCAATAAAGAAAAATTGACTTCATGTTTCTGAGTCTTTCAGGAATATGTTTATTTATAATAGTACAGATATCTATGCTGGTGTATCTCAGCCATGATGAGAGCAATGAAGGATGTCGTTCACTTAATAATGAAATATCTCTTCCTCTTTGACCAGCTGAGGAAGTTCAAAAGGTCCAAAATTGTTCATCCAGAAGGAAGAAAAATTATCTTCAGAAAAGTTTTGTACGCCTCTTCATGGCTAACAATATGTTAAAACAAATCCTGCTGGATCATACTGACTAAAGGTTTCACCCATTTTAAGTGTCTTGTTCGTGAATAAGGTGGCTGACTTGTTATTTGATCCTTTGCAAATAGTCCTATACTGCTGAGGAATTCTTTGGCAGATGCAAGATTGCGTATAAAGTCATGGTAATGGTTATTGCCCTGGAATAACCTCTACTTGCAATTCCTTAATTATATTTATGGAAATCCATAAAGGATATGAGTGGACCCTGTGATGTATAATGTTCACAGGACACTGCAAGAAGCTCCATTAGGTGACTCAGCAGTGATTCAGTGTTAGAAGACTTCAGGGCTAGACTTCAACTCTTACAAAGACTTCAGGCCTTTAAACATATCCCAAGGAGTTCAGTAGGTCTTGTCCTATTTACAGTACATACATCATTAAATCCTTGTGCATTGTTTTGTGATCTGACCTTCCTGACCAATTATCCCACTGAATTGCCTGTACAGCAACTAAATCCTGGTTTTGGCCACATGTAGTGAATTTTAGATCTTGTTTATTTCCTTTAATTATTGCATTCATGTATACGCTTGTACTGAATGGTTATATAGAGTCATGCATACTTTATTCCTTCTCTTTTTACCCCATTCTGGGATTATCTGAATTTCCTGGCTTTAGGTTATCATTCTTGGCAGTGTACACCCAAATTTCACGATTTGGAGGATAGGGCTAGTGATGTTGACCTCTGTGTGAAAAGCTTTCTGTTCTCTTGAAAAATGCCATGCAAGAAAAAGGCATTATTTAGAAATTTAACTCCTGACAGCATTGAGTGATACCAGCAGAATGCTGAAAGACCTGTAAATCTGTTGCCCATTCCAATACATTTTCAGAGACTAAAACCCAGGAAAACAAGAGTGATACCATGGCAGGCTGGGCTGGCAAGTACAAGTCTCTTTCTTATTTAAAACAAGAGGACATTTTCTGTCTGATCAAGCTGATGTAAAGTAGGTCTAGGGGAATCAAGTAGTGAAACAGCAGACGCAAACAGCAATAAGACACTCTTTGGAGCAACAGTAAAAACAGATGTTTCAATGTCCCCTGTCCCTTCTATAGAATACAAAATTATTTACAAGACAAAGCCCATCTAGTCCTACAATAATCTGAGAATTCATCATGACTAAAGCTGCAGTGGGCTTTTGGCCAGCTATTTAAATTAACTTGATCAATCCCCTCTACAAACCCATCTAAAAAAATTCCAGTCCTTTCCACCTTTTAATCTGCTGTAACAGGTTCACCTCTTGCCTTGTGATCAGAAAAAACAGAAGACACCACTGCTACCTATTACCTTTGGGAAGGATGATCTCTACCTATTGGAACCTGCTGCAAATGAAGTGAACAGTCATAAAATTTTAGAGGCCACCCTGTTAATGTGTTTGAAATTTTAGCACTGTGACTGATTGTCTGAAGTCAGACAGATAAAGGAGATAGCATGTAAAGTTGTGTAAAAGAATATCTCACCATGAAAGGACAATATTTTCAAGGCACTGAGACAAGGACTTGTACTGCACTCAAATGGAGCAGGTGTTTGTGCTATAAACAGGAGCTTGTAGAGGATGAACAGGAAAACAATATAGTCATATTGGGATGGACTGCAGATTTAGGAAAGTGTGGAATAGCAGTGGTATTTTTTGATACTCAAGGTTCATTAAGTCACTGTTTTCTACCTTCTGTAATCACTAACATCTGAACAAGAAAGACATAAAGGTCTCTTAACTCAGAGCAGGAGCTAACTTGCTGCACAGGTGTAAAGGGTATGCAAGGCGTATGTTGGTGTTAAATTAGGCCCTGGGTGTTGAGATGGTGAGAGTGGGGTAAGATGCAGAGGAAGAGCATAAGGTGTTTGAATTCAAGCAGAAATCTCCTGGAAGTAGCCTTAGAAAAAATTCTAAGCACCGATTTCTTAATTTCTTTCATGCTTATTGTGTCACTTCGGAGGACTCTCTGGGTCAAGTAATATATACATTTAATTCCTTACTAAGTTATATCCTTCATCCACATTATTGTCATTTTCAGAATTGATCTGATTTTATCTTTTGTAAGGGCCCAGCTGTTTTCAGTATGCAATTGGCAGACAAAAACCTATTTGAACTTTTTAGCCATTTACTTTATCAGAGAGGTATGATTTTTACCTGCAGGTGACAAAGGGAAAGCAGAGTAGTGGAATAAGGATATATGTGGTTATAAAACTTGACTGACAGTATATGAAACCAACACTGTCCTAAGGATAAAACAAGAGCTTGCTTCCTCAGTCAGGCATACAGTTCTGTGAAATTAATGCTTCCTCTAAATAACTTTCTAATTCAACCTCTATAGCATTTCCATACCTGCACTCCAGCTAAATTTCCAGTAACCCGCTGCCAAAGAGAAATGCATGGGCATTGCAATATGTTTTCAGAATCTGGAATAGGTTTCAGGCTGTCACTGGCTCAATTTCAGGCTTTTTGACAGGCTATAATCTGTCCTTTTTGAAAGAATTGACAACTTTGCAGGCAGGAGCTGTGCAAATAGACTGAAAAATGGACAGCTATTATTTTCAAAATATTGTTAAAAATGAGAAAACTAAAACCAAAAAGCACAGATGTTCTTATTTTGAGCACTATTTTTCAGACCAGTGAATATTGTTTTTGTAATTCTATCTGGTGGTACAATTGTAAGTAAAAACTAAATTCTGACTAGTGTATCATTCACTAAGTGAAGAACATATGCCGTTTATCTTTTGGTAATATAAAGTCAGTTGGTATGCTAGATGACACATACACAAAAAAAGGAAAGATAATTAAGCAACTAAACCTCACATTAACTTAATGCACTTGTTATATCTAGCTGCTTATTAATAATGAAAGATACTACTGTGTGGAAATTTGACTCAGCTAGCAGAATGTTTTCATCTTGGTACTTTTGCATTTTTTTCATTGTGACCTGAAGAATGACCCAAAAACTTTTCACTCATTCTTTATTTTTTTCTCTTAAAATATGTAGGCTATCAAGTTTCTTTTAAAAAGTTATATTTTAAGGGAGAGAAAAGCAATTGCAGAGTTTAGATTCCCATAATTCCCCAGAAGAACTTCAGCTTGTGTATGAACACTTCTTCTTGTTAAATGCAGACCTTAAGACATTAATATGTGGATTTACTTAATTTAAATCCTGATAAATTTTTTTTAGCTTTCAGTATAGCCAAAAAAAGATCTTAAAAGTTGGCCTTTGGGTTTGTATGCAGACAAATGTGAGTGGGCTAAAATGTTAGATCAGTCCAAAGAACAGATCTTGGATGTAGTATGGAGTAGGTCTGAGTGACTGCGAACACATGCGGCTATACTGAGTGTTCTTAAAAAAATGTGTAACTTTCTAGGATGACGTACACTATAGGAAAAGCATGCTGTCTCTTTGTTCTAATTGGGAAGCAGTTTACAGGGCAGGAAAGGTGCTGTTCTATCAGAGAGAAGATTTGGAAACTCCATAGAGGAATGGAAAAATGTAATATTTTTGAGATTTTGATTTAACATTTTCTTTTAAAATATTGAGTAGAAACTTTATAGTATTTTTTTGGATCTGTTTTCTATTTCCCACCTCAGAAAGGTAAGTAACAAGACTATATTTTGTTGACAGAAGAATGATATATTTTTCTGTTTGCTATGTTTTAACTTTCTAGTAGCAGTATTTTTCATAGCAATGCAGTATTTTAGGGTATGTCATACAGCAATCAATACATGCATATGAGTAAGTTCAAGTGTTGGCTTTGGCAGCTTGGGTGCTTGTAGTTGAGCTGTGGCATCTTGTCTGGCTTATCCAGTTCTGTGGTTGTTTGTGCAACTGTGTGTATGTATGTATGTATTAGTGTGTGTCATTGGTGTGCTTCATTGCTGAGACCATCATGTGTCCAAAACACCCCTCTTGCAGCAACTGCTTACACAGATGTCATTATGTGTCACCAAAGCACAGATAATGCACTCAATTTTTTTTTTGTTTCAGCACCTCAATGTTCTAGCATGTCTTAAGGGAAATGATAATTCCCTCTGCAGAGATTGTGTTTGGATATGTATGTCCCCAAGCAAACCAAGGGAGTGGGACCAATGCATGATTTAAGTATGTGCACAGACATGAATTTTATCCCATTAAGATCCAGGTATACTGGAGAGATTCAATGATGCATAAGCTTTTTATGGGCTGCTAGCATTCAATTGAATTTTATCTGAATTGACTGCTATGCTGGGTTTGGCCAGGGTAGAGTTTAGGCTCCCCAGCTGCTGCTAGGGGGCGTGGCCAGGCTATTCAATCCCATGTGATATCACGATGGGGATATAAGGGCAGTAGTTGGGCCGTGGCAGCGCTGTGGCCAGTGCGGGAACTGCGGCTCTGCTGTGGGGCTGGGCAGTGAGCAGTTACACTGGGCATTGCTCTTTTTTCTTTGTCCCTTGGCCATCATTGTAACTGCCTGATCTTTGTGGTGCTCTATTAAATGTCCTTACGTCAATCCAGAAAGTTTTAGATCTCTCTCTTGATTGTCCTCCCCATCCTGCTGTGTTGGGGAGGAGTAAGTAACTGGGTGGTTTGGTTATTGTTTAGTTAGGGCTAAACCACCACAACTGCTGTGCAAACATTCCCAAATCCAAACTGTGGAAGGTATTAACCTCTATCAGTATTGTACATAATACTTTAGCATCTTTTGTGTTTGCCGTTTGTAGTGAGTGCTTTAGATTTCTGTGTATGCTTGCCATTGCTGCAACACAGCAAGGACAGATTAGGATAATAAAACATGTTTCCAAATCACATTTAGGAATTAAAACAGTGAGCACAAAATTACTGCCTTCAGGTTAGGAATATAAGATTTCAAAGCAATTACAGGAAGTTTAATGTATTTGTTCTTCTGTGGCTTTTCGTTTCAATTCAGATTCGGTGTTTCTGTATGTAGCTATGATAGGAAAGCAACTGCCATCCATTATTGAAAAGCTGGAATAATAATTTCTATATTTTTTTTTGTTTCTATTAATTGCTTTCTCTGAGGTTACATTGCTTGGTTGGCCTACCTTGGCTCCACAGCATGCAAAATCAAATTTATTTTCCCTTTTTTTTTTCAATTTGGTGAATTTTAGGAAAGTCTTAAGATGCTTTTTATTTATTACATATGTTAGTGTGTTATTCTTGGTGAACATTTAAACAGCTGACATAAACACTTGTAGCAAGTTCCTATTTTCATTGGTTCAAGCTTAGAGTTACCAAAGCCTTTCAAAGCACCTCCACATTGCTTAAAGCTTCATAAATTTTTAAAACTATCATTCTTATTTGAACATAGGGAGGAGACAACACAAAAATGATTAAAAAACTGCCATTAAAATTTTATTTCTGTTTTATGTCATTGTTATTTGTCTAGAAGTGTGCAGTTTTAGCTGCTGTTGGGTAAATGGGTGAGAAAATCTTTATATTACACTGAAATTGCTCTTCCAACTTGTTACTGAAGTAGCAATTAATGTATTTAGATAATCTCAGTTTTCTAGGCTGTGGTCAGCCTAGCTGGAAGGTAAAAAGACTATTTGAAAGACCTCCTTCTGTTTTGGGATAATAGAAAATATTACCTCCATAAACACCCTGCTTTGTTCATAGCCTTTGGCCGTTGTGACTATAGAGGTGCTGCTGTCACGGTTATTGAAAGATTTTAAGCATCGTCCTGCAAATTTCTGATTGCTCTGAATTACTGAGACTGCTCAAATGTCTAGGATGTCATAGTTCTGAAGTGCTAAAGTGACAGAAGATTTTGTCAGGATTCAATTCTCCCTTAATTTCTATGGGAGTGTAGTGGGTTTGTGTGGCCAGGCTTTGGTAGTGGGGAGCTACAGGGGTGGCTTCTTTATACCAGAAGCTTCCCCTGTAGCTGACAGGGCCAGTGCCAGTCAGCCTTAAGGTAGACCCACTGCTAACCAAGGCTGAACCAATTAGCAATGGAGGTAACACCTCTGTGAATAACACGTTGGAGTAGGAAAATAATTTGCTACACAGATGCTAAACTGCAGCAGAAGAGAGTGAGAATGTGAGAAGAACATCTCAGCAGGCACCAAGGTCAGTGGAGGAGGAGGGAGAGGAGGTGCCCAAGCACTAGAGCAGTGATTCCACAGTGAACTGTGGTGCAGACCATGGCAAGGGCCTGCCTCTGCAATCCATAGAGGCCACTGGGGAGCAGAGATTCACTCACAGCCTGTGAAAGACCCCACGCTGGAGTGGATGGATGCCTGAAGGAGACTGTGACTCTGTGGGAAGTCCACACTACAGACAGTTCCTGGCAAGACCTGTGAACCTGGGGAGAGAGGAGCCCATGCCAGACCAGGTTTACTAACAGGACTTGTGACCCCATGGGGGACTCATTCCTGAAGGACTCTTTTCCCCATGGGTAAGACCCACACTGGGGCAGTTTGTGAAGAACTGTAGCTAGTGGGAAAGACTCACATTACAGAAGTTTGTGGAGGACTGTCTCTTGTGCGAGGGACCCCACACTGTAACAGTGGGAAGTGTGAGGAGGCCCTCTCTGAGAAGAAGCAGCAGCAAAGTCCATCTGTTGTGAGCTGACTCTAACTCTCATTCCCCTTGCGCTGCTAGAGGGGAGGAGATTGGGACCCAGGAAGACGAAGGGGGTATAGGGAGGTGTTTTCAGATTTGAATTTTTTTATTTCTCCTTTTTCTAGACTGACTTGATTGTTCATTAATAAATCAAACCAATTCTCCCCAAGTTAAGTCTGTTTTGTCTGTGACAGTAAGTGCTGAATGATCTCCCTATATTAAGTCGACTCATGAGCCTTTTCTTATATTTCTCTCTCATCTGTTCAGTTTAGGAAGGGGAGTGATAGAATGATTTACTGGACATGTGGCACATAACCAGGGCTAAACTACCACAGGGAATTTGCTGCCATTGTGGATTTGAAATGCCTCAAGCTGCCACCTTTGGGAGAACAAGCAAACAGACAAACAAACAAAAACCTGGAGAAGTTCTTGGATACTTCAAGTCTAATTCAGAATGTGGATCTATGTATGACAAACACACCAAGACATGGTGACATACTGGAGAAGTACAGCAAATAGTGTCATGTAACACGTAACATCTGAAATGTGGTCTAGCTTTATAAACCAGGAGAAAATCCTGCTTCACAAAGCTGAAGGCTTTTTATTTTCTGTAGCTGTTGTGTGCATAGCAATGCACAACCAGAGTTCTCTTATAAGAAGAGTAATTTTGTTGTATCTTAAAACACCTAAATAGTGGGCTCCATAAAGGTAGTGTTCCCGAGACATAAAGCTTTTTAAGGTTTATTCCCTTTTCCTGACTTCAGCAGTTTCACAGCAACTGAGATAAGTGCTTCTATTGTATGAAGCATGCAAGGGATCAATTTCAAATACAAGTCATGTTTCGTGTACAGACGAGTTAGAAATGTGATTTTAGAATGTCATGGAAATGCTGAAAATAATGAGACTTCTTTGTTCACGCAGTTTTGAGAAGTGAAATGGGGTTAGTCTTGGCCTAACTGCTGTCATATACTCAAAATATTTCTGCCTACATGTATTCTGAGCACGTGTTCACTTCCGGTGAGAATAATATTATCAGTTGCTAGATCTGCATGATAAGAAAGACCAAAGTTATTTAAGATACACTTCAAGAATTTCATGTAGATGTTCCTGCTGATGCTGTTGTATCTAACATTATGAAATGAATACAGTAATGTAGAGGGTAATCTAAGCCCAGGACGTACTAATATATCAGATTTACCAATGAAGATAAATATTCCATGTGAACCAATCCGTCAATCTCAAGACACTCCATGGCTGCTAAGTGTCTGGCGTTTCCATTATTAAATATTTAGCTGAGAAGGAGAAAAAAAATCCAGGAGACTCAGAATGGTTATTTTTGTCACAGTTGTTGTTCTTTCCATTAAGTTAACACTGTTGTAGGGAAAAAGTAGAGCTCCAATTGAATTTAAAAGCAATATAAATGTGCATTGGAATTTTCAGTGGCTCTTGGAGAGAAAAAAAACTGTCGTGGTTTGGCATGACAGCCTTTTCTGGGAAGGAGGAAGAGGCTACAGCTCCTGTAAGAAGTANGGTGGTGGTACAAGGAGTAGGAACAGTGAGAGAAACAATCATATGCAGACTCCAAGGTCAGTGATGAAAAAGAGGAGCAGGTGTGCTGGAGCAGAGACTCCTCTGCATTCTATGGAGAGAACTGATGAAGCTGAGACTTATTTTCATTTCTTTAAAGACTCCACATCAGAGATAGAGACTCATTTTGATAATGACCCCATATCAGGGACAGAGACTCACTTTGCTAAAGCTGGCCCCACATCAGGGACAGTGATTCACTTCATTAAAAGCCCCGAGACAGGGACAGTGACTATGGCAGGAGGAGGCCGTGTCCTGTGGGAGGGACCCAGTCACTTCACTACAGACCCCGAGGCAGGGGCAGCAATTTTCTTCATTAAAACTATGGGCGGAGGAGGCCATGTCCTGAGGGAGGGACCCAATAAAGCAGCTTATCAACCTTATGCCCAGAAGAGG
>WBNH01009230.1:0-45337 GCA_013401255.1 Urocolius indicus | reverse complement strand
TCCTCAGGTGCAGGACTCTACACCTCTAGTACTCTAAAGGATTTTTATTTTGTGTGTCCTGCCTCTCTCAAAGTTTATAAAAGAAATTTTACACTTTGCTAATGCCCCAGCACTCCTGTGCAATAAAGTATTTAAAATCATGCTGCTCTTGATCAAAAAGCAGGCACCAAGAAGCAGACTCTGGGGTTTTTTAAAGGTATTTGGACATTGTAGCTGGCACTGCATCACTTAACAGACAGCCTGTGTAAGAACCATTTCCTTTTAATAGGAATTAAGCTCTCAAGGCCCAGATTCACCAGGCTTAAATCCCAGAGGTCTGTGAGTTTAATGGCTCTGTCTGTAGCTGCCTGAGGCACCTAGCCAAAAGAAAACAGGAAGATAAATCCATTATCTCTTGCATTTAAGTGTTAGTAAGGCAACTCTCAGAGAATTTAAAATTTTTGAGCAACAAATGTCTTGAATCAGATCATTTCAGATCCAGAAGAAGAGCTCCCACATGTTGAAGCTATTGGAACACCCTGCTACTTGTATTTTCTTGATAAAAGGGCCTTTCATTTTTACACCAATTTTGTTGCTGTTCTCATGGTTCTAAATGAGAAATGTGTTTGAAAATGGAATTAGGGAAAATATTTGAGCCATCTTCCTGCCTGAAATGGTGCATCTTTCTCCACAGAGAAAGTACAGAAGGAGCTGGATGCTGTTGTGGGTCCCTCTCGGTTAATCTGCTACGAGGATCGGCGAGAGCTGCCCTACACAAACGCTGTGGTGCATGAGATCCAGCGCTTCAGCAACATTATCTCTGTTGGCATGCCCAGGGTGTGTGTGAGGGACACCATGCTGCTCGGCTTTCCCCTCAAAAAGGTGCAGATACAGTTTCTCAGTTGCTACAGACCCTTCCTGCATCAGTAGATGCAAGGTGTGGGTGAAAACTATTTCTGCCAGGATTTTTTTCCTCAACACCATTGGGATTGGATCCCTCTGGGTCATAGCATGAATGGGAACAAGGACAAGAAACCACCTGAATTGAGTGACACAGCTCTTGGGAGAGGGGGTTACCAGTAGTAGATGGATGGAAGCTATGAAAGGAAAGGGGAAAGAGGGGATTTTAGTCAGTGTTTCTACAAACCAACGAAGACACAACCTTAGGGACTGATACTGAAGGATAGTGTGATGGATTCCAGTGCTGATAAGGCACTGCAAAGATTTCTGACTGATTTTTTGCCTTCAGAAAGCCTGTAAAAGACCTGGTATGAAGGGAAAAGCATGAAGGTTTGCAGCTAGCTTTTGTCAAAGAGACTCAGTAACAGAAACTTTTGATGTTACAAGGGATAATGGCTTTAGCTACATTCTGCTGACACAGCCACGTCCCCTGTCAGGCTTGGGCTGATGTTCTGAAACCAAAAGGCTTCATGTTGCCCCTCAGTTCCCACTGGGGAAATGTGTCAGTGACAAACGCTGAACCTTGAAGGTGACCTGAGCACTGGTCTCTCTCAGCTGCTCTGGCTGCTGGAGAAGCACTGGCAGCCAGAACTGAATCAATGATTTTTCTCCTTTCAGGGCACTGTGGTTTTTCCAAATATTGCTTCATCTTTGTATGACCCAGAGCAGTGGGAAACACCTCGACAGTTCAACCCTGGTCACTTCTTGGACAAGGATGGAAACTTTGTGAGCCAAGAAGCCTTCTTACCATTCTCAGCAGGTAAATTTGTGCTGTCAGTCCTGATAGCACAAACCTTACTGGTTTGGACTGGGACTGTTGAATTGAGATTTCTATTAAAAGCCTATTGGTCCTTCATTTTAAATCTCTTTGTGGAAAGCAGCAATAAAATCAACGTGATTATTTTCAGTAATGTTTCCCAATCCAAATATAAACTATTTATTCTACTGAGCAAATAATAACATGGAAAATCAGAGTTGTCCTGACAAATATGTACATCTAACTTACTCTATTTTTGGAAGGAAATTCTCTGCCCATGATTATGGTTATTGATTTCTGGCATGCATTACAACACCAGACATACATTTGGAAAGTATTTGCAAGCAGCTGTGCTGATGCTTTGTGCATACAAAACCTGAGCATGACACATCCCGGGAAGAGCAAGTCCTTATTCTTCATTTACATAATGGAACAAACTCCTCTAAAATTGTCAATCAAATGAAGATGAGGTTTTTGAGGTAACTGAAGCAAAACTCAGAGCCCAAGGGCTGCACAGTTATCTATAGCTGCAGATTGGGTTCTTCAAAGGCAGAATTACATGAAATGTTTTTTCATTGATTGCATTAAGCCCTGAAGAAATTCTGCATGCAGCAAAAATACCTTTGCTTTGCCTGAGGATGGATACAATTGCTTTTGAGGTCAGGATAACTTATTCACTGTCCTTCCCCTCTTCCCTCTGCAGGGCACCGTGTGTGTTTGGGGGAGCATCTAGCCAGGACAGAGCTCTTTATTTTCTTTGCCAACCTGCTGCGGGCGTTCACCTTCCAGCCTCTGGAGGGGGTGACCAAGATCAACACAGAGCCTGTTTTTGGGGGCACGCTGCAGCCTCACCCCTATCGAGTTCATGCCATTCCACGCTAGGCTGGGCACATGCAGCATGTCACAGACCATCCATCCACCAGTCTTATCTTCTTTGCTGAACGTCTACCTTGAGGCCATGCAACTTTTCTTTTGTCTTGGATATGAATTTTTGCTTGAAAAGCCACCCTGTGTCTCCAGCAGATGATGTTATAACCCTGCTACCTGCTCTTGAAGGTCATTTGTGGTTTTTTTTTTGGTGAAAGATGTTTTGATCTGGAAGGTACCTTAATATTCAGCCAGAAGGGTATCAAGCGGATGCTGTCTGGCCTGGCAGACTATAAACTGGTATGCTGGTGAGCAAATGACAAGACTGTGACAGACTTTGAGAATTGATTCATTATCTCCAAGTTATCTTGTTTTCAAAAACAATGTTGTTTGGAAAAAAAATCCCATATCTGGAAAATTCAACCTCTTTTCATTACTGTCATCACATATAACATTTCAGTCAGCTTTGTGTTGATGGTCACTAATAAAAGATCTGAAGGAAAAAGATAACAACTAGTGTAACTTACAGTGAACCCACAGTTCAATGGGACTTTCTAGACTTGAGGCAGCAGAATATGTATAAGGCTTCTTTAAATCTGTCAGAGGACAATTAGTTTTAAGTCCAGCAGACAAAAAGTGCAAGCTGCAACTTGGTGAAGAGTGAAATACAGAAAGAGGATTTGTTTTAGGGCAGATGCTTTCAGCATCTTAAAATTCTGACAAGTTAATTTTTGGAAAGTCCTTTCTAACAGAGCCACTGTTTACTCATGTGGGCTGACTCCTGCACCAGCACTGGCTGGTTGTTAAAGCAAGGAGCTCCTCCAAGGGGCAGTTTGGGTAAGGACCCTGTTGTCATTTGAGCTGATGGTAAATTGAAAAATACACATGGAAAACAGCAAAGGTCCTTCTTAATCACCTCAGAAGATCAGCAGTATACCTGAAGCTACAAAGGCTTGTCATAAACAAAAAATACTGCTCAAATTCAATGAAAGGGTCTACAATAGGAGAAAAGGAAAACAGTGGTTCCTGCAGTGAATACAGATTTATTTGTCTGTCTGGAAAAGAACTGTAATATGGAAGTAAACTTGTCCTTTGTTAACATTCCTGTTTCTGTGTGAGAGGACAGGACATCTTAACAGTCTAAACAGTCACTTGTTAAACCAGTTATCACTAGATGCTGGCCACTGTGAGGTGAGATGAGTTTAGGCAGTTCACCATGAATCACACATTTAGCTCTGCCTCATTATTTCTAATTCAATAGAGGACATAACACTGCATCAAAAGAGTGAGCACTTGGTATTTAGCTGTTATTAAATGAAATGGCAGAATAGCACTAATGGAAAATGGAAGATCACATCCTGACATTTGATTTGACAGCAAACTGTGTGCTCTGTAAAAAACTGATGTCAAAACCTCTGTGGATTTATGTGTGTGCACAGATAGATAAGGCAGGGGAGGAAATGCTGTGATCTGGGATGTTGAAGGTGTCATTGCTTCTTGAAAATGAAGCTGGAAGCACCAGCAGCAGGAGTAGCATTACCCATGTGTGATGTCATTGTTCCCCATGGCCTCGTGCCTCTCCACATACCTGTCCAAAAGGGAAGCTCACAAAAGAGAAGCTTCCACAGATGGAAGCTGGCCCAGGAAGCAGGAACCTTGAGCAGGTTGATCTGCCTGGACCCTTGAGAATGACACAACCCAAACCAATGAGCATTAACTACCACTTCTCTGGATGCTCAAGAGGAGTCAGGCCCCGAGCTTCAGAGGAAAACCCAACATTGCAGGTGGGGAGGTTGTTCACATGTAGCTGTGCTGTCTGTCTGTAACAGGAACTGCCATTTGGTGAGTTCTAATCCATTGTGCAAGCAAGCAGGAGAGGAGAGCCCAGCACATAAGGTGGGGCAGCAGGATATCAGTGGGAGCCCCACAGTAGGGAGATGCTTCTCAGAGCCTTCACATTTCTATTCTTTCCTATTTTTGACGGGATTCATTTTAGCTGATGTTCTAATAAAGCCTGGTCTTTTTCAGCTTTAAAGCCTTTTAAAGCCCTGCTGATGTTGCCACTAAAGGCCAACAACTGAAAGCAGCTTTGAGCAGAGCCCAGCTGCCACCCCCATGCTCCACATCAACTCTCCCAGCCTTGCTGCAAGAGGCCTCCTCCATCAGGCTGTGTCTCTCCAGGGCTGCTGGTCTTAAGGGAAAGGGGTGACTTGGAGGACTCCCCTATATCCTTCTCTGCTCTTATTTATTGCTTCTGTGTCATTTCTTATGGCTTGCTAAAACTTTGTTTTCAGGACAGATGAGAGGGATTGACAGCCTTTCTCTATCATGGATATCATGGATGCTGACCAGCCTACCAGTGTCAGGACACAGCTCAGTTTGTCACCTTTGTGAAGCTGAGGTGTGTTGCTTTTAGCCAGTAAAGCTGATTGCATTTTGGTGTCTGATTTCTTGGCATCAGGCCTCACTTAAAGGACTGTTGTTCTTCTGGATTATCACATCAATGTGTAGGTCAGCCTTTGTCTCACATCCTTTAGATCACACTTCACAATTTAAACCCTTGTAGGCAGAACATTGAATGACGCAAAATGGCCTGGGCAACCAGTTAAGGAGGACAGACCTCCATGGAGGGGATTAATGGACTTGGTTTCATCACACTGTATTTCCCTGGAAACAAATTGGAAGTTCAGTTTTGTTTACAAACACGGGAAGATGGTCAGACTTCAGTACACAGGCTTTATCAGCTGTGGAACTCCACTTTGTCCTTTATCACCCCTCGTTGCTGAGCTCTTCCCCCGTGACTCTCCAGAGCAGAACCATATGACAATCCAACCATACAGTGGAAGATCTGGCTATAAAGGAAAAAATATAGAAAATGTAGAGAAGCAAAGCTGAAGATTTTGCATTCATGTAGCAATTTGAGAGGCTCAGAGCCTTCCAATGCCACTGTGCTCATTTGTCTTCCTCTCCAGTGAATTCTGTGAGGACACTCTGAACCCAGAGGAGTTATCTGCTTCACAACTCGCTGCCTCTGGGGTAGTTGACGTCAGCAAGTGAGATGTTTAATCTCTTTACATATAAAATTGAGGCCACAGTGTTAAAAAAAAAGATGGAAAAAATTAATTTTGTCTTTGCTCTGAGGGCATTTAGGCAGAGGAAGCTGGAATCATTATTTACTTAATTAGAAATGACAACGGAAACAATACATGTAGGTCAACTTTTCAAAATCAGGTGGAAAGAAAAGGTTTTCTATGAGAGTTTTAACTTTGCTAACAGATGATTCCCCTGAAATTAACATCTAAAATGTTTTCATGTTCACAGGCCTTTACTCAACAGAGGAGAAAATGTTTCCTTAGAGGTAAGAGATTAAGGAAAGTAGTTCACTCTTTAGTGCAGAGGTCTTTTAAAACATATTTTGGCCTGGCAGTCTCTTTTCTGCCTGATGATGTTTAAAAAAGTATTCCAAGGAAAGGAGCCAAGTAAGAAAAACAAAGCAGTTCCAGGAAAAGTTAGTGAGAATGACTTTTTTTTTCCCAGTATCACTAGCAGACAGATAAAGCAGCCAGGGGATGTGAAGAAGCAAATCTGTAGTAGATAAAATTATTTTTCTTCTATCTGTTTGCTTTCTGAACTTACAATGGACCTGTGTCAGCTTCCTTCTGTATCAGCTACAAAGTGTGGCCCTAAGTGTCATGATTCAGTATGTGGGCAGGTGTGACTATGACGGAACAGGAGGAGCACATTAAATGCATCACTTTAGTGGCAGGAGAGAGCACACTAGGAAAATGTAATTTGAAAATATCTTACATCACTTCTGCCAAATGTTCTGTTGAGGAGAAGGCAGAGTGGTAGCCCAGCTGTCTTTGGGCATTAGGATGTGCCTTCAGTACTGAGACTTTGGTACTGGCTGTGAGTCACCCTGCTCAGGGAACAGAAGCAGGGCAAGCCAGCCATGCAGGGACCTTGCCCTGGGTTTCAGTGGAGCAATCAGCCCAGGCAGGGTTTTACCTTTCTGCAGTGAGCAGAATTCTTCCTAATGTTGAAGTTAGCTCTTGCAAAGGCAGTGCAGGTGTTTCTACTCTGCACTGTGCTGCATCTGCAGGAAAAGGGTGACCTTTCCCACCTGTGAGAAGTGAGAAGTGTTCTCCTTTAACAGAGAGAGAAATCTGGCTCCTAGAAAAGAATAAGAGAAAGGCAAGGGCCAAAAATAGAGTAAGGCAGAGTTATTTAACACAAATTCCTCAAGTAGTAAGAGCACAATTCTACCCTTGTTTTCTGAGCCTTAACAATCATCTTCCACTGTCTGCAGTGTCAGAAGCACAACCAAAAAGGAATGCTTCTGAACTGCCTCATTCCTTGCAGTCTGCCAGTGGACTCGATGATCTTAGAGATCTCCTCCGGTTGAAATGATTCTGTGATTCTCTGACTATTGAGAAGAAATGAAGACATCTAAAACTTCTAGGTGTGTTACTTGGTAGATTTGCTCCATGTATCTGAAAGTTTACACACAAAGTAACTCTAAGTAATAAAGAATTTTAAAAAATCTGTATTTTAGTGACATAATGAGGACCAAGGAAAGTGTGGGTTTCAAAGACATAGTACATTAGGAAGGTTTTCCAGCAGATGGGCAACTAAATGCCTTTTTTGGCTTTGGTTGTCATGGAAAATGGCAATGCTGATCCAAAGGCCAATACATTTAATGCTGCTGATATTCAAGGAAGTTTTCTCTCTAAATTAAGAAGATGAGGTTAGAAAATAACAAGATAAACATGATGTTTTTAAATTGACCTGGTTGATTCATTCTAGGGCACTTAGGCAACAGGATCAACCTCAGAGTTATTAGCAATTATGTGTGAGAACTGTGGAGGATGGGAAAAGGTCAAACATTTGCTTGTCTTTAGAAGGTAAGAGAAGCTACAGTGTTACAAATCAGTCAGTCTGATTGCACTTCTCAGAATATCCTGGAAAAACTATCAAATCGGAAGTGCTGGGAGGAAAACTGAAATAGTCAGTACTCACCAAATAAAGTCAACGTTACCTAGTTTTGTTGGATGATATAGCTAGAGGCTTGTTTTCAGGAGAAAGGAAGTGAATGTAATTTACTGTTCTTTAATGTGGCCTTGACACCAGAAAGCCTGTGGAAATGTGGCATGCCTGAAGCTTTGCAAAACCTCATGGAAAACTGAGGGAATAGGTATGAATAGTAACACATCAAACTGGAAAGATACACTGAGTGGGGTTGTTCCGCATCAGGTACCATTCAATATTTAATCAAGGACCTTGATGGTGTAAACATCAAGTCTGGGTAAGATCTAGTTTCTTGATGTTATCAGATCTCAAAATGATACCTTCAGCAGAGTGAGAAATAGGCATTCCCAAACTTGTCATCTTTCACAGAAGGTTAAAGGCAGGACCATTTGATTTGGATTTATTATCTTTGAGAAATCATGAAGGCTGTCCTAACACGGATACTTATCCTTGTCAGATAGCTGGAGAGGAGGGGGTGACCCTATTCCAACATTTCTTGTTCTTCTTCTCCCTTTCTTCCTGGAGTAACAGTTCTCGCTAGTGAGTTTCTCTGGGATTTTTGTTCTTGATCATAATGGTTCCCACAGAGCAGTAAATTGCAGCAGAAAAAGACATCTTAGTTTTGCAGTGATTCATAGTGCCTCTGAAAGCCAGAGCAGTCAAACTTTCATGCACTGAGCTGAAACATTTTCTTTAGATTTTCTTGAATAAGAGATAGTGGGAAAAATAGAAACTTTTCATTAAGAAATTTCTGAGAGGGGTTAGTTAAAACTGTATTTATCCATTGAGATCATCAGCCTAAAAAATCCCAATGCACCAGATGAATCTGGACTCTAATATTTCAGATGAGTTTGGCACATCTTTTTTTCTTAGTGAAAAGCTTATGAACTCGTCCTAATATCTGTGAAGAAATCTCAGCCTGTGCTGTTTTTAATCAATAGTCCAGAATTATTTATTTGCTGTCCTGCAGTGTGAGAGTCTAATGTTAAAGGAATAGCAATAATAAAATTGCAGCCCTTTCACTGAATAGTGTGTGAGATACAGCAGATGAGACATGGCACAAGCTGACAATACAAATATGTCCTTGGGTCAGCTGCTGATATGATATTTAACAAGGAATGAATTTTAAGAAGCATTACAGAGAAAATGGAACATTTTGGACTGGTTTGTATGCTAGTGTTTTTGAAATAACTATTTTGAATACTATAAAAATGTTTATTCCAATGATGCAGTCACATGAGCATGTACATTCATCTTGGATTGACAGCTGTAAGCTATGGATGACTCCGGCTTGTCATGTAAGGCAGGAAGCCTCTCTTGGGGTACTTTTGAGTAGTTTTAGGGATAAACATCACTGCTCACCAACTTTCACTTGTATTGAGGGTACCAGTAGCTTCAGCACTCCTGGACAGTCATCAGCATTGTGTGGAATCTAAGAATGGTGAGGGGAAGAAGGGACCTCCAGAGCTCAACCAGTCCAATCCCGTGGTAAAGCAGGTTCCCTTTAATCAGATCACACAGGAATATGTCCAGGTGGGTTTGGAAACCTCCAAAGAAGGCGACTCCACACTCTCCCTGGGCAGCCTGTGCCAGGGCTCCCTCACCCTTGCAGGAGAGAAGTTTCTCCTCATGTTCACGGAACTTGCTGTGTTCCAGCTTGTACCTGTTACCCCTTGTCTAGTTGCTGCGTGCTCCAGAAAAAAGACTGACCCCATCCTTTTAACACCCACCCTTTAGGTATTTGTAAGTGTTGGTAAAGCCTCCCCTTAGTCTTCTCTTCCCCACTTTTAAACAACATTACAGTTTTAAGATTGCTATTGAATTATGGGACCTGCAGGCAGAGGTACACAGGATTTCAGCCACAGTGCCACTGTTACGGCTTTGGCCTGAGTCCTGGCAGAAAAGGCCATGTCTTTGCAGGACTTTGCAGTTCAGGTGCCTGAAGTGCCTGTGTTTGGTCTGATGCTGTAGCCAAGGGCAGCTCACTCCGTGCAGCCTTCTGCCTGCTCCAGAACAGCACCGGCAGCTGACAGAGAGCTCTGCTTAGTTCAGTGCAGATCATGTGTGAATTCTGCAGCTCGATGTTATCCAACGTTAGTTCTTCAGCAGCGCATCCTCCGAGGAGCCAGGCAGAGGGCAGCAAAGGTCTCTTTGGGAGAGCTGTGCCGCTAAGCTGTGTCACTAGTTTAGCAAGAGCATGCTTTAAACGAACCAGTTTCAGCCGTGTACACTGGAGCTCATTAGATGATAATTTGCCACCGACAAGAGATTGGATGAGGATGAGATTCAAATGCTACAATACAATGTCCTTAATGGATTTCTTGGACACTTTGGTAAAATAGAGTATATGCAGGGTTTCTTGACTGTGAGGCACATGGGTATTATTCACCATGACCATGGTCTTCTGCTTTCTAATCAAGACAAGAGGTCCATAATTCTCTCTGCACTTCCAGCTTCTCCCACATAAGGGAAGTGCACTGGGAAAAACTCTCAAATAAATTACCGTGTCTCTTGCATTAACCTTTGCTTTTGTAGGTGAAGCAGTGACATTGGACCAGGCCCAAGTGTTGGAAAAACAAAGTAATTACACCGTTTGAAATGTGGGAATTGTATCCACAAGGCTTGTTCCATTTCCCTTGTCTTTCCTTGCTGTTCAGTACTGTCAAGAGAAAAGAGGAAACTTTGCAGTAATTTAAAAAAACACTACAAAATACCCAAAACCATCTCAACCAAACTGAAACGAACACACACACAAAAAGAATAGAATAATCCTGGCTGTTGTTCACCAATTTTAGGTTGGTTTTTTTATCCATCTTTTCAGGTGAGCTTCTGCGGTAGGAACCAGTTAGGACTGAAAGTTACTTGCCTCTTATTCTTATGATGTATTCAACAAGATGCTTAACACAGAGCTGATCAAAATGATTCTCCTTCAACAACACTGTCACTTCCTCCAAGAAAGGGCTGGACTTTGTGAATCTGAGCAGCAGAAAATGTCCCAACAAATCAAACTGAGGCACCAAATGAACAGAGAACTTCTCCTTCCGTCCTTCCCTTTCTGAAAGGTGTGTTGAGCACTGACTCCTTTGTGGGTTATGTGTCAGTGCAGATGCTGACTTCCAGGATGAGGACAGGTCACAAAGAGTGTAATCTAATTGTTATTGTTCAAACTTTTCTCAGGTCTATCTGTCTGTAGCAATGGTCACTCCCCATTGCCACTTGTTTGGTTGCATGTTTTGATGAAGAGCTGCTTTGTTATGTGCATGTAGTGGAATTTTTAGGCTTTAAGAAAGTCTGTATTTATGACTGCGGTTTTAAGTCAGTCTCTTTGTAGGCTTGTGTAACGGGGCATGCTAAGATTTCACTGCTGTTTGATCACAGATTGTCTTATTTATAGGATCCCCACGGGCTAGATGGACGTTGCTAATAGCAAAGATGAAAATTAGGTGAATTTTTTTTCTTTCTTTTTTTTTTTTGGTTGCTGAAGTCAGGGGATGTGTCCATGTAATGCAGTTACTTCATCTGCAATTGGTTGAGAAACTTGTCTGTGTTTTCTTTGCCAATATCAACTGCTAATCTCTCCCACACTAATTTGTTTTATAGTATCAATGGCTGACACCCAACTTATCCTTTGATTCATAAGTAACTGCCAAATGCTGAAAGCTGCTGAGTGTATTTGCTATCTTTCTTGAAAAGCTCACTAGCAGAGTTGCTCAAGGCACTGAAGTTATTACATGAAGGCAGGTGCTGAATGGCAAAGCTGTAAGCAGCACTGTCTGAGGGCTTCCTTCCATAGGAGATCCAGATAAACATGGAGGGATGCTCATGAGACATGTCCCTCCCTCAGGGAACCCACAGGAAACAAAGAACCAGCACAGAAGCTGAGAGGGCAGGTTCACAAGCTTTTTGGAGCATGGTCCCGGCTGTAAGAGCACCTGTGAAGGGAATGTCTTGCCAGGTCAGTGTGTAGCCCACAGTGCCCTGTTCTCTTCATATTAGTTTCTTGTAGTGCAGGTCCCTGTCATTCAACTTTTCTTGGAAGCAAGAAGAAAAAACAGCCCTGGTCAGGGAAGAAAGGCGTGAAGCAGACTTCTGCCCACTGCACTTTACACCTGGCTGCTTGTCACATCTCTGCTTTAGCAGAACAGGTGTCCTCTGATAGCAGCTGCAGCTGAGTGCCATTAGTGCAGTACTTCAAAAGTCTGCTGCTCCTGACACCCAGCTGGAGGTTTTTGAGAGGTGATGTGATGGAGGATTATTAAGCTTCTGTGCCACTGCTTGATTTTTTTTTTCTTTCCCTTAGGAAGTATACAACTGAATAGAGAAATGACACCTAAATTTTATCTCTATTCTGCAACGTTATAAAACATAGTCCTGCTTGAGGAAAAAAACCTGTGAAAGGTGATGGTGTGATTGAAGACCCTGAGGTGCCAGTCACGATTTCAGGTTTGGTCAGAGGCTGTGTGATCTTCTCTATCTCATCATCTTCTCTGATGGCTACAGGCCATCCTGACCCTCTGTAAAGCTGATGTGGTTGCTTCCACCTCAGTCTTCCCTTGGTTTCTACCAAGGTCGCTTGACTTTTGTTTGCCACACCCTAATTAAAGACTTTGGGGAGCTGTAAACAGCTGACTGCAAAGGATATAGGTAGATAAAGAATAGGTACGGCTCCTCTTACGCTAATCTGGGATAATAAATTGCTGCAAGTTGAGTGTAGTCATTAGAATACATCATGGAGTTGTGCTGATTCTGCCTTTCGTGTCTTGCATTTAAATTCCTGCCATGGAAATTTAAGGTTGTTAATACTTGCCTGGTGAGAAAGTCTGCTCCGTTACATCTTTGAAATATAAATAATCCTGCAGTGCTGTGTAATTTCTTGCCTTCATTTGTACAAACAGACATCTTTGACTTGACAGATCTAAAACGTAGTTAACAGTGATAAGGCACCCTGAGATACTTGATGGAATGTGAACTAAAGATGGGAAATCATTGCTTATTTTTAGGACTGTATAAAGTGCTTTGGAGTTGTAGTTCAGTGCTTATTTCCTGAGGGGTTTGGTTTGGATTTTTTGAAATGCTGGTTTAGAAGCACACACATCATAAACTCCTGGATGTCCTTGTTTTGAATGTGTGAATCGCTTACAAAGAAAGGATGGGGACATTATTGCTCTGGCCACCTTTTAAGTCTTGTGATCTTTATTCATTAGTTTGTTTGTTCCCTGTTGTTACATTCATAGAATCATTTTGGTTGGAAAAGACCTTTAAGATCATCAAGTCCAACCACTGCCCTCACACTGTCATCACTAACTCATGTTCCTCAGCACCTCATCTATGTGTCTTTTAAATATTGACAGGGATGGGGACTCCACTACCTTCCTGTGGGCAGCCTGGGACAGTGTCTGACAACCCTCTCAGCCTAACAACCCTCAAGTCTGTAGTGTTCCATGGGGTTGCATTATTTGGTTTGAAGAAACGAATCTTTCTTGATGTTACATTTTCCTGGTTTCATCCTCACAGTGGGCATTTGTACTTGCCTGTTGTTGGATTTAGCAATGCCCTGGAGCCCACCTCAGCCTATGTCCTGCACCTGGTGCCCATTGTGTCTCGTTAGTTTTGCACAGATAAAGTCACAAAACCTCTTATTTTCCCATATTCTCTCACTGTATAACACAGACATGTTGGTATCTACGATAGCTGCAAATTTTGCCCAAATGGAGGAGGTAGATTTAACATCGCTGACTCACATTAATTTCATTGACAGGTTTGTAAAAGCCTGCATTTATGTCTGCATTGTTGGGCAGGGCAACTTCTTGTTGAGACTTGTACGTCATTTTTACTGAAGACACTTTGTGTTTGCAACACAAGATAGGTCTGCTGCTAATTGATACACAGTGCTTTCCTCTGTGTTTCAAATGAGGGGTGAATCCCTTCATTATCTGAGCACAGATTTTTGATGTGTCTTGTAATCTTACTGGCAATAATAGCCAAGATTCTGAAATGGATAGAAAATAGAGAAAATAAACCAAGGCAAACAAAGCCTTCCATCAGGTTACATAACAAAAGTACATTCCAATTACAATTTTATATTTAATTCATTTTTAAATAAAAAAAGATTTAACATGCTCATTTTAAAATTTATTTCATTGTAATGTGAGTTTTTAAACACTATTTCTGTGCCATTAATCCTCACTGGCTGAAATTATTTTTTTTCCATTTACTCAAAAAAAGTCTGACTGAACACTCAAGTTCAATTATTTCAGAAAGCCCGTGTAACAGTTTTGTCTTCTGATTCACACTCAGTCTGCAATGACTGAATTTTTGCCTCTGTGAACTGTGTGTACTGGCAGCCAAATCAGAATTCACAACCACATTTAAAGTTAAGTGATGTTTGTGACTAAAGCACCTGCAAAGTCTAACCTGTTGCAACTGACATGTAACCCTCATGACCTGAATTCTGTGATTGTGAGATGAACAATTATCTGTGTTTTTAAAAGTTCCCAAGGTGGATGAAGTGGTGTTTCACTCATCTCAGGTTCAGTGGTCAACAAGAGCTCTTGCCCAGCATCATTCCAACCGGATCTCCCAGCACACACCAGCAGTTTCCTCACAAAAGCTTCAAGACAAACACCTTGAGCACAAGTGATGTCCCACTTTTGTACTATGGATTGCTGTACATAGTGAGATGTGCCTTTGCTCAGGGATCAGCTTGATCTATCTCAGTATGGGAAATGTTTGGGCTGCAGAAAAGGGCAGGCAGTGATAAAGAGGGAGGGACAGAGGGAAGGAACCAAGACTTTACAGAACTCAGTCTGCAGATAGAACTGGTGGAACAAGAAGGAAGATCACCTTTTCCAACCTCCAATACCATCTTTTTGATAGAGACAAGCTGATATATCAGTGCTGAAATGCTGACAATAACTCAAGCTTTTGTAGTCCTGCTCATTATTTTGCTGACTCTTGAGTTTTTCAGACTGAAAAAGGTTTGCAAGCAATTGCCTCCTGGACCAACTCCTCTCCCATTGCTTGGAAACTTGCTGCACCTGAGATTTCAGTTTCACCGGGATCTTCTGATGGAGGTATTTCTTTTAACATGCTCTTAACTGGTTAATTTTAGCCACAATTTAAACAAAACTGATATGTTTAATAGCAAAGTGAAGTCTGTTATAGACAAGGTATAGATATACAAAGATGAACTTGGTTCCCACATTCAGGTCACCTTCTTATGTGCTAAATGTCATCTGCACGAGAAACTTAATGTCCTTAACAATCCAATGAACTTGGGGAAAGGGTTTCTAACTTGTTATTCAAGTCAAAGAATTTAATTTGATTATTGAATTATTTGATTATTGAATTATTATTGCTTATTGCTTCTCCATTGCTAGTAAGTCCAAATGTATCACTTTTAAAAGTTCTCTCACATTGGCATTGTCTAATTTGATCACAAAGTGGGGGTGTGTATGTATGCTTGAAATTCAGAGAGGGCATACACTCCCCACCTTTCACCACCTCCTTAGAGCTATTTGTTTGCCACTTGTTAGAGGCAGCTGCTCCTTTTCAGGCCATCTCCCTTCCAGAAATGCCTGAATTTCCTTTATTGTACACCTGTCCCTGCTTGCATATCTGAGCAGATATCCAAGATATCTGCTGTCTCTGGTGCTTAGTGTTCTCCTCAATAGTGGAAGGAGACCCTGGATCCAGCTGCAGCCCACTGGCACTTCATGGCTGTTGACTGGTTTCTGACTCCACCTCCTCTCCTGGAGAAGACAGATGGAGCAGATTTAATCAGTTGTTTTCCTCTTGCAAAGGAAGGGATAGCTGCAGATGCAGAGTCAGAAAGAGATGCAGAGCGGGGCTGCTCAATAAATGAGGTGCATATGTTGATGTTGGATGTGATCCAACATAAAATACAAAGTTTTCTTTCTTTTGCTACAGAGCTGCTGAAGCCTGTTCTTTGAAAAGAAAATCCCTTCCCCCTGGGTAAATAAAATTGGCTGCTAAAAGCCTCATTCTCAGAAAACAACAGTCTCTTTCTGCTTCTAGCCACAGTTGTATCCCTGGGATGATGTTCCAGTACAAACCTGGCCGTGGGGTGGTGAACAGCAGCTGCAGTGTCTCTTCGAGAGATATGGGGGTTTATCTGTTCTTTTCTGACATCTTCTCCACACACAGCTGGCAAAAACTCATGGTAACATATATACTTTGTGGTTCGGGTGGAACCCAGTGATCATACTGAATGGATATCAAGCAGTGAAGGACGGCCTCACTACACACCCTGAAGACGTTTCTGGGCGGCTGCTGACACCTTTCTTCAGAGCAATGGCCAAAGGAAAAGGTGAGAGTTTCCTGCCACAAATATTGCACAGGATTATTGGTGTGACAAACTGCTCTGCCTTGTTAGACTCTCTGCCCTCCTCTTCAGATTGTTCTTCCATCAGATACTGTCCAAGTCCTCCAATCGCTCTTGAGAATAACTTACCACTTGCTGTGGTGCCTTTTGTACAGAGCTTTCCCGAGCCTGGGAAACATTCCAAATAGGATTGTTTCTCAATAAGCTTTTTGCTGTGTGTATATGATCCCAGCCCTGAACCTGGCAACCTTGTCCTCCCCACAGAATAATCCAATTTGCTGCACATGATCTTGCTGTACATTACTAATGCAAAACTTGTCTATATGTTTGGTAATTCTATATGATGGTTACCAAACACCTTCCATCATAATCAAGAGACCTATACACCCTCCTTCAGAAGTCTTGTTGCTGGTTGTAGTTATTCTGAAGTTTTAGATTAATACCTTTCAATTGTAAGAATGCCTCCAACACACATTTAGTGTGTTTAGTTCATTTAGTGCATTTCAGCAGTTTGCAGTCTCTTCTCTTTCGTCTCCTGCATTTACTATAACACAGCAAACACAAGTCATTTAAAGCTGAGGTAAAGCATTGCCAGCACAGCAGCAGTTCAGGGCTCTTCAGGTAACCACTAGTGCAATTTATCAATCAGCAGAGTGGTGTCCCTTCCAGAGGAGAAACAGGGCCTAAATGTCACTTCTTCTTCACCTTTATCACCTCAACCTCTGAGGGTCACATTAATTGGTCTACAGCTCCATAAACACCCCATGCCCTCTACACCACTCTGTAGATCTCAATCCAGTTATTCCTTGAGCGTGATCACTTGGGTACGGCTAAAGCATCTAAAAGGGTTTGGGGTTTTTTATTAAGACAGTCAACACAATATTGATCAATATTAAGCACATGAGGTCTAGTTAGAGTTTGGGGGTGTTTGGCTATGATTTCCAGTTCCTGATTTCACCTGAAGAAACTTGTATCACAGGATATTCCGTTATATACTAAATGCATTTTATTATATATTTTATAATTAATTCTTTATGTCTATGGCAAACATTAATATGCCAGGGAATATCCTCAGGCATTATCCTGGCAACTGGTCACTCCTGGAAGCAGCAGAGACGCTTTTGTATAATGACTCTACGCAATCTGGGAATGGGGAAAAAAGGCCTGGAGCATCGAGTGCAAGAGGAGGCCTCTCACTTGGTGGAGTTCTTTGTGAACCTAAAAGGTACCTATCTGCTAAGAAATTGGACACTTTTCAGTCCTGGATCCATATCTTCAGTATGCCAATTTACCTACTCTTTCCTATGGTCAGAGTAGGTCCAGAGTGCTGCATTCAAACTTACCAAAACCCAAAGAGCAGACAGAACATAGTGCCATAAATGAGAATTTCTGATTTAAAAAGCTGTTCATAAACTTAATGAGGCTGGGAACTTCTGGAATTCCACATGCATGAGCTTGTCATTTGTCTGTGACAGGATTGCACAAGAATCCCACGCCACTGAACTACACAGCCAAGTCACTCTCAGGCTGCCTCAATAGGCAATTGCAGAGTATCGCAGAGCTTAGTCATTTCTCTAAATGTCAGTGACATCAGGTGCTACGAGGTGAAAGGGATATGTTAGTGTCTGCCTGGCCAAGTAACCATTGGCGAAAGAATCAAAGGAAGTATGAGGTGGGAGGGAATTTCAGTGGATTATCTGGTTCATGCTTGAGTCCCAGTCAGGATCACTTCTATACAAATAATTTTTGACAGGTGTTTGTCTCATAACTTTAAAAAGCTCTTCAGAGACGTGGTGATCCGCTGCTCACAGCTGAGACTGTATTGTTTTATTGTGTAGACATTGCAGTTCATCTCTTCTGCTTCTTAAACCTTCCTGAGCTCCTTCAAACCTTTCCTCCTATGTAGGTTTTTTTTTCATTTTCTAATGTCTGCTACTGTCACTCTTAATCCACCTCCAGTGACATTTCTTCCTTCTGACATTCAGGCACACAGCTGAGGACAGCAAGTTTGATGTCACAGCCTCTAATGGTGTTTAGTTGTACAACGTTACTTCACGGGAAGGGCTGAGACCTTGTTTTGAGGCTGTGAGGGAACAGTTTAACAGAGTCCTTTGCTCTAAGACTATGTTTTGTTTTCATGAATACATATCAACACCACATCTTTATTGCCATTCATGCCACAGCTGGATAAAGAGAACATTTTATGTAGGCTCTAACCACATCCTGTACTATTTGTATAAGGAACATCTGAAGAAGTCATTGAGAGTGAATACCAGTTACTGTGTTTGCAGGAAGACCTGTGGATCCTTCTTTCCCTCTTTTCCATTCTATTTCAAACGTGATTTCTGCTCTGGTTTTTGGATATCACTTCTCTGATAAGGACAAAACCTTCCAGGAACTGATCCGTGCTGCAGAGAAAATATTCAGATTTGGAGGCACTTTGGCTCATCAGGTGAGTACATAACACCTTTTGTTTCTGAAATAGCTAGAAAATGAAAGTGAAGGTACAAAAATGGGTCTTCACAAAGTACAGAGCAACTTGCAAACAGTCTGGGAGCTACGAGGTGCCCTTGGGGAAGTTACCACTGCCTCCTTGGTTTTGAGGCCATTTTAAAGAATTCCTTGGTTTCTATGAAAGTTCAGGGAACATCTCTCTGTTGACTCCTGGCTTTGAGCCTGTCAGCGTTTCAGAGACTTCAACAGGAACCTTTAAACTCAATTTGTAACTGGAGTTTGTAACAAAGTTGAACTCTGCAGTGCTGCTCCTCCCACCTCTGCTTTTTACTGCTCTGCGCATTATATGCTGACAATTCTCCTTTTTTTTCCCCTCAGAAATAGAATCCACTCATTATGAATCTGTCCATTACTCTCATAACAAAACCAATACACACATTCTCTGTCAGCCTCACAATTCAAGTTCTGTGCAACAGTTTTTGGCAGGTACCTCCCACAACATACCATAGAGGCCAACTCTGCACTTGAAGTGTCTTGAAGTGCACTTGAAGTTTTCCCCATGAATTAGACTTTGTGGTTTAGATCCTTAAAGAGGAATAAACTGAGTGTGATGGGGACTGTGGATGATATAGCAGCTTGCACTGACATTTGATCTTTATGGGAAAAGGCAAACTAAAATGCTGATGTGGTAGTAAACCTTTTCAACAAATCTCTCATGTGAAGGTAGGACTACGCACCTTTCCCATGGTAAAAAACAGAAACATAGATTCAATTTGTGAATGATCAAAGCCAGGAGATCTTAACAATACAAAGGCAGTTCAGGATGTCCTGCTGCAAGAGCTTTTAATCCACAAAGATCAGAGTTATAAGAAGGGAACCGTTTGTAACAATGTGAAATTTAATTATGGAATGTATTAGGTATTAAAGAGATTGAAATCTGCTATGACCTTAGAACATTTCAGTGCAAAGGTGAAGAGGAAAGGGACTGGTGTAAACTGGCAGGTAACAGAATGATAAAAGCAAACAGAACCTTAGAGTGTTTCAAGCACTATTTTCCCTTTAGACCCAGTGTTAAAGCAGGCTCTGGTGCGTAATAATCTCTGGGACTTGTTTTGGGATCTTGAACACCTTAAGTTGCGAGTCTGCAGTGAAACAAATGTAGAGAAAGGATGACTGACAAGCTATCATTTAAATTTAGGGAGCTAGAAGGCAGTGCTTTGAGTCCATGTGCTTATAAATGTACTCATCAGGCTGAAGATGTAGCATTTTTATCACCAGAACAAATGCTGATCCTGTGGCACTCACAAGGACTCTACCAGGGAAAATTAAATTAGCTCTGAGAGTGACACTCAGTTTACACTTTCTTTCTGTGAGCTCCACAAATTCCATCAGGTACTGGAGGCTGCAGACCCATTAATCTCAGCCACACAGTATCTGGAAAGAATGTTCTTAAGTTTTGTATATGTGGGAGTGAGGGTGCCCAGCTGTGCAGGAGTAAGTTCTTCTGTTGATGTGCATTAGTCAAGTAAACTTTCTGGCATTAGCAGAATGTTCTCAGTACTGTCTTGACCCCTAGAAGTGTGACAAAATTACTAGTGAAGTTTTCCCACGTGATGGCAAAAATCTACTCCAAGCAATGCTTGTTTGTTTATTCCACAACCAACATTTCGAGACTGGGCAATTCATCCTTCTGGTGTCTCTAAAGCAGCTTTGTTGCTGGCAGATCATTCACACTACCTCTTGTGTATTACTCCTGCAGCTGTATGAAATCCTCCCCTGGCTGATGTGCCATCTGCCCGGCCCTCATCACAAAGTGTTGTTCTCCTATGATGTCCTGAGCAATTTTGCTCGGAGGGAGATCAGCAGACACGTGGAGAGAGGGACACCAGATGAACCACAGGACTTCATTGACTTTTACCTGGCTGAGATGGAGAAAGTAAGTGTTTGTTCTGCCTGATCACACGTTAAATCATCCAGTTTGACCCCTTCTATCACAGTTTCTCACATTTCACGGGCTTCTTTGTGTGCCTACAGTAGCTTGGGGCTTACTAATTCATGTCTCCCAGGAAGGCATCCAGCTATATGTTGTGGTTACATGAAAGAATCACCACAAAGTATGTTAGGCTGTGAGCTCAGGAGCTATTTCCTACTTTCCATAAATACCCACATAGATACTCCAAGCCTGTAGTAAATATGAGAAAGTTTATTCCCGTAGGATACAGACCTTTGGCAGATCACCTTGTCTTCTACAGCAGGGTGCCCTATGGTTACCACAGGATTAAATAAGCATGCACAGATAGTTACCCTGAAATAGCTGACAAGCTGCTTTGGTTTCAGTGTGTGTCCTAACTCTGGCTGTCCTTGTGCCACACAGCTGTAGAGGCTCTTCCCTTTACTGGAAGCCCTCTTCAGGTCCTGGTCTGAGGAGATTCTTCACTCTCTGAAGGATTCCCAGGCTGTCCTGAAATCCCTTGTTGTCATTCCTGCAGCATCAAAAAGAAAATAGGCCTTCCATCTCCAGCCCAGTCCCTTTCAGCAGTTGCACCTCAGCAATTCCAACGTACTTGATTGTTTGACCAATCTTGGAATAGGTGTTTTAGGGATCACACTCATCAGCTTTCTTGGCAGATGGATGCTGTCGTCAGAGAGTCCTAAATGGGATGCATTCAAAACCTGCCATGATTCTGTAATGCATGTGTATCCCAATGGGATGCATTTGGAGGTGCCAAGCCTGTTCTCCCTGTGTTACCTCTAACTTCCCCACAGTATGGGCATGGTTGGTTTGGCACCTATATTCAAACTGGAGGGCCTAGGAAAGAATTTCCCAAACAATGCCACAACAAGCTGTTAATCTTCTTCTCTGCCCAGGCTACTATTTTCCATAGCAGGAAGGAACTCATGAGCCAGAGAGGCTCTGCTAAGAGCACTGAAGTTTCTGCTTCAAACAGTCATTTTGGGATACTTTTGGAAGCTAAAGAAAGCATCTTTTCCCTAGGGTAGATGAAGTTTATGTAGATTCTACCTTTGGTCATAAGCTTTCAGCTAGTCAGACAGGGTTGCTCGTGGGCTCTGGGAGATGATACATCCTCCTGTACATTGAATAAGTACATCTGAATGAGTACAACAATATTTACCAAAACAAGCATTTTGGAGACAGAGACACAGCTTTCTCTGGTGTCAGGGGTGCAAATTGTTGCAATCTGTTTATTCTAAAATGCTTTTGCCTTATGTATTTTCTCTAATTGTTTTTGTATTTTATAAGAAGGAAATACTTGGCTACCTCTCTTCCAGCAGTTCACATCCGTCCTGAACTGAGACAAGAATGTTCTGTTGAGATCTTTTATTCGGATAGGTTTTCCTTTGGTGTTTGCTAGCACCATTGGATAGCATGCTGGAGAGAGGAAGGCCTAATGAGTGACACACCCTGGGGCACTTGTTTAGAAGTACACTCTACACCAAATGCACAACTTGTAGTGTGCTTTGAAGTTTTCATGATGAAGTCAACAGGCATAAAACTGGCTGCTTTTAATAAAAGAACATTCCACCTCATGAAGAAGAGTAATGTAGGGTTACCATCTCCATTTGGGAAACTGTTAATCTCTTAGTACTCATCAAAAACTTAATCTTGACTACTCTTGTGCACGTGCCAACAGGGGAGGTAAGGACTCACACAGCAGGCATACAGGATGATCTAATTTCTGTGCTTTAACTTCAACTTTTTATCATCATCTGCAGTCTAAAGATGGAGTCAACCTCAAGTATGATAAAGAAAATTTGGTATATGTTATAAATGATCTTTTCCTTGGTGGATCAGAGACCTCGAGCACAACATTGTCCTGGGGACTGCTCTATATGATACTGAACCCAGACATCCAAGGTGAGAGGAATTCTTGCTGTGAAATGCTACAGATACGACAAATGTTAATGATGGCTGAACAGAATGAGCTGCAGGCACAAAAGCCACTAGCTGAGCATGGCTTTCTGCAAACACAAAGAATGACAGCAGAGGGAAAAAACAGAGATCTATGTCCTGACCAAAGCAGGTGGCTGAAGGCACTCACAGGGAGACAAAAGTTGGCTCTCTGCAGTCAGTTAGATGCTGTGTGGGGAGTTTTGGGGCTGACCAATGGCAGCAGAACAGAGATCAGAGCTCTGAGTCCTTGTTGGCACCAGGCTTACGCTCTCTTCCCCTCTTGGCACAACATTCCTTGCTGAGCACACCAATACCTCTAATGACCCACTGGATCCTCTTACTGGACAAACCAACTGGACAGATCTTGTCAGGTTATGATGGGCTGCAGGTGGCCCCACAGAAAGTGCATGATCCTGGCAGAGATGGTTGCCTCTTACTGTAATATTTCCTATCAAGAAACAGAGAGCTGCAAGATAATTTGCACAGTGCAAATCCATATAAGTCCTTGAAGAATGCTGTGACTCCTTTCTGTCTTTGCTGAGTGCTTCAGGCACAAGGCTGGGCAGTGGCCATCCATGGAACGTGGACTGTGCAGGTCTGGCCTCAAGGTTTCGCTAGAGGGTATTCTGTGTATAGCCAGCCAATGGTGATAGCATCTACTCTCTAAATAACCAGTAATATTTGTTGCCATTTGTTCACAAAGTAGTACTTCACACTTAGGGGAAAGCGAAACAGGAAGGAGGAACATCTGCAAGGGATGGAAAGAGGTTTAAGAGGAGGATTCTGGATGTCTCATACGGAGAGGTGATGTTTCAGGCAAGAACTGCTGGTAGCACACACACACTGAGTTAATATTGCAAAAAGAGGTTAACACCAATTCCATGAGTGCCTCTGTAGAACCAGGCTGAGTTTCCTCATCCACATTTATGTTAGGAAGAGAATGAGTATGGCCAAGGTCTAAGGAGGAACTGGTTACTCCTGGGGCTGGCGGTTCCGCTCCCTGCTGTGCTTGAATGCTGAAAGCAAGAGTGATACTTGTTTTCCTACAGCCTCAGTAGGAGGCTGAAAAGGTCACTAAGCACATGTTTACATTCAAGGTTTTAGCTTGATCCAGGTGTTGTTTGTTCATACACTATGCTGCCATACCTGGACCAACTCTGCCCAGCTCATCTCTTGCACTGGAAATTAATATCTGAGGCCTTTGTGTCAATTTTAGGTATGTGATTTAGATTTAAAGATAAACAGTCCCTAAATACCTTCCAAACCTGGAGCGGAGTGACCTGCCCTACACCCACCAAGCATTCTGTAAGATGCATGTCAGAGCTGGATTAAGTACAATGTAGTCCTTGCTTCTGATTCTGGACCACACTGTTGGAGATTTCTTTCCTGCTTATTTTCATTTTCAGGTGTTAAACTCAGACAAGCAAGCTCATTAAATCCCAGGTTATACGCTTCATGGACTATGTTGGGATAATACATTTTGCTGTTGCTATAAGAAAAGAGATGATTTAAAATATTTTGTGTTGCCTTTTTTTTTTTTCCCCTGAAATGGTGCCTCTTTCTCCACAGAGAAAGTGCAGAAGGAGCTGGATGCTGTTGTGGGTCCCTCTCGGTTAATCTGCTACGAGGATCGGCGAGAGCTGCCCTACACAAACGCTGTGGTGCACGAGATCCAGCGCCTGGGCAACATTGTCTCTGTTGGCATGCCCAGGGTGTGTGTGAGGGACACCACACTGCTGGGATTCCCTGTCAAACAGGTACAGACACCTTTTCAGTCTCTGTTCTTTCTTTAGCAGACAGACATTTAGCTTTTATTTCAACTTCGTTACCCATTTTCCATCTATAAACTATTGCCCAGATAACTCAGGAACATGGTGCCTGGGGAAGGGTTATCATTAGTGGCACTAGGAATGAAGTAAGACCCTCTTTCAGTGTATTGATGCTCAGGCAGCTAATAAAACCTTTGTTTGTGCCACAGAAGCCTCAAACTCCTGCCACTCTGATCCACAGCATGACTGCAGATACCGTCTCTGCATAGTTGGTAATGGACTGAGAGTAGAAACTGGTTTGCCAAAGCACTGGTTAAGACATTCCTGTCCAACTTGGCCTTCTCAGCACTTCTGGGATGGAGGAAGACTTGTGTGAGGACTGCTCAGAGCTCCACCAACTCCACAAGCTAAGGGACCTGCCTGACAGGCTGTCACCTACAGCTGACAGTGAGGGAGTTGCTCCCAAACACTGCTTAAGACAAGTGTTCACAGCCAGCAAGGCATTTTTTAGAGTAACATAAGCTATGCTGAGTGCCAGTTCTCACTGTAAAACACTAGCAAGAAACAGCAATTGGTTGCTTTGATCGCAAGAGAGTTGGGAGAAGCCAGCACCAGCACCATTACTGGCATTTGGGATTGGTCCTATCTAACTCAATTAATGGTGAAGGTTTCACTCTGTTCTGTCTGCTTCTGACAGCAGGTGGCCAAGGCTCACAAACCGGGCTGCTGGGAACCACTAGTAAAGAAAAAACCTGACACGCAAGTGCTAAAAGGGCTCAGAGGTTGTTGTCAATGAAGCATTGCAGTTATTTCTGGATGCATTTCTCCCTCTCTGAAGCCTGAAAGGAGATTTCCAGCATCTAGGACCCTGAATATCAACAAAAGAGTCCTACTAGAAGTGGAATTAAGATTAGCAGTAAATGTGGTCACAGTGCAGTTGTACCAACATCACTAATACTGTTAACACCCACTGACACAGGTGCAGGGGTGAGAACTGATCCTTTCTTACTCAGAAATTGGAGCTTACTCATAAGCTCCAATTTTCTGGAAAAATGGTCTTCTAACCACATCATATCTGCTCATTACAAAGAAATGGCAATAACCAGCAGTTTCATCCTCCAGGCAGAAACTGATGGGTGAGAGGTTAGTAGCTGGAACTGAATCAACAATTTCTTCCTTGCAGGACACCATTGTTATTCCAAATATAGCATCTGCTCTGTATGACCCTGAGCAGTGGGAGACACCTCGTCAGTTCAACCCTGGCCACTTTCTGGATAAAGAAGGAAACTTTATCCCTCGAGAAGCCTTCTTACCGTTCTCAGCAGGTAAATGCACTGTCAGTCTGAACTGACCCAACAGATTAGATGAACAATACAGAAGTGTGAGACTATTTTATTTCTTCAGACAACATCTTCTGTCTCTGCTCTTTGCTGACTTTTTTATGCCAAGGGAGACAGTTCTGTGCTGTCAGACCTCAGACTGTTCTTAGGACACTCCTGAAACTCCTGGGTTTGTTGCATGCTGCAGACACCTGTAGGTTACATCATTACATGTACTTTTGTCTCCTGAGAAGCAATGTGTCTTGTGTGTACTGGAGTTACTTGCAATCCCTTTTAAAGAGAGAAGCTGAAAGAAAATCAGAATACATCCTGGGAAACAAAGGATTAAGTTCTTACTTACAAAACTGAAGATCCAGTTGCAAGAGAAGGAAATTAGAGAACAATGCACCATTTGAGCCCACACTTAGCAGCACAGTTCCTACTCTGTTTTAGTTTCTCTGTTGATACAGAAGAGTAGTCACTGACATGCTCATCCAGTAGTGGTTTCTTAATGCAAACGGCTTTTTCTTTCCTTTTATTTGTCTGCTAACCCAGAAATGTAAATCTATTATTCACCTGTTCTGCTCATGCCATTGATCTCCTCCAGGAACCCTTGCAAATTAACAGTAGGCCTCTTGCTTTGTTGAATTGCAAATGCCTTTGCTGAGTAGTTTTGATTCACTGACTTCAGCTCACTAAGAAGCATCTACAAGCAGCTGGCAGATCCTTTGGTTTTGACCCTGAAGCTCAACACCACCTGTGAAAGGAAAATCATCTTCTGCCAGGTCAAGCAAGGTCAAGATGCTGGCACCTCAAGGATTTGCATTGAAGTTTTCATCTGGTGTCTCTTAACCTATGGCATTCCATGGGATCATTCTGAGAATGAATTCACAAAGTTTTAGTTCTTGTAGCTGTCATGATTCTGACCTTGAACAAAAAAAAAAAAAACACCTCTCCCTGCTTATAACAAGAATGAACAAAGTGATTATGAAACTGAAAAACTCCCAGATACTCACTGCCCTTCCCCTCTTCCCTCTGCAGGGCACCGTGTGTGTTTGGGGGAGCATCTAGCCAGGACAGAGATCTTTATTTTCTTTGCCAACCTGCTGCGGGCGTTCACCTTCCAGCCCATGGAGGGGGTGACCAAGATCAACACAGAGCCTGTTTTTGGGGGCACGCTGCAGCCTCACCCCTATCAAGTTCGTGCCATCCCACGCTAGGCTGGGCACATCACAGCCCAGCAGCAGACAGCACCTTCACCTCTGCCAATTCCTCCTCAAACGTGTAGTCCTTCTGCTGCTAGCCAGGATGCTCATGCTAGTCTCTCCCAGGGCTATTCAGAAAGCAGATGCAAGCCAAGCTGCAAACTAACAGCACTTTTGGTATTGTCCTTGTGAAATCCCCAGATAGTTTTTCAAGGATCTTAACCATTTTCTCCTTTGGGAAAGCACTTGAAACAAGATGCTGTTCCCAGCTGAAGCCAAAACACTCTCTCCTTGTGTCTCCCAGCCACATCAAATCATTGTGATGCTGGCTCCTGAGGATCTCCAATAGAGGATCTCAACAAGAACGGAGAAGGGGTAATTTCTGTGAGTGGTTTGATGACCTCAAGTAATTTGACTCTGGAAAACACTTTTAAAGCCTTATTTTGGTGTTATTGTCCTGAACTTAGACACTTTTATTTGGTGGTTGTAAATAAAAAACATCAAAAACTCAGGAAACATGTAAGAAAGTGGCTGCATTAATGTCTGAATTTGATGCATCTCCCTTGGAAACAAGTAGAAGGAAGAAACTTATGGTGTTAACTAGCAATGTGAATGTGTGACTTGGCAGCCTGAGTACTGTTAAAACGTATTGCCAAGTGGCTGGTCTGCTAGTTAGTTTTTGTGGGATTTTAAAATGAGGTTTCTGTGATGTAGAATCACACCCATTATCAGTCCTGCTTGGATAGGGCGCAAATATGGGATGACATATTCACTTGGTGGTGGGTTTCACTGCCAACTTTGCAGCAGGGGAGTATAGACACTTCTCTCCGACAGACACTTTGGGAGTGTCTAGAGACTGTTTGAATACTTGTCTGTTCCCTATTCTCTCTGTGCCCTTTTCTTCTTTTGTTACAACCCATACCACGCTTCCTGGAGAAGCTCCATTCAGTCTCTTTCCAATTCTCCTTCCTCGGTTTCAGCTCCTACTCCCACCTACCCACTATCCATATAAAGTCTATTGCAGGGTTCACCTTCCCTTTTGGTTTCCCAGCACTACATGGAATTGTAGAATGGTTTGGGTAGGAAGGGATGTTACAGATGTAGTTGCAACCCCCCTCTGACCTGTTCCAGTGCCTCACCACCCTCACAGGGAAGAATTCCTTCCTAACACCTAGTCTAAATCTATGCTCCTTCAGTTTGAAGCCTTCACCCCTTGTGCTGTTACTACAGGCCCTTGTGGAAAGTCTCCCTTCAGCTTTCTGTAGGCCTCTTTAAGGGACTGGAAGGCTGCTCTAAGGTCTTCTGTTCTCCAGGCTGAACAATCCCAATTCTTTCAGCCTGTCTTCATAGGAGAGATTCTCCAGCCCTCTGACCATCTTCATGGCCCCTCCTCTGGACTTGCTCCAGCAGGCCCATGTCCTTCTTATGCTAGGGGCTCCAGAACTAGATGCAGTACTCCAGAGCAGAGTAGAGGAGGAGAATCCCCTCCCACGACCTCCTGGCCACGCTGCTTTTGGTGCAGCCCAGGATAAAGCTGACTTTCTAGGCTGACAGTGCACATGGCTGTTTCCTATTCAGTTCTTCATCCAACAGCCCCAAGTCTTCCTCAGGACTGCTCTCAAGATCTGATTTATTTATTCTTTGAGGCTCCAGACCATGAAAATAACTCAGTAATTATGGAGGGTGCACCAGAGGTAACTGAGTGTAAGAAAAGACATAAATGATGATAAGAGGCAGGAATTCTAAAATATGTATTGTAGCTGCTGATGTAGCTGCTCCCTGGCACAGATTCAACTCAAGATTGAGACAGTTTAAGCATACAGCTGGACAGCCAAGTTCAACTGCAGCTTTGTTAAAGCAAAGTGCTGGAGTATTCTTGAATGCAAATCACTTTTGGAAAGGATTCATATGTTAGAGTTGAATCGAGTTGTCTGTAAACACTGCTGTAAATTTAGAGTTCAATTTGTATGAGGATCAAAAGTGCTTTCATGTTGGAACAGAAACGATTTGTAATTAAATCATTGTGGTACATCTGAACTTCCTGAATATAAAATGGAGGAGAATATTACTAAAAAGACATGAGAACTATTGAAAAATCAGGCTGAGCTGGACCAGACCCTGGCAAGCTCTTTAGCTCTGGCAGTAGGTCTGCTCCAGCACAACGCAGTATCTGCAGGCTCGCTGGGCTGGAAAGGAAATCAGGACAGCAAGGTGTTTCACAAAAGCAATTGCTGTCATAAATAATTCATCCAGTTACTCCACACAGCATATCAAATTCTGTTCCAGGGCCTACACACTTCTGCTCAGCCTCCCTTCCAGCTTTGTCTGCGCTTGTTCTCCATCCTACCCTCCCACACTTGCTCCTCTCCAGTAACCCTGCTAGAGGTGATGCCTCTCACTGCCCTTGTCCACACCTTTTGTCATCTTGCCACTCACTGAAGTAGCTTAATGACCAGATGTTCTTGTGGCTTAGCTGGCAAAAAAGCCCTACACAGCCACTCACTCCTTCCCTCCCACTGGGATGGGAGAGAGAATCAGAAAAGTTGTGAGAAAGTATTCTATGATTCTATGGTTCTACAGACTCATGGGTTAAGATAAAGACAGGTGGATGGGTAAAGCAAAATTTATGTGTGCAAGCAAGACACACCAAGGAATTCCTCCTTCACTTCCAATGGGCAGGCAGGTGTTCAGCCATCCCCAGGACAGCAAGGCTCCACCACATAGAACAGTTAATTGGGAAGAACAAATACTGTCACTCCAAAGACCTCCCCATTCCTTCTTCCCCTCAGCTTTATGCAGAACACAATGTGAATGGTCTGGGATATCCCTTTGGGTGGAGAGTCAGCTGTCCTGGCTGTGCCCTCTCCTGGCTTCTTATGCCCTCACTAGTGAGATGGGGTGAGGAGGAGAAATGACCTTGATCCTGTGCAAGCACAGTTCAGCAATAACAAAATCATCCCTGTATTACCAACACTGTTTTCATCACAAATCATAGCTCCATAACAGCCACTGTGGNCATCCCCAGGACAGCAAGGCTCCACCACATAGAACAGTTAATTGGGAAGAACAAATACTGTCACTCCAAAGACCTCCCCATTCCTTCTTCCCCTCAGCTTTATGCAGAACACAATGTGAATGGTCTGGGATATCCCTTTGGGTGGAGAGTCAGCTGTCCTGGCTGTGCCCTCTCCTGGCTTCTTATGCCCTCACTAGTGAGATGGGGTGAGGAGGAGAAATGACCTTGATCCTGTGCAAGCACAGTTCAGCAATAACAAAATCATCCCTGTATTACCAACACTGTTTTCATCACAAATCATAGCTCCATAACAGCCACTGTGGAGAAAATTAACTCCACCCCAGCCAAAACCAGCACAGATGCACATAAAGCTGGTTGTGCTCAAGGGCTGGAACGTTCTGTCCATTGACACTGCAGCTGTACTCCAATAGTAATGCCAACAGCTTCCCTGTGACTAGCCAGGGCTCGGGGCTGGCATGAGGTGAAAAGAACTGGTAATTACTGCCAGTTTCAGCCACTCAGAGACCGTGTCTGCCAGGCTGCTACCAGGCTGTGCAAAGAAGGACATTTGATTTTGAAGAGTCTACTAAGAACTTTGTAGAAGGGCAGGAGATCCCCTTTGCTCTCCCTTCAGGAGACTGAGTTCCCCCACGATCTTGCACAAGTTTTCTGTTCCTCAGCAGTGGAACCAATGTGGTGTGTGCAGCTGCCTGTATGGGTTAGTTCACATGGGTCAAGCAGCCAGACCTTGTTTCCTGGGCTAGTGCCATAGGTCTGGAAACCTACAGTACCAACTTAAAGCTATTCCCCTAAAGACCTGAAGAGATCTGCTGGTAGAAGGCAGTCAGTAACTCAGGAAATACGATAAAATTAACTTTGCTCTTTCTGCACTTCCTTGGGAAGCTTGGGAGTGCCTCTGGGATGAAGCACAACTCTACTTGCCCTCCCAGAGATCATTCTCTCAGTACTTGTCCAGGGTTTCAGGCCTCCAGCTCCATCACTGTCTGACCTCTGATGGTGGTGAAATTTGCAGGGTATGGGAAAAGAGCAGAAACAATCCCAGGCCAGGTGCTAGTGAGGGCTGACAGCAGAGTCACCTCTTGTTGACTCGACTGACTTTGCATGTCCCCTGCCCTTTGTGTTCCCCTCCTGCCCCTCCAGCTGCTGCTTTCTCTCCTGACCATTATCTTGTCACCACTCAGCTGCCCACCACTCACAGCCCTGTGGCACGTGTCTGCCTTGTGTCATTAAATTGCTGCCAGATTAAAGGGCTCACACCCTGGTGCTGATGACTGAAGTGATGTAACAGTTCTTTCCAGTGGAGCAACTAACTTTCCACCTCAACTTATTACTTTGTTTTTTATAACTGTTGTCCACCACAACCTCAGGCCCCTGAGATGTGGTAGGACTGTCATCCTTAATAATATGGTTTGGAAAGGTTTGAAATCAGGTTGTAGGTGCTTATTCCAGGAAAAGATGCACAACTGGGTATATTACTTTATAAAACAGTGCAATCCCTTTGGGGCCAAGTGAGTTTACATCGTGGAACTGCAGAGTTGGCTGCTTTGTTTCCTATTTGCAGGATAGCAGGAGTGCACAACTACAGAAAACCTAAAGTTGAAAGGAACAACTTCAGTGTCGTGAAAGAACAGATTTACGGAGATTTGGAAACAGCTAAGTTTCAACATGTGAAAAATACAGTTAATGTACCTGCAAAATCACCCTGAACTCAATCATTCAGTGGAAGGGAGAAAGAAGGAGAGGTCTGGGGCTGCATGTGCAGAAACACACTGCAAAACAAGGCAAGAACATCCTTCTGAGAACAGGCCTGTATGAGGAATATGATGTTTACTTCTGGGTGTTTGTTACAGCTAATGATAGAGACTGGATAGATCAGATAAGCCTCAGCACACAGTGACTGGAGGAGAAGGGCTGGCAAACACGGCGGCTGAAGGACAGCGCTGCCATTTCATGGTGGTGGAGGTGAGAGGAGAGGTGCCTAACGTTATATAGTGCTCAGCCCTGCTAAGGTGACAGTTCAGGAAAATACTGCCAAGTTGTCTGTTAACAGGATCCTTGGATATTTTTTCTCTTGTGTTTTTCTCTCATGTTAGGCTTTCCTGGGTAGCAATCTCAGGGCGACAACTGTATGGCAGGCTATGTGCCAAATTCCAGGCAAACTGTTTACCCTGGCAGAAGGGAAAAGTGGAAACTAGAGACAAAGTGCCTCATGCAAGAGTTTGGTAGATTTTGCAGCCATACAAAGATTAAAAGCAAGAACTGATGGGTTTTCCCTTCTGTTCAAATGAGTTGTTTGATATACTGGTTTGTGTCAAAGGCCTGGGCTAAACTGTCCCTGCTGATGCTCCTGGGTATGACAGTGTGTCAATGGCGTGGAGTGAGGGAACCTGATGTTTATGGGATTCAGGTTTGAAAGCTGTCTGTTGCACCAGCGTAGCACCAGCATAGCACTTTTGGAGAAACTATTGGTGTACTTTTGCTGTACTTTTGCAAATGTCTATGAAACCCTAAGCTGACAGGAGTGACAGAGGATGAAAGGTTTACTTTGTCTCCAATGGAAGGACTGGCAGCTGTGCAATGTCACAAACAGGGAGACAGTTTGAAAGGACCAGAGAGGATTATGCTACATGTGCCTTGCTGGTAAGATGTGCCATGTCACAGGACTTGGACTGAACATTTCTTTCAGTTCAAAAAGCAATTGGATACATTTTTCAGCAGGAAAGTAACTTGGAAGAGATTGTTTGTTGTTGATTTGTTTGGTTGTTTAATACCAATACAGTGTTTCTGGCTTCTCCTCTTCTTACAAACTTTCCTAAGGCATCTGCTGTCATTTGTGGTCAGAAAGGGAACATGGGACTGGTTGAACTTTCACCTGACACAGTATAGTTGTGCTTAAGTTTTATGCCATTTACTCAAAATTAAAATAGTTCCATATTTATCTTCATTTTGAACATTTAATTGTCTCAATCCTGTATTTTCCATTTGAACAACTTGCTCCTGCTTTCAGGCAGTGCCCTGACCAAGCTCCTGCTGAGATGTTACTTGGGAGACTAGAAAAAAAAGCTCATCCAAGCAACTTGTAATCCTGCAGTATGAGTCAAAATGCACTTCAAGTTGTTCACTTGCCTTTGGTTAGAAGTCTGGCTGTTTTCAAAGTTTAATTTGTTCCTTTGCCAGATATCTTCAGGTGAGAAAGGTGCATTGCAAACAGTAAATCAGATTTTCTTCCATATTAGAATGAAATTTTGGGTTTAAAAACAATAAAAAGATAATTGCTGCTTGAGCTGAGGTTCCACATGCCCTCTTTAATGCATGGGTAAGGAGGCACGTACTATCAGGTGTGAGATCTGCATTCAAGTTGAGGCTGTCAGGGCAGTCTTGAAAAGGGAATTGTGGGTAACCCAAGATGAGGAAATCCCTCCCCATAAAAGCCTTTTGCTATAAATGTAATTATCTGCCCACTGCTTTATCTTCAATATCTCATTATATCTACCGTTGTGAAATGCTACAGTAATGATATTTGCAGAGGAATGAAACTAAAAGGAACAACAAATTTCAGTGTCGTGAAAGAACAGATTTATGGAGATTTGGAAAGAGCTGAATTTCAACATGTGAAAAATACGGTTAATGTACCTGCAAAATCACCCTGAACTCAAATATTCAGTGGAAGGGAGAAAGAAGGAGAGGTCTGGGGCTGTATGTGCAGAAACATACTGCAGAATAAGGCAAGAACATCCTTCTGAGAACAGGGCTGTATGAGGAATATGGTGCTTACTTCCAGGTGTTTGTTACAGCTGATGACAGAGACTGGATGGATCAGATAAGCCTCAGCACACTGGAGGAGAAGAGCTGGCAAACAGAGGGGCTGAAGGACAGTGCTGTCATCTCACTCAAAACAGGGTGGCTGGGGCAGCTTTGTGTGTGAATCAAGTGGTGGGAGATACAGGTACTACGACTGAAGTCAGCAAGTCATTTCATTCTGTTAGAATAGTAGATAAAAATTTGACTTAAAAAAAATGTCAGCTCCTCCACCTTTTCCTAGTGTGCAAAGGTAAGGTTCATTTCATCCTTGTCCTCTAGCCCTTTGAGATGTCTCTCTAGACTGGAATTGTGCTGTTAGAAATTGTCCTCATCTGTTGAATCACACTAACATGTTTGTCTAGAAGGACACTATATCCATGGACCCTGGTTGTATCCTTACATTGCAATCTGGTGAAAACTCCCTTTGTGTTCTGTTTGGCCGCATGAGACATTGGCCTTTCCCAGCCCTCACCCCACAGCTGCTCCCTCAGCCCCCTCCAGAGCCAGGCCTGTGCCCTGTGCTCTGCCCAAGTCTCATTGGTTGCAGTGGTGGTGTTTTTCCAAGCCCAAGAAGCAGCCCTGACAGATCTGCTGTCCAATTTCTCTCCAGGTTGCTGGTCCACTGCTCTTGTAAGGTCGATAGCTGGCATTTCATAAGGTCTGAGGTTGCTTTAGAATCATAGAATTGTAGGGTTGGAAGAGACCTTTAGAGATCGTCTAGTCCAACCTCCCTGCAAAACCAGGTCAAGCTTGAGGCAACTTGACACAGTGACTGCAGATCTCAGGATAATTTGAAGTTTGATTCATGTTTTTTTGTAATTCTTTTACTTTTTCTGTCTCTGTCAAACTGAGTTTGAACTTGTATTCCTGAGCATCAGCAATGTTTTCCGTCTTTGAGACACCCCTATGGTATCCTCCTCACAGCAGCCTCCATTCTGGATTCCTCTGAAGTACACAGTGCCAGGGCTTTAAAGACATAATGCATGTGTCTGAAACCCGAGTTCCTGCTGGTACTCTTGGCAGCAGGTGATTTCAGAGCACTGTCTGCTCCAAAAACCCTGCTGGCAGCTAGATACACCCACTTTACTGTGTTCAGGGCTATGACTGGCTTTGTGTTGGCTGTTTGGCAATGTTCTGCATGTGTATGAAAAGATTCATTTCAATTAGTCTCAGTAAAAACTCCCAGGCGTGGCTGGGTACTCGCTTAGTGAGGCAGAGTGTACTTCAGGGATGGTACAAAGGGATCTGACATTAGGGTGGGTTTGATTTAACATCTTCACTGGTGGTTTAGAAGAGTTGAAGAACAGAATAAGCTTTACAATGTGGCATTTTAGATTATTCTAAACTTGTGGAACTCTTAGAGGAAAAAGGGGTTTTATGGGTCTGGCTGAACATAAAAATGAAGACATAAGGTAGAAAATAACACACAGCATAAACGCTGACAAATGTGGGATACAATAAAACACAGGAAAAATAGTCCTAAATTATCTGGGTTATTCTCCAGTGTGCTCTGAGGAGCCACTATAAATCATATTAATGATCTGTTAAGGTGGTTCCACAGTGCTCTGCTGCTCTGGAGCAGCTCATATTAACTGGAGGGAATCAATGGCTTTATATGCACAAATACATGGAAACAGAACTTATAAAAATGAATTTAAAAAGTGGGTTTAACTACAGATCTTTCCTTGTTCCAGAGACACCCACAGGAAATAAAGCAATCACATTTAAAAAGCACAGCAGCTGTGAACCCTTATTTTTCAGGCCAAATCAAAAGGATTTCAAATGATTTTCTCCCTCTGTGTGCACGGAATGAAATTTCCATTCAAAATAGCTTTTACAATTCCTCCCTCTTGGGGAGAGGCAAATGCGAGTAGGAGCTGAGCAACTACAGTGCACTAGGTGAGAAATAGCTAGTGGGAAATCATGTATTAAACAAATTTCAGCCCAGCAGCCCCTGCCCTGCTGGAGGTTCCAGAAAAGAAAAATTACAAGGAGGATAGAGAAGTGGTGGGAAGAAGAAAAGCTTCTCTCCTGCTGTTGGAGTAAAAGAAGTTCAGCTCTTGTACTGGTCAGCATCAGGGACAAATGGAGCAGCAAAGAGAAAAGGGAACATTGAGCAATTTCAGATTTTCTTTCCTAGTCTAGAAGTGTTTGAGCTGTAATGGGCAAAGACCAGCCCACTTGAGCCAGCTCCTCTCCCTACTGCTAGGAGCAGGCTTCAGGCTGTGCTGGTTTCAGCTAGCACCACAGCCAACACAACAGCTGCAGGGAGTTTAATTAAATAATTGAATGTATTTAATGTAGCTAGCAGATAAATGATAAAATAATCAAAAGATGCCATGCAAATAAGGTGTGTTGCATGTGGAGCGATGCTATATCTGTAGTTTACTCTTGTAAACTTGTCACTGCCAGAGTCCATGGAAAAAAACCTACAGATTTAGAGGAGCCTGCTGAGCCTAAGAGGAAGTGAAAACAGAGTGCTTTTGACTCAGTCAAAGGCCAGTTAGGAAGGCAGCATTTTCACCCTCAAGCAACAATGAAATCGGTTTGAAACCCTTCTGTTTCCTGTTGCAAGCACATGCAGCCTAATGGAGAATTTCTGAGGTCCAATCCGGTTCCAGAGGTAAAGCTGTGTGGTATTCAGCAGTGCTGAACTTCCAGGGAAATCCCAGGTGCTCAACACAATCAATATGGAGTTATTTAAACCTCTCTCCTTAACACAAAATCAGCCTAAAATACAAAATCAACCTAAATTACAACCAACCAATACAATCATTAGCACACTCAGCTGAGGACTCACTCTTCTCCAGATCATTAATCGTTAAAACTTATTGCTCCCAAGTGTGATCTCATGACTAAGAAATTCTCAGTAAGAAATTCTCTCCAGAACGAGGAATAAGGATTTAAGGATGTTGTGGAGAGAGCTGGGACCTCGAACTGCTAGAGGAGATGAAAACGACTGGCAGCTTTGGCATTCAGCAAGGTATGTGTTTTGTCTTCAAGGACACAACCTGACACTTTGAGCCAAAGTTAATCAGAAGTGTTTTGTAGATCATATTTTCTCTAATGCAAATATTGTTAGTTTATAAAAAGCTTTGAAGACTCTTATAAAGTGCATCACCTAGGAGAGGAAGCCGTATCATCTATTCTGAGAGAGGAGAAATAAGATGAACCAGAAGTGAATGATTTTCTGATCAGAAAGATGGTTCCCAAGGAAAGAAGTCAATGTACCATGGGGAACGTGTATGTCCAAGAAACACCCATATAAACCATCTGAGAGGATGATTTCTTTGTGCTGTTGTTGCCTGTGCCTGCTGCTGACTCAAGCTGCAGTAGGAAGTTATGCAGAAGGAAGGAGAATGAAGAGAGCTACTGCCATAGTGAGGTCCAGCCTGTTGTTAGGTATTGCCATCAGAGACACGGAGTCTCATGACATGACTCTCCTGCCACTCCTGACTTATAGCTAAGGCAAGGAAGGGATCACCCAGAGGAGACTTGATGTCTGACAGCAGAAGGGATCTATTTCAGAAATATTTTCCTACTTCATATTTTTATGATGATTTCTGACACAGCAATTATCAGAATTTGGCATTGTTTTAACTTGCAGGTTCTTCGGCAGCTGATGAGCACTCAGGTGGCTAAAGAGAGGTTCCTCTGAAGAGATAAATCCATATCAGGCAATGTTAAGTGTCATCTGGGTGGGATGCTAGCAGACCAAGTGTGGAAGTCACAGAGACTCTGCTGCACTGCAAGGAGTTTTCAGAGGTTTTATCATCAGGTACCAGGCAAGATAAGAGGTTTTCCTAGGTCTAATGTTGTCAACGCATCAGTGCTGAAAACCTGAGAACAATCTCTGCTGAGGTATATTAACACTCAAAGTTCTTTCAGAGGTGTTTGTTGCCATGTAGCAGAGCATGCAGAGTTGACTGTATCACTACACAAGATGCAAGGAGGAGGGAATAATTTCTCTTGAAAATATTGGTTGTAATAACAGTGCAAAGTTATAAAAAAAGGCAGTTAAAGAGACATAACTTCTCTGCTTTAGAAAGCTTCATTTCTGCTTCCTTATGACTAGAGTCTCAGACACAACATGATATTATACAGAATTACTTATCTTTTTACTGCTGAAGCTGCTGGGATTACCACTTCTATTGTATACCTTCACTGCCTGTGAGATGCTTTTTTCTGTTATCATTCTCAAAAGAGACATTGGTACAACCTTACGTAACACAGCCTGGATTACTCTTCTTGCTGGGCTCACAGCAATGATTTCTCTATGAGTATCATGTAGAGAACATGATTCAGAGGAATAACGAATGATGTGTTTAATTTGGGTACCATCTCCCAGTATCCTGTAAGGACCTTTGGTTCTGTGCAGCTGTTCCCAGGAGAACCAGTTAAACAACAGCTTGATGATCATATGCTGCAGATGTAGAAAGGCTGAGACAGAGGATTCTCAGCCTTTAAAATTATATCACTGCAATTGAATTGAAATATAAACAGCATAAATGGAATAATGATGAATACAAAGAAATTTAAAGTACAGACAATCAGGGTATGTCACACAGGACAAACCAGGAAAACCAGAAAAAGCTGCAGCAGCAGCTAGATCCTAGCTGACAGTGTGGCACTGGGGCAAAGGGTCTAAAAATCTTGTTTGTGAGACGAGGAAAAACTATTTCTTGAGACTTTGCCTTCTCTGAAACTTAATTTTCTTGACAAACAAAAGGTTCTTTCTTCATAGTCACTCAGGTTAGGTGTTTCAGATGTTTCCTAAGAGTACTTTAGCCATATGTTTTTAGATGCTGCAAATCAGAGTCCTGAAACTGAACCAGCCTTATGGTGCCAAAACACATCTCTTGGTGGAATTAAATAGCGGATCTTACTGCCAAAATATATCTTGGATACTTCAATATGTTGAGAGAGCTGCTGGGAATTTAAGTAGAAAGAATAAAGGCAAAGCTGCGATGTGTTTGCTACTGCTTTATGATTTTTTTTATCCTGGCTCCTGAACCATCTCCCAGATCTTCATAAGGTTGTCTCTTGTGAAGAACTCACATGTGTTGCACACTCTTTGGTGAAGAAGGAACACAGCACTGCTGCAGCTTCTGGGGATACCACAGAGCTCCATTGCTGCAGAATGGCACTGGAGGTCAGCAGTGGAGGCCTGGAACTCTATAAACCTGTCCTGAAACTTTCACTGAAAGAAGAAAATCCCATGGAGTGTTCTGAATCCAGCAGATCAACAGGTCTCTGAAAGAAGCACCTGCCTCTGAAAACCCCTCAGCTTGACCTTTTGCTGTCATTCAAAGCACTTCTTGACACTGCCTGTGAAACAGGATACTTTGTTCACACATGAACAGAGAATTAGGAGATATTATTACTATTTCCTGCTGTTCTTCATGTGTAGTTGCTTTGGAAAATCAGAGAATCTTCAGCCATTGCTTGCTGAAGTCATCTGGAGTTAATGACTGTGCATGCTTTAATATCTGCTCTACTCTAAACTCACCCCTCTCTCGCCCAAAGATGAAAGGCAATCCCAGCTCTGCAATTTGATGAAGACAATCTGCCCTGGGTTCTCCATGACCTCTTTTTTTGGCTGGAACAGAAACCACAACAACCACTTTGCACTGGGCACTGCTCCATATTTTGACTTATCCCAGAGAAGAGAGGAGACTAACGAGGTCACATGCAAACCCACTTAGATTGTGCTTTCTCAGAGAACACACCAAGGTCAACACAAAGGGTAAAAACTTTTACAACTGCATCCAACCGGAAACTCAGACTCTTTGTGAGCTGGCAAACACATCTTTGATTTATTGAGAAGCATGGACTCATTCAGCCCCATTAGCTTCATCTTGCTCTCTTGCATCTTGTCAAGAGGTATTCACTCTTTCTTCCTTTCCATGAGAGTCAGAATGAAAGCAGAGGGAGCAGGACATGTAACAAGCCTGTGAGTTGACAGAAGAGTGCAGTGTCCCTGGCACCATGCTGCTGAGCAGCCACTTGCCCAGGCCTCTCCCAGCATGGTCCTGAGGAGGCAGCAGTACTGTCAGTGCTTCATTCAGTAACTGAGGGGAAACTCTCATCCTTAATGTGGGATCAAAATAATTTTTCTGATACAAGTCACCAGTGTTGTCCCTCAGTGCAGCCTCTTCTGACCAGTGGCAGACACCCTGAAATTCCTTCAAGTTCCTGATGCTGAAGATGGACAAAATGAAACAAATCTCTCAATGAAAGGTTTGATTTAGGGGCAGATAACAGTGCTTGCAATTCCTAGACTCTTTTGCATGGTTTCTTTAAGGGTTTCACACAATGTTTCTGAAGAATATAAAATTTATTAGACTTGTTTTCAGTCTCCCATAAAGTTCTCCCAGTATCATGTCTCTCCATCCCTGAGCCATCCGTACACTTATGACCTATAAAATCTTATTAGATCACTAGCTGAGAAGGGGTTAGTACATTAGAAGGAAACAGTCACCAGAGAGTGTAATATCATTTCTGTACAGGGCAGTTCTCTGTCTCCTGTCACTGGAGTGGTTAACTGAGAATGTGTTTGTGACAGTCACAGCCCCAGGCGCACAAGCAGGAGGGAAGCACAGAAGATACAGATAAAGATTCATGCTGCAGCTAAAGTGATCAGTGAGTCTGCCAAGATGAGTGGCCCTGCTTCTTTTGTCCTTGGCCATGTTCTGCTTAGTGAGACTGCTGCCAGCAGGTGAATGTGTTCACACTGCTGAGCCAGCAGAAACTGTTACTGCAACTAAAAATGAGTCTTTCTGACACATCAGCCAAATGAATCCACTCACTTTAAGGCTCTGGTTGTTAGATCCAGCCTTGGTGAAGGGCAAAATGAGGGGCTAGGACTACTAGTTTTCAAGGCATCTTGCTGATAGGTAGATTACAGAGTGGTTATGGTATGAAATTAAATGAAGCAGATTACACAGGATCACAAAGAAGACCTGTAGCAGAGCAGGGAATTGAAGCAGGTCTTTAAAGCCTAAACTAATGTCCAGACCAGGGTACCAGCTTTTTCTCACTGTGATAGCTGAAAAGTGGCTCCCTTGCTTCACTTGATCCTTCATTCTTCCTGCTCACTCCATGCATAGTTTAAGGGACACACGGTCCCTTTCTCTTGGGACTAGATCTGGTTAATTTGCCTGTGCTGTCCCAGTGCTCTATTAGGGCTAATGCCTGTGGGGCTGTGGATCTGGAGGTTGGTGGCTCGTGTACCAAGTCACAGCTGAGCAGGGACAAAAGGACAGCAACATTCTCCAGAAGTCAACATTTTGTGAATGAGTGTGCTTGTCTTTCTCTGTGTCTGGATCCCTCTGGTATTCCTGAGCATCCAGAGGGCCCAAAGGCAGCTGTCTCCAGGACCAACACCTCTCTCTTTAGCTGGCAAGCTGTGGACACCAGACTTCCAAAGCCACCACAAACACTCTTTAAGGTACTGATGCCTTTTCTAGTTTCATGAGTTGATGAAGTGCAGCCTTCCAATGTATCCTTGGTTGGATATCTTTCTGCGCCTTCCTGGCTTCAGTCTGAACTGCAAGCCTTCTAGGCAGAACTTCAAGCCCTGTATCTGCTGTTGGACTTTAGAGAGTATTGGCAGTGAGAGAAAGGGCCTGTACTAACACTTGCAAATGATGCAAACCACTGAATCCAGAAAAAATAATATTTGAGGAATCCTGTTACTAGAGTACAAACAGGGAGGAAAGAGAACAGGAAGAATAAGGAAAACTCATAAAAGTGAAGGAGAAAGCAAAGCTTACTTGCTTAAAAATTGAACTTGTAGCCCTTATTTTGACAATATTGCCATTGGCTTGTTATGTCTTGTCACAACAAGACCCTAGAAGACTTCCTTGGACAGAGGCCTGGCCTGGCCAGTGTAGAAGCCCCAAAGCAGGTGAGACTGCAGCACACTGGAGTTGTTACTGCTCCAGGCTAGTCCTGGCTGTTGAAGACCTGTGGCATTATGATTTTGAAGGTTGCACTGAGACAAATGTTCCTCTTCCTCACAGTTCTGCTTGTTTTATGAGGGTGTTGTAAGTGGCGGTAATCATCAGAGCTGATGTGCACTGAACCGAGTGGAGAGAAGATTCATCCATTTGACCACATCAAGTAAGCAGCTGCCCAGAAGTGCAGCTGGGTGCATTGTGTGTACTACTGGGTATGGTAGAGTATCAACACACTGGCTTTCTGGCTTTTTCTTGGGTGGTGTAGAGTGACAGAAGGAAGACATTAGTGATGTTACTGACATTCCTTCATATGGTCTACACATTACATCTGTCAAACAAGACTCACAGGACCCTTCCCTTTCTCCATATGCTGCTGGAGGATAAGACGGGAAGGATTCATGCTCAGGATTCATGCCACGACCCCATCTCTGGCTGCCCTGGGAAACTCAGGAATGTTGGTAAAAAGGAGTTACTAAGCCTAGGAGGTGTGTGAGGCAAAGATGCATCATCGAGGCTCCTTATTTCCCCGTGTGTACAGAAGAAAACACGATTCCTCTGGGTACTAGATGGAATCCAACTGGGAGATGCAAGCACTTATTTCTTCTTCCCTCTCCACCTTACTTGGGCTACTAAGGCAAAAGGCTGGACTCCAACTGCTGTGAAAACTGTTCTTCAAATTACTCTTCTCTACAGAAAACAACCATTGCTCACAGCAAGTGGCAGCAACTAGGTGTCTGATCATATTTGCATGAGTTTTCTGTATGGTCAGCGTATTTCAGAATCCCTGGCTACATCTTTATTTCCAAAAACTGCAAAGGAGGAGGCCTGCACCTACCTCCAGGGAGATGCAGTCGTGTTTATAGAGGTTCCTTAGCAACATATATATATGAGTTCAGCAATAAAACATCATCAGAGCATTCCTAAAAGCAAACTGCAGAAGCCAGGACACGTGTGGAAACTGCTCAGTCAAACCCTTAACAGCTTTACAAATGGCATGCTTTCACCCTGACAATCCCCAGAGCAGAGATATGCCTTTTCATGGCCAGCAGACACTACCAAAGTGCTGCAACTGCTCAGAAAAAAGGTCACACATTATATATAGTTACATAAACAATCTTGTGTTACAACCATATGCAACAACATTCAGTTTGGTGTTACAAATATATGTAACACTAAAAACATGTGCTGGCGTGATCTTTATTCTTCCCTCTGCCTCATACTTTAAAGTACTGAAGGAGGTGTTGAGAACTCCTTACCTCCTATCCCATGAACTGATAGGATGATGTTCCTATCCAAAATCCTAAACCTTTTGTGTGAGGTAACACTGTCTCATCTTCCCTCCCTCTGTCTTTCAGCTACCCAGGGTCCAAGAGTTTAAAACTAGTTTCTAATTTACAGGTGCCAGAGACATGATTTGGAGAACCTCCCGAGTAGCCAAACTCTGGAGGCGATCAGTAGGAGCAAAGTACTTCCCAGGCAGCTCAGGATCCTCCATACATCTCAAATGAGATACTCCAGGTCAACGGTTGGAAAGTCCAGCTCAGCTGCCTCAGCGTGCCAGACTGCGCAGGCACAATGCTCAGGGCAGCAGTGAGCAAACATTACCCTCTAACGGCTGCGGGTGCTAATTACAACTGTCACTTCTGCTGTAACCATGAAGGCTGTGCCCCCTCTGAGTACTGACACACTGAAGAAGCTGTGTAATGGGAAAACTAATAAACACGGAAAGATGATAAAAGCAGTATTTATGATTTTGCAGTATTAATCCATCACTTGATGTGAGGCAACAGAAGAAATCCTGTTGAAATCCTGAGTAACGTGACACAGTTGTTGCAGCACTGGCTCTATCTGCTGCAGATATATGAATAGTAACAGACATAAATAATAATGCAATGCATTAGCAACAATGAAAGGCTTTCAAGATTTTAATGGTGAAACATGAGTTCAACCTCTTTTATTTTCTGATAGGGGAATGAAATTTCTCCCACCCTTTTTTGGGGCAATGCTGAGGGCTGCAAAACTGTTCTTAATATAACAAAAATGGGGTTTAAGCTTTGATCTAAGAGTACAACTAAAATGTGGAAGAGCCTGTCTGTAAAAGTGTCGGGTCATTATGGCATTATGTGTTTTACTGTCTCTCTAGGGGGCCAGGATGTATAGAAATACATACACACTGGCTAGGAAAAACACTGGTGATTTTGCAAAATGGATTTCAAGGGGCAAAGGATGCCTTGACTGGGCATGCAGAGTGATTTTGGGAGAGACCCATGGAATCCTTTCTTAGAGATGTTGTGAGATGCCCCTATGGCTACTTTCTGTTGTTATGTGCACCAAAACATTTTTAGCAGAACAAGCTGTTGAGAGAACGGGGTTTGGTATAATGACTGCATCTATTCTGAATGCTCCTTTTCAAGATGAGCTGCTCTTGGCAGCAAGATGAATGCTGTAGAACCACTGCTCCGTGTCCTTCTCAAACGCTGGGCCCGCAACATACGTTTGGCACACAAACCAAATGTGTTTCCAATTGATATACTTGCATAGCCTGGGCAATTCTTAGTTACTGAGCATGTTATCAAGCTGTCTCAAGAAGTCTTTAGGGTAAAAGGTGTCACATTGTAAGAATGCCAGGCAGTAGGACTCAGAATGTGCTGAGTGTATAGTTCTAGGTAAAGAAGCAGAAAAAGACAGACAGACATGGAACTTGTTTCCCACAAAATGGATCAAGTAGATGTGAACAAACAGCATGAACAACTCTGATCCCCACACAGAGATCCTTCCAAACTCATGGTGGTAAGTCTTGGAACAACTACAACCTCACCAGTTCTATATATGGAGATGTCAGTCCTGTACTTCTTCTCTCCAGGCCTTCTCTGTTTGCTTGCAGGCATTGTCTTTGCCAGTGGGCACACCTGGGAACAGCAAAGATGACAGCCACATGACTTTGAGGAACCAAGGACTAGGTTAGAAAAGCCTGGAAGCCTGGATCCAGGAGGAAGCTTGTTGTCTGACCGAGGTCTTTGCCAGAGAAAGAGGTGAAATACAGGTCTGTATGTGGCCCTGACACGGGCTCATGCTCTTTGTTTCCAACCCTGCTCTTTCTACTGGAGGCTGCAATTTCTGCAGTAGTCTTGATGGGAGGTTTGCACATCTGATGCTTTCACAATTCATTTTGCATTTGGCTGGAACACCACACCTGACTCATTGCTTTCATGCTAACCTTTTATGGGAGAAAGTGACAAATGAGAGACTCCTAAATTGTGCTGATTATGCATTTTTCTGTAGTATGGAATCTTTCCCTCCCTCATTATAATGGTGCCTGAAGAACAGTCTCCTAGTCAGACTCCTGCGCCTCAATTACTGCAGCCTCAGCTCTTTGTGTATTCCCATGCAAATCAGGAGCTGGCTGGATGGGAACTCAGTGTCAAAAAGGTTCAGAACCTATAAAAGAAGTTAATGATGGAGCTTTCTCTGTTTGTAGGCATGGATCTCTCTGTCCCACTCCTTTTCCTCCATCAACAATGTAGTGGTTGACATGGTTTTTGGACATTGCTTCTCTACAGGGTTGCCATGTGCCAGAGGCTGCCCAGAGGCTTCCAGGCCATGGCAGAATTCCACAGCATCTCCTGGCATTGGATAAGCAAGGGCTGACCTCATCCTTGTAACTGTATCAAAGCCTGACAGCATTACTCTGTCAGCCATAGCATGAAATGATCAATCTTTGCCAATGTAGGCAGGAAGAATGGCTCTTAAACACCAAGCTCTGCCAAAAGCAGCCCTCACTGCTGACCCCTTCTTTCTCAATAATGATCCCTCTCCACTCATTCTTTGCTTTGCAGGCCCACCAAATGTCCTGTAATAGGTTTCTTCAGAGAGACTGAAGAATATCTAGGTAGCAAAAGAAATGCATGGAGCAGCTCTCATCTGAGGAAAGGCTGAGGGATCT